>WOXC01007975.1:0-21571 GCA_011680675.1 Gymnobelideus leadbeateri
GTGCTTCCCAGGACTGGGAGGGGATTTGCAGGCAGCACCCCTGCTGTGGGTCTGTGCATTGCCATATGCTTCCTAAACCAAAAATTCTTTGGGAAACCAGGACCTGCAGCTTTCCAGTTATGTCTGGCTTTGATTGCTTCCATAACTTCCTCTTCAGATATTATAATAAGTGACATTATTGTCATGATGATTACTTTTGTTGTTGTTTTTGTTATTGATTTATTCCTAAATTCTCCTTTCTCCATCCAATTCCTATTCTTTGACAGTTTGTCAGCTATTCTAACCAAATTATATCGATGCTATGATCAAATAATTAGGAGCACTAATTTATCGATGAAAACCTGGCCAGCCAGCCCTCCATTTTGTGAGCAGTTTTAATATCACACTGCCATGCTTACCTACACTAATTTAGCCTACTAATTTTATATAATTACCCAAATGCTGTTAGCTTCCACCCGGTCAGATGAGTACTCAAACACTTATATAACCAGCATTAAAAAAAAGATGCATTTAGCAACTATGATTGTTAAAATAACAAAGACTATGGAATCTGGAGGTTATTGCATTCTCCCAAAAGTGCTTAAATAATAGCCTAAAATCTGAAGAATGACTTTAATACTTCAATAAAAATAACCCAATTCAAAACATTTTCAAGGAAACAGAGTTCCTTGCTCTAGGCTACCGAATAATGGCTGAAAGAAAGTATATAGCTTGTCACTTCTGATTAGAGAACTGTGCCTCTGTGCTTTGAATGAGAGGCATGTCTGGTAATAGGAAGTGCAGATATTAAAGTTAATAAAATAATGTGGAATACGATATCTATGAAACTTGACCAAGTATAGCACAGAATAGAACATACATTACCCTGTTCAGTCAACTCCTGTGGCCTGGCATCTAATGACAAGCTTAATTTCTGTTTCCAATGCAAGTACGGCAAAAAATACAATTTCCAGATTATACAAATATTTTATCCGACTCCCTAACAAATGTAACCAAGAACAGCTGACATATCTACATGGACGCCTAACAACAATGAGAGAAAATTACTAGGATTGCAAACTGTTCAGCCTTAAAAGTCCATGAAACCCTATCATCTTTGAGATCATTATAAATAATTAGTTGCAAACCCTATGATGTTGAAATATCACAATGGGAAGAAAAGGAAGGGAGGATCCATTTCTCTTCAGCTTTGAGGGGTCATTCTGCTTCCTTTGGGTACCATTGGGCTTCTCCACTTCCATAGAGTACAAAGACCCACTCACCCCCTTATTGCTTCTTTCATCTAAAATTCCAATGCCAACAATAATAGTTTTGCTTTTCGATACATTAACCTTCAGCTTGTATTTTCACTATTGAATAACTGGCTTCAGAACCTCTGAGGATGCTGTGGGGCTGTTGTTTTTTTGTTTGTTTGGTTTTTTTCCCCAGTCGTCTACATGGAACCATACAATACCCATGATGTGACCCTCTTAAGGGATTTAAAAGCAATTCAATGAGCTAATCTCAGTAAACCTAGAATTAAAGTTCTTGTTTCTATATTTCACTTTCAAAATATTTAGAACTTTGACAGATATGACATTATGTTTTCATTAAAACAGCTGATTTCAAAATGCTGCACTGTGCAGAAACGCCATAAACACTTTATGATGAACTGCCACCCTCTTAATTAAAACAATAAATCCAGTACACAATATTTGTGCAGCCTCTGGTCTGACCTTTGCCTCTTGCTATCCACTACCAAGCCGCTGCCTCGTTCTGTACACCAGATGTAGAAGGTTTTAAAACATGATCTGAAAGGCACTAAAGATAAAATAAGAGAAAATGTACCATTACTCTTTGCAGTTATGATTAATTCACTTCATATTTTACAATCTGGTTATGGAGTAAAACTGCAGACTTTACATCAAGTATTTGCCATTCACTATACCTAATGTATAAAAATGCCTGATATTTTAGAAAATGGCACAGTACTAATTCACAACGACCCCATGAAGGACAGGAATAGGAATAATAAAAACAGAGAGTGATTAGCTATCCATTTCAAGTAATTAACTACCCCCACTCATCTGATGGTCAGTCTTAGACAATAAATACATCTATTGCAACCCAACTACACCATGGTTTCTCTTATCGCTCTATTCCAAGATTCCAGATTAAAATATTCCCTTAAATCAATCACATCTGATCCAGGAGCAGAAAGCAAAGGGTATTAATTACAAAGCTGTAATGATAGTAAATTTGTTGTGCTGGCCAGGAGACATCAAGTTAATCGAGGTGCCCTAACAGCTTGGGGGTGTGGGGGAGAAGAAAGGAGAGAGAGAACTGTTTCTGAATTGGATCTCACATTGTGGGATGGAAAGGGGAATGGGTGTTCCTGAACAGAAGAACTTAGAGCCCCTGATCCCAACATGTTCACCAACCCCTTCTTTAGGAAAGTGGTTCCCATTTCTCCTCAGTTGTCAATTTGACAGCTGGTTCAACATATCTTGATGGGGGGGGGGGGAAGGTTGGGGAAAATAAGTCCTCAAAAGGTTAGCCAAGCCCAGGTTCAACCATTCTTCAGAACTGTCATAAGCATAACTGTTGGTTTCAGTAACTGGACCCTTCATTTCTTCCACATCCATCCAGGTCATTCAAGATGTCCCTGGAGAGATACTCCTGTCCACTCCCTAGGCCCCTACAATCTCTCAGACCATCCTCCCCAAAACATACACACAGGGAAAACTATATTCAATTTATACTCCAAATGAGTAGAGATCCGGGGATTTCAGCCCTGGTTCCCTGTCGAGCTCTATAGAGACTTTGTAAAGCTTCCCCGTGTGCTGATAGAGACTGAGTGTGCCCCAGAGCCCAAGCATTACAATCTCACCTTAGAAGGGGGCCAGGCGCAAAGTTAAACAAACCCTGGGGTGGGGAAAGGAACCAAAAACACAGAAAACATAAGAAATCCCTTATTAACTGAGAACTATGCAAATCCCCTAAGCCCTTCCATTTCTGCCACTTCCACTCTGTGCCGTGACAGAACAAAAGCAACATACAAAACTCTGGAGAGCTAAAAGGGGAAAATAACTCACTTTGCCAGTTCCCTTGGACGAGCTTACAAGCGAGGGTCACAGCTGCTTTCTTCCTTTAGACTTTAACAGACAGGCACTGGGGCTACTGGAGAAAGAAACTTTCACCTCTCCTCCACTCCCACCAAAACAAAATCCTCTTGGACATTTGAAAACCCAGATGACAAGAAAATGGACACCGGAAAGAATGCTGGATTTGGAGTCAAAGGACCCGAGTTCAAATCCAGACTTTGTTGCTTGCCACCTGTGCCACTTCACTGCTCCAGGACTCAGTCTCCTCATGTGGGGGGGAAAAAAGGGAATCTGTAAGGGATCTTATGCTTCAAAAAGATATTTCTGGATCATAAGGCAAACCCTTTCTCCTGCGTCTACTCGAACTTTACTTCAAATTTAGGTCCACCTACAGTTCCACATTAGGTTACTTTCCTTAAAGGTCCCCCTATCAATGCTAAAAACTATAAACCCTCCATTAGCTTTTATTATCTGCATGAGCTTACCAAGGGGAACAAAGACTGAGGGAGCCCACACATAAAACACTTCCTTCTCCTTTACAAACGGCCCGGAAGCAAGAGATCACTCGGATGGCTAATGCCAGGGCAGGCATATGGTACAGATGTGAGAGCCTGAGGTTTCGGCAGTCTTTGTTCTAATTCTTCATTCAGCACTGCTTTTCTCCCTTCTAACACTACAAAGAGAGGAGCTGTGGACTCTGTTCATAACTAGCTGTTATTGCTATCCTCATAGCAAGTGGTCTGATGAAGAGTGCTGAGCTTAGAGTCACTTTTCCTCTAGGAGTCTCAGTTTGTTCACCCATAAAATGGGTGTAAGTTTGCATGACCTACCTCACTGGGATATCATGAGAAAATCACCTTGTAAACCTTTCTATGTTTTATATATTGTATGTATTATAAATATTGCAAATATTATATTACTACTATATAAATATCTGTGGTTATCCTCCTCCTAAAGTTACTTTATAAGGCATTCACCTGACCCAATGCCAGCTCAGCAAAGACAATGTACAATTTCCAGACCAAAATAGCTCTCTCCTCAAATTCTAATTTTTCCAGTTTTCCAGACTGCAAATTTATTTGTTTGCTCACATTAATCCCTTGCTAAAAACCCGTCAATGTCTACATGTGGCCTATAGGATAAAGTCTTAAATTACAAAAAGATCAGATAATAAGTCTGCAAGGATATCTAGTCCAATCTGATTGTGTTATAGATGAGGAAACTGAGGCCCAGACTAGAGCAGAAAATTTCTCGAGACTACAAAGTTAGCTAATGATGGTATTGAAATCAAAACCTGGGTTTCCTGCCTCCCAGTGCATTCCTCCTTTTACAGCCACCCCTAGGATTCTAGACTTGCCTAGCACTCAGGTCCTTCAGTAATATGGGCCTAGTCTCTCTCCAGCTTTATCTCTATTGACCATAATTTGAGCATGGCATGTGCTTCCTTGCCCTTACACCCTTTCCTTAAGACCTACCCTTTGGCTCTAATACTCCTTTCCATTTCAATCCGATAAAATTCTGCTCTTTACTCAAGATCCAAGTCAAATCCCATTGCCTCCAAGAAGCCTTCCTTCACTACTCCAGCCCTCAGAGATCTCTCTCTCCATAAAGCTCCCATAGTTCTTGTTACCTTCTTCCAGTCAGAAGTTACCCTGCTGTGTTATTTATTTCTTAATATATGTGTCCTATCTCCCCGCAACAAAACAGTAATCTGGGGGGGAGAGACTGTGATTTATTCATCTTTCCAGCCCTCTCCCTCCCCCATCAAGTTATTAGCACAAGGCCCTAGGGGCACATGGCTGTCTTCAAGTATAGTAGATTTTATCAATAATTTTGTTTTTAAAAAAATTTGCTAATGACGTTGGTATTTCTAGCTTCATGAATGAGAGGGCAACAGTGGTTCTAACCAGTAGTTCTAACTAGCCTTTGCTCAGAGATATATCTGTGCTTCCCAGAAGTATGGAATTTCAGAGTGGGAAGAGGCTTAGGAAACTTTTAATTCAACCTCTATCTGACCAGGATCTCCTCTACAATATCCCCAACAAGTGGTCTTCTGGCCTTCATGTGAAATCTGCAGTGAGAAAGAACCCAGTCACTGCCTCCCAAAGTGATCCCTTCCATTCTAATGGTTAGAAAGTTACTTGTGGGGTGGCAGCTAGGTGGTGCAGTGAACAGAGCACCGGCCCCGGAGTCAGGAGGACCTGAGTTCAAATTTGACCTCAGACACTTAACACAAAAACTAGCCTTGTGACCTTGGGTAAGTCACTTAACCCCATCTGCCCTCCCCCCCCAAAAAAGGCACCAAAAAAAAAAGAAAGTTACTCGTTATAGTGGGCTGAAATATGGCTGGAGTCAAGCAAAACAAGTTCATTGCCTCTTCCACTTGAAAAACTTTCAGGTACTTGAACACTGTGCTCAGGCCCCACCCCCTTCCAAAGACCTCTTTTCTTGAGACTAAACACAGGGTCATGAAATGTGGAACTGGAAGGAGCCTCCATTCCTTCGTGTGGTCCCCCTTAGGTAGGAGCTTCAGTTCCTTCGCAGTACAGTACACCACCCTTCTCTAGATGCCCCTGATGGCCAGTGCTCTTCCTCAAATGGAACAAGCGAATACAATATTCCAGAAGCAATTAGACCAGGGTACAGATAGAACAGCAACTTTATCACAGTCTTCCTTCTGGACACAGCATCTATTGATGAAGCTTAAATTAAGAGTAGTTTGGGGGGGGGGGGTTGTTGTTTTTTTTACTATGTCACCCTCTGGATTTCCATTGAGCTCATGGTTCACTAAAAGCCCTGTGCCCTTTCCAGCCTTTTCCATACATGCCTTCTCTGCCCTGCAATTGTGTGGTTGATCTCTTGAGCTCTGTACTTCGTATTTATCCCTGTTGAGTTTGATCTTATTAGACGTAATCCCTGGTGACAGCCTGCTGAGATGTCTTTGGATCCAGACTCTCATGTCCAGTATGCTAACCATGCCTCCCAGATCTGTTATCCACAAATGTTTTCCTTCTACACTTTTATCCAAGTAAGCGGTAAACATCTGGAACAACACAGAGCCAGATACCTGCATCACTCCACTAGAAACCTCTCTCCACATTGAAAGCAATCTAGCATTAACTATTCTTTGGGTATAGTCATTCAACTAAATTCAAAACCACCCAACCATGCCATCATCTCTCCCAGTGGTAGAGAATCTGCAGCCTCAAGGCCACATGTGGCCCTCTAGGTCCCCATGTGCAGCCCCTTTGACTGAATCCAAATTTCACAGAACAAATCCCTTTAATAAAAGGATTTGTTCTGTAAAACTTGGGCTCAGTCAAAAGGGACCTAAAAGGTCACATGCTGCCTCAAGACCACAGGTTCCTCACCTTTGATCTTTCCTTATATAGCTATCATGAGAATTTGTCACATTGTGCTGAAATGCAGGAATTGCTGGTCAAGGCTTTCCTATTTGACAAGAAAGCTAGAAAGAGGTTTCGCAGAAATTAGGTTCTGACCAATATAAAACCATATAACAAAATAAACAATCTTAACATAAAGACTGTTTTAAACAACAAAAAAAAAATAGCTACAATAGAAAGTTAGAGAATAGAGAGAAGTAACTTTCAAATCTAGAACTAGAAGGAAAATTCTTAAAGGATAAATGTGATTATAAAAGACAAAACAAATTTTGATTACCCAAAGTTTTTAAAAAACCATACAAAATGATTGCAACTAGAATTTTTTTTAATTCAGCTCTCAAGTAAGAAAAAAATCTTCACATTGCAAATATGTGATAAAGGACTGATATTCAAAATATATAGGAAATCACTACAAATACCTAAGACCAAGAGCTATTCCCCAGTAGATGGTCAAAGGATATGAAAAAGCAGTTTTCAAAAGAAGAAATGCAAACTGTCAACAACCATATGAAAGCATTTCAAATTATTAATAGAAAGGAAAATACAAATTAAACAATTCTAAGGTTTCAGCTCACACACCAGATTGTTAAAGATGATAAAAGGCAAAAAGGGTTTACATTAAAAGATAAGTGCAGTAATGCACTATTGTTGGCAATGTGGATTGGTCCAATTATTCTGATAAAACTATTTGGAACTCTGTCCACCATTTTGAGCCTGGAGAGCTTGCTGGAGACAGGACTTCTAGAATAGCCACATATCTGGAAAACTGTGGTTTAAAACCGCTTTGCTGGCTAGAAATATGGACTATAAAACCACAAGGAGGACGCTTTCTTGTGAAAACTGAGGGAGTCTTTGCTTGGGATGAATTCTATTTAGGCAGGAGATATGCCTATGTATACAAAGAAAAGAACAACATAGTGACCCCTGGTGGCAGGCACAATGGAACCATAGAAATCTGGGGAAAAGTATGTAGGGCTCATGGAAATTGTGGCATGATTTGGGCCAGCTTCCATAAAAATCTTCCTGCCAAAGCCACTGGACATAAAACCGTAAATGTTTTGTATCCCTTAAGGGCTTCTAGAATATTGTCATCAGAGAAATAAATACAATTTATACATTTAAAAAGTGGAGGGGCAGCTAGGTGGTGCAGAGAATAGAGCACCAGCCCTGGAGTCAGAAGGACCTGAGTCCAAATCCAGCCTCAGACACTTGACACTTACTAGCTGTGTGTGACCTTGGGCACACTTAACCCCAATTTCCTTGCTTTCCCCCTCCAAAATTAAAAAAAAGTGAATAAAGAATTGTCCTTGAAACTAGGATGACCTGGGTTCAGGTCCCACAGTATGCTGTATAAATGGAGAAATTCATTTAACCCCTTGGAGCTCTAAGCAACTAAAATTATAAAAATTACAGAGAAAGTACAAGTCTGCATCAGTACAAGGTTTTTCTGCACCAGGAGTCTCCTCTAGCAATGAAATCGCATGTCCAGTCCTTATTTTTCTTAGGAGAGTCAATAAACCATAAATCACACTAGTATGTACTCAGAAGCATGCTGATAAATGTTTAACAACCAGCTCACCAGGGGAAAATGTACACACAACACACTTTTAAGTTTAACCTGCACTATTAACATTTTCTCCATCACTTTGTTAAGTCTAGGCAATCAACAAAACAACAAATCAACCTGATTTGTAGGGCTTGGTGATTTCTTAGGAACAAATGCTCACACTGAAAAAATTACAATAAGTACAAGCTATCTGTAGCACACCCAAAAAGGCCAAAGATGAGAGTGCGGTGGGTTGGGGGGAGAAGTCTTATATATACAAAAAAATACTTCCAGCAGCACTTAAAAAAAACACAGAGGGGGCGGCTAGGTGTCAGTGAATAGAGCACGAGCCCTGAAGTTAGGAGGACTTGAGTTCAAATCTGTCCTCAGACACTTAACACACACAAACAAAAACTAGTCATGTGACCTTGGGCAAGTCACTTAGCCCCAATTGCCCTCCGAAAAAGCAAAAAAAGAAAAGAAAAAAACACAGAAATCATGTAGATTTTCATCAATTGGATTATAGCTGAACAAATTCTGGGATATTACAGTGCCATACAAAATGACCAATATGAAGAATTCAGAGAAACAAAGATTTGCATGAAATGATGGAGAGAAGTAAGAAGAGCCAAGAGCAGAGTTTATACACTGACCACAACCACAAAAAAGGAATAGTAACAAAAATCAGCTGATCAGAGCAACAATCAACCTTCCTCCAGAAGGTGATCACTTCTCAGAAAGGAGGTAGGAGATTCAAGATTTAGACCTGGTCACATGTCAGACATGACCAGTGTGGGGGCTTGTTTCACTATGTTTCACTGTTACCGAGGAGGGTTCTATGGGACTCAAACAGGGACAGGGTATGGGAAAGTGACAATGATATAAAAAACTATTAACACAATGCATTATTAAAGAAACCCAGATCTACTAGGTCTACAGCATCACCCTGCTTTTCCAACCTGGCTAAGTGGGGCACTGAATAGCACATTGGGTCCTGAGTCAGAAAGACCTTAGCTCAAATTCAGACTGAGACACTCACTAGCTATATGACCTTGGGCAAGTCACTTAATCTCTGCCTCACTTTCCACACCTACATCCTAGGGCTTTTGTGGAGATCAAATGAAATAACATTTGTGAAGGGCCTTGCTAGCCTTAAAGGGTTACATAAATGTAAGGTAGTTTATTAACACCTGCCCCCCCCCCCAACCCTGGGAAAAAAAAAAGGAACGAGGTTAATCTTGTTCAAAAGAAGCATGCTGACTTGGAGTGATCACCGCTTCACTTTCTAATGTTCACAAGCCATCCCTTTAATTCATACACCCTAGAATCTTGCCAGAAGAAGAAATCAAGTTCACCCGACTATAGTTTAAAGACTATCTTCTTTCACTTTTTGAAAATCAGAACATTCTCCTCTCTCTAGTCCTTTGATATCACCCCCATTTTCCAGTTTGTGGATAACTTGCTGACAGAGAAAAACACTAGAGGCAGAAGCAGAGGACCTGGGTTCCCAGCCTAGCCCCTTTCTCCCTGGGTGGCCCTGGACAAGCCACTTGGCCTCTTTGGAAAAAAGTTTCCTCATCTATAAAATGAGGGGCTTGGCCTAGATGATCTCTGAGGTCCCTCCAGCGATAGATCTCTGGTCCTGGAGATCAGGGTGTGTGCCCCTGGCCCTGTTTACTTGAATTCATTGGAAGCAGTTAGATCCTCTGTTGCATCTTCCTAAAACAAGAGCTGAATTTTCAGTTTTTAAGGCCTTTCCTCCACCTTGCTCTTTTGAGTATAAATACCTAAATATTGTCTTTAGTGTTCTGGTAGAAGATGGGAGGGACTTCATATGCAGTAATGTCAGGGCACAAAAGTCCTTGCCATTACTTAAGCTCTCTATTTATTCCTCTTTCTCTTTGATTCAGTCCTGACTTCCATACTAACCAATCTAGAAATTCCTATATCCCCTTTCTCAAGGCCTTACTTTAAGCTAGCTCTTAGCTAGTCCCCACAGAGCTATTAACACCCAACAATTTCAGATATTTCTTTTTCCCCAGGGATATTTGCACTTGAATATGGGGGGTGGGGGTACTGCTGTAGACTCAAAGGAATGAATCTCTGAGGGTAGAATTTTAAATGCCTAGAGATGTTTTGAGGGTGAAGCAGCCTTCCCAAGGCCCTTTACATCACCCTTTACATCACACCACTACATCACACCACTACATAACCTTCCTACAGATAAGTGTTTTGAACCCTGAGCCGACGACTTAGTGTGTCCAGTGACTGTTGCTGGGAGGCCCAATCCACACAAAGAAGTAGAGCTTGCTATGCCTCTCTGCTCATTCCATAGCCGCACCATGGCTTCTGCAGAGTATGGAATGAGCAGGCTGCCGGCAGCAGGAGGAGACCATGCCTCCAGCAGCCCAGGTTGCATTTTACAAGGGGACAAATGGATCATTTCACTTTCCAAAATATCCTTTCAGGAATACTCCCAGTCAGCGCCATAAAAGAAGGTTTAGAACCAGAAACTTTTACTGGGGTTTTTATCTCTGAGAGTGTCTGTTGAGTTTTACTTTCCTTTGGGGTATCTGATAGGATATGGGCCAAGAGGGAAAAGGCCTTTCGTTAAAAGCAGGAAGAAAAGAGCAGCAGGGAAATAAGCAGGACTCTTTTTGCCTCTGGTTTTCAAATTATTTTTTAAAAAAACACACACATATTTCTTATTGTCCTCTCTGAGAGCAGCCGGCATTTAAAATTTAAATGCCCTCTAGTGGCTGTCAGCAGAGTTCTGAGTCCCGCTCTAGTGACAATATCAAATCCACAAAATGGCCTGGATTGGCAAATAGGCTCCTACGTGATATTATTGTTAAAACCTTCCCTCCATCTTCAGAGCTCCTGCCTTTCCAAGCTTTGACCCTTGTCACTTGTCTCAGCTGATAGTTTTAATTGCTACTCAAGGGTAATGATACTACCTGACCCAGCACATAGGCCAATCCATACCATACCAGTACAAGGCAGACATACATCCATAAAGGTAGACCCACAGACCTATGCACTGGTACACATTATCAGACCTACATGTACACAGTCCTAATAAAGGGATAATTTACTAGGATCTTTTTGATCCCAGGAATTTGCAATTCCAGCCTTAGGGAAGGGACTCTGAACCTAATCTTTAACCTTTAAACAAGGACCTCTTGCTCAGTCATAAATTCAGTCACTCATTTTTCTAAAAAACATGAAGACCTTTCTAAATGCGTCATTTCCTCTCTTTGGCTTTTTATCCACACCTACAGCTACCCCAGAAAAATCCCCTAATTTACTCAAGGTAAAGCTAATATTGTGGCTTTCCAAAAGGGGTCCCAAGCTTTCATACAAGTACTCGAGGTACTGAATATATATTGGGTATAGGACAGCCTTTCTTTTATTTACATGGAAATGCAAAAAAGAAAAAAAAGACTAAGAGCCTATAAATAGATATAGAAAACACATAAAGGATTCAAATACCCCATCAGTTCCTACTCTCTCCTATCTTTTGATCTGAATTAATGTAGCCTCTGGTTGGTTGACAAAAGTAAATACATTAGTGGGCATTTCTAAGTTGTAATTTTGTATGGTGTGGACCCACAGAATGCTTCAAATCTGGGATAGTTGGGGGGTTGGGTTTTGGTGGGGTTTTTTAGCACCTCATGTATTGGAGGGGCTATAGGTAAGTAAAAGAATCAAGATTTGTATCCAGGTCTTCTCCCTGAAAATCCAGTACTTTTTCATGATACCAATAAGGAGACTTTCAGTTCTCAAATATTCCTTCAGTTTAATGAATAGTTAGTAACCACCTAGTATATATAAGGTATTATCCTTCACACCTTGGCATGGGAGACCATATCTATAAACTATCCTCTTTCACAGAAGGTACCTAGGTTAGGATAGGACTCTGGAAGTAGAATTTGCTGCAAAGGGTAAGGAAGGCACAGAAAATTGTAAAAAGATAGAAAGATTATGTAAATAAGTGAGCAGAATGACCATTGCTCTTGGATCCACAGGTTCTTTTATTGGTTATAGCCCAAGAAAGCCAATGATTAGGGAAAAAGTCCTTATATATGCCAAAACATTTATAGCAACCCTTTTTTTGTGATAGCAATGAATTGGAAACAAAGTATATACCCATCGATTGGGGAATGGCTCAACAAATCGTGGTACATGAATATAATTGAATATTATCATGCGGTAAGAAATGATGAATGTGATTAGCAAAGAGAAGCATGGAAAGGTCTATATGCACTGATGCAGAGTGGAGTAAATAAAGTTAGGAAAACAACACACACAACTACTCTAGCAATGTAAATGGAAAGAACAATTGAGCAGACAAAAAATTGAGGGCAAATCATAAAGGACAAGCATGGCTTGAAAGGAGAGATAGATATGGGAGGTCACTCCTAAGCTACCCTTTCACAGAGATGGGTGATCCACAGGTGTAGCACACTGCATATGGTTTTGGACTTTTCCAATATATTAATCGGTTATGCTGATTTTTTCCACCTATCTTCTTTTCTATTTTTATCTTTAATAAATACTACTTGTTATAAGAAATTGACCTCTGAGAGAGGAAGTAGGATAGATCAATCAATCAGTGAACATTTATGAAGCACTGTGCCTGGCAGGCTATTACAATAGTCCTGGCATAAAGTGATGAAGGCCTACGCTAGATTGGTGGAAGTGTCAGAGGAGAGAAGGGGGCATATTTGACAGATGTTAGAAAAGTAAGTAACAGCTTGGATATGCAGAATGAGAGATAGTGAGGAATCCACCTACATTGTGAGCCTAAGGGACTGGGAGGATACTAGGGAAACTATAATGACATTAAAAAAAAACATTAAAAAGTTTTATAAAGGGGCAGCTAGGTGGCACAGAGAACAGAGGACCAGCCCTGAAGTCAGAAGGACCTGAGTTCAAACCTGGCCTAAGATACTTGACACTTACCTAGCTATGTGACCTTGGGCAAGTCACTTAACCCCAATTGCCTTTCCCCCTCCAAAAAAATACCCTAAACATTTAAAGTTTAAAAAAAGAAAGAAAGAAAATCAGAGAGACTGCAAATCAATTAGTCAACAAATATTTAAAAATATCTGTGTGCCATGGCACTGTGTTAGGCACTAAGGATTACAAATATAAACGCTCTAATTAATCCCTTATTTCCAACAGCTGGCTTCATAGAGGGGAAGTGATTTGGATATCTTTATTGTCTATCTTTACCTGAATGTCCCAGAGAAGTCTCAAACTTAACATATATAAAATCTAATTCATGTTTCCCCTAAAATCACCCAATCACCTGTCTTCCCTATTTCTGCTGAAGGTACTACTATTCTTCTGGTCACCTAGGTTCACAACCTACAAATCATCCTCCAATTCTTTATTTTCCCTCTCCTCTCACCTCCAATCAGTTATCAAGTCTTTGCAATTCTGTTTTTTCAACATCTCTTCTATCCATCCTCTTCCTTTATTCATATAGCAACCATCCTAGTTTAGGGCTTCAGCATTTCTAGCCTGGATTATTGCAATACCCTTCTAATAAAATCCCCTGTACCCAACATCCAACCTCTTCAATCCACCCTCCACAGAGTTGTCAAATTGATGTTCATAAAATACATATCTGACCCTGTTGCTCTACTGCTCAAGAAGCTTCAATGGCTCCCCATTAACTCTAAGTTTTGTTTTGTTTTGTTTTGTTATCCAAAACAATACAGACTATCTCTCCAAGCTAGTTACATGTTATTCCCCCTCAAGCACTAAATATACCAAGTATTCTTTTTGCTACCTCATATTGCTACCTCATATCTCCATTCCTTTGTTCCAGCTAGTCCTGAAATTATGCCAACTCCATCATATTGTCAAGATCCAGCCCAAATGGGTCCTCTCCTTGGTGGGGACTGCTTCTGTGTCACCATGGGCACCATCATGGTGCATTGATAAGAGCTCTGGATTTGGAGCCAGAGGACCTAATTTCAAAGTCCAGGTCTAACACCCATTTCCTGTGTGAACCTAGACAAATCACTTCCCCTCTACAAAGCCAGCTTCTTCATCTGTTAAAGGAGAGGGCCAGATTAGATGACTTCTGAGGTCTTGTCTCGATCCAAATATAAATCTATCATCCCTCTTCCTTAGCTTCTAAATATTCTGGCTTTTCTAAGTCTTTGTTGAGATTCTTGAATTGGAAGGGAAAAAGGTTTCCTGAAGCTCCAGCCCCTGACCCAGCAGAACTACTCATTTATTTTTCAAATTCTTAAAAAACCTGTCTGTATGGATCTCAAAGGAGTTTAGGTCCTCAGATTCCTAGGTGATCAGAGAATACAGAAGAGAATCAGAGAATACAGAACTTTAGACCTGGCAACACATTAAAAAGATGGGGGGGGGGGGTGTAGCTGAGGCCCAGAGAGAAGGAAGGAACTTACCCAAGGTCAAGCATTCTGTGAGAAAGCCCCAACCAGAATGCAGGCCTCCTAGATCCTAGTCCCTGATATTCTGAATTGGGAATTTCAGAGGTATCTGGTCCAGCCCTTACAAAGAAGAAGAACTACTACCACATGCCTCAAAATAATCATCCAGCCTTTGCTCGAAGACCCCCTAGTGAAAGGTCACTGGCTGGTAGGATCATATGTCTAGAGCTAAAAACTATCTAGTCCAACCTATTGTTTTATGAGTAAGGAAACTGAGGCCCAGGGAGGGGATGCCTTACATTCCACTTTAGGTTAGCTCTAACAGTCAGGAAGTTTCTCCTAGAACCAACCTGAATTTTCCCCTTGCAACTCCTGACCTTTCTCTCCTATTTCTATTCTCTATTGCCGATCAGAAGAAACCAATTCTTCTTCCAAATGAAGGTTTTTCAATAGAACCAGGAAGTACAGTATGAAGACTCTTGGTTAAGGAGTCGAAGGACCTAGTTTCAAATTCTACCTTTATATAATGCTTTGAAAAGCTTGCAAAGTACTTGATGAATGTTATCTAACTTGACCCTCATGACAAGCCTGGGAGGTAGGGGATATTTTTATCCTCATTTTACAGATGAGGAAACTGAGGCCAAACAGAGGTTGTGACTTTTCCTGGGTCACACCTCTAGGAAGTATCAGAGGTTGAATTTGAACTCAGGTCTTGAGGCTGCTAGGTGGCACAGTGGATAGAGCACTGGCCCTGGAGTCCAGAGGACCTGAGTTCAAGTCCGGCCTCAGATACTTCACACACACATACACACACACACACACACACACAAAACAAACCCTAGCTGTGTGACCTTGGGCAAGTCACTTAACCCCAATTGCCCTCCAAAGCAAAAAAAATTAAAATTAAAAATAAAAAACATTTTTTAAACTGAACTCAGGTCTTCCCAACTAGATGCCTCTAATGTGTGTGACCTTAGACAAGTAACAAACTTCCTGTAGCTCAGTTTCTACATCTATAAAATGAAGAGGTTGGGCGAGATGCCCTTTGAAGTACCTTCTAGCTCTAGATTTGTGATAAGTACTTGAGGAAAGATATCAAAATCTACTACCCAGCCTTTTTCTTTTTTCAGGCCAAACACCATCAATTCCTTCAACCAATCATCATTTACACAAACTCAAGGCCTTTCACTAAACTGGTTGCCTTCCTTGGATATTCTATAGCTCATTATTTTTCTTAGTGGACCTGTGATTTCATTGGTGTATGAAATGCCCAACAAGGTCATTCTTTTAGCCAGTGCAGATATCTACTTGCTCCATAACTTATACTATTAAGGAGTTGTCTGAAGCACTGAAGGGTTAAGTGATACACATCTCATATGTGTCAAAGGACTTGAAACAAAGACTCTATGCACTAGGCCACATAGCACACAGTGCTTAGCAACATTCTTCCTAAACTGTGGTGCACAGAACTGAATTCCAGATTTATACTGAACAAAGTTTCCTCTACCTCTTTGTTCCAGGATATCAGAGAGACCAGATCTCTTTTGGAACGAGAGAAAGGGAGGAAGTTCTGGCCTGATTTAATGAGCACCTTAAACTTGGGGGAATGTTCCACCTGTCCTTCTCTCTTAACTCATCCTGGCTCAATACTTGGGCTAATAGAGAGTTGAAACCCAAGTTCATCATAAGTTCACAGATTTAGAACTGAATATTCCCTTAGCAGTCACCTATTCCATCCACTTCCCATTTAACAGATAAGGCAATTGAGATTCAGGGAGATTAAGTGACTTTCCTAAAGTCACCTAAATAATGAAGTGGCAGACCCAAATTTGAACCCAATTTCTTTGCCTCCAGAACCCTTTCCACTACATTATGTGACCTCCATAGCCTCTGGTGTCTCAGGGTAGCTCCCTTATCCTCTCTCCTCCATGGAATTACCAGTCAGTGCTGGCCAGAAGGATCAGTATTCTTCTTGTCTCTTCTGTTTCTATTTTCAAATGATCTACCTCCCTTTCTATTCCCCTCCACCCCACCCCCCCAAGTTAGGAGGGAGAAAATTTGGCATGTGGCTTCCATACAAACACAATCTAAGTCAGCTGCAGGAAGGAATTCTACCTCCCAAACACGCCTAGTCTTCTCTCACTCCCAGCTCACGCTTTTGCGGAATATTTTCCAATTCAGCATAATGATGAAAATTCCCTTCCCTTCCCCAGCCAGGAAGTCTATTCAAAGGAGCCAGTTGGTTTTGATCAGGATCCTGATGTACCACCAGAATTCCAGCAAACAGCCAACTCAGGCAACACAGTTCAAGTTCAGAGGTAACTGAGGCTAGAAGGTCAGGTTTAGGTGGAAGTGGTCTGGTAGTTGTGACTATGTAATCTATGAAGATCAGCCAGGAAAGACCTCCAGGTCAAAAATACTTCTGATCTGTCAAGACCAGCATTAAACAATAAATATAGATTAAGTAATCAGTCACCAGTCAATAAACATTTATTTTGTGCCTACTATGTGCCAAGCACCATGCTAAATGGCAGGTGACAGGATACAAAGGCAAAAAATGACAGGGTACAAAGGGTCCCTGATGTTAACTTCACAGTCTAATAGGGGAGACAATATGAAAACAACTGCATACAAACAAGAAACATAAAGGGTAAATTGGAGGTGATCTCAGAGGGAAAGCACTCAGATTAAAAAGAACTGGGAAGGGCTTCTCTGTCACAAAAGGTAAGGTTTTAGCTGGGACTTGAGGGAAGCCAGGAGGCAGAGATAAGGAAGGAGAGAGCATTCCAGGTATGGGGGACAGCCAGAGAAAATGCCCTGATCTGAGAGATGGAGTGCCTTGTATGAGTAAGAGCAAAGAAGCAAGAGTCACTGGATTGCGGAGTATACCTGGAAGGGGATCAGGCATAAGAAGACTGGAAATGATGGAAAAGTTTATGTTACAAATGACTTTAAATGTCAAACAGATTTTATATTTGGTCCTGTTGGTGAAAGGAGTGGGCAGGTGGGGAGAGGGATTAATGCAGAATGTGATGGTATAGTTAGACCTGTGCTTTGTGAAGATCAATTTGAAAGCTAAGTGAAGGATTGGGGTGAAGAGAGACTTGGGGAAAACAACCAACAGGCTATTGCAATAATTCAGGTGTGAGGTGACAAGGGCTTGGACCAGTGTCAGAGGAGAGAGGCGGGTGTACCTGAGATATGTTACAAATGTAGAAATTATAGAACTTGACAAATAATTTGATACGGGGAGAAGGGAAGGAGAGAATGAGCAGTTGAGGACACTTGGGTGTCAAGCCTAGGTGGCTAGGAGGCCAGTGTTACCCTGGACAGTAACAGGAAAGTTAGGAAGAAGAGAAGGCTTGGGGAGAAAGATCATAAGCTCAGTTTTAGACATGTTGATTTTAAGATATCTATAGGACAACCAGATTTCTATTAGACAACTGGAGAGTTGAGATTGGAGGTCAAAAGAGAGATTAGGCAGGGCTTCCAGGGGAGGGGAACAGTCTGGATTCAGTCAAAGGGTCTCACTTGAGGGCCTAGAGGGATACATGTGGCTTGAAGCCACCCCTGGGACAAATAGATTTGAAAGTCATCTGCATAGATATACTCATTGCAACTATAGGAGCTGATGAGATCACCAAGAGAAACAGTACAGAGGGAGAAGAGAAGAGGGCCCAGAATAAAGCTTTGGGGAATTCCCAGCTAGCAAGTGGATAAAACATAGATGAATATCCAGCAAAGGAGACAAAGAAAGAATGGTCCTACAGGAAGGAGAAGAACCAAGAGATAACAGTGTCACAAAAACCTAGAGAAAAGAAGAAAAAAAGTGATAAAAGAAGAAAGTGATAAAAAAAATGTCAAAGGTTGCAGAGAGGTCAGGAAGAAGGAAGATTAAGAAAAGTTCATTAGACTGGGCAATTAAGAGAGGATGAGTGACTTTGGAGAGTTCTGAGCTATAAGGAGACTAAAGCACATTGGATGTCTAAACCAAGTTTCACACCAATTTATTGGGGGGTGGGGAGAGGATGGAGAGGAGGTGGCACAGGATCACCAGCCTGCAAATCAACCCAGGTCACAAACCAAGCAGGTCAAAGCTGCCATGAGATTGGGCCTATGAGTGACCATGGTGTTTCCAGTTTAGGTGGAATAGAGATAGTCTCAAAAAAAAAGCAAAATACTTCTAGGAGAGGTCATCATAGGTCACTAACCTTACAGAAGTGTAACAGTGAAAAGAGTACATGCTCAGTAGTCAAAGTATCTGAGTTCAAATCTTGCTTCTGACATATGTGGCCTTGGGAAAGCTCTTAATTTCAAAGGGAAATAGTTTCTTCATCAATAATATGAATGGACTGGACTAGATGGCTTCTAAGGTCCTTCCAGCTCTAGAACTACAATTTTTTTCAGTGTGATTAAGTTTATTGGTTATTTATGGAGGGAGGAGAAAGCAGCAGGAAGGCACTAGGAGCCAGAATAGTAATGATGAAGTATGTATGGCACTATACAATTTACAAAGCACTTTTACACTCATTTAATCTGTTCCTCGCAATATTTCTAGGACATGGGAAAGCCAGAGAATAATACATCTGTTATACAAATTGAAAAAAATAAAGCTTAAGGACATTCAGTGCCTTACTAAGAGTTGTATAGCTAGTAAGTGATAGAACTACAGTGAGAACCTGTCTTCTAGCACTCTTTGGAGCCTGAAGGCTAGTGGAGGGGTCAATGAGGATTTAAAGTCAGGAGTGGATAGGGAGGGAGGGTAGAAAGACTGGACAGACTTTACCTATGTTACTATTTTTCTAGAGGTCTGGCCCCACTTACAACAAAGCCTGGGTCATTTGGAATATAAAAAGTGGGAAAAGGAAAAGGTAAGAAGGGGGGTGGCTAGGTGGCATAGTGAATAGAGCACCAGTCCTGGAGTCAGGAGGACCTGAGTTCAAATTCGTCCTCTGACACAACACAAAAACTAGCTGTGTGACCTTGGGCAAGTCATTTAATCCCAAAGGCTGCAAACTGAGCATGTTAAAGCTTCTGTGCCAATCAGCAATGTAAAGGAAGGAAGGATGTAAGGAAAGAAAGAGGAAGGAAAGAAGGAGGGAAGGAAGGAAGAAAGAAAGGAAGGAAGAAAAGGAGGGAAGGAAGGAAGGAAGGAAGGAAGGAAGGAAGGAAGGAAGAAAATCCTTTACTATTCCCAATGTCTAGGTATCCGTAGTTGGCACCATCCCCTCCCCCTTCCCTTCTAGGTGTTTTCTAGAATTTAAATAGCTTAGCCTTGTTGTTTTGAGAGAGGGCAGTGAATAAAATAATAATCATAAAGGAAACAGAGGTTCCCCCTAAATCCTGAGACCCAGGAGGAGGTGATGATTTTAGAAGGAAACCTCTAGCCAAGTTCTGGGCTAGAGAGGCAACAAGCACCAGTGAATCACCATAAGCCTCTGTAGACAAAGATTTGCTTTTACTGTGCAAAAAGGAAAGGCTTCTATTATGCACCCCTTCTCCAAAGAAACTTACCAAATTAGGTGTGGGTCTGTGGGGAACATGTTTAAAAGAAAACATAAGAACAATAGAGGTCATGTGTACAAAAATATCCATAGCAGCATTATTTTTATAATAAAAACTAGAAAGAATATATATGTGTGTGTGTGTATCCTATAATTGGTGAATGGTTGAACAAATTATGGTATTTTTATGTAATTAAGTATTATTGCACTGTAAGGAATGACAAATATAAAGAATTCAAAGAAACATGGAAGATGTACAAAGTGGTGTAGCATGAAAAAAGCCAATCCCAGGGAGCAACTTTACACAACTACTAAAGCAATACAAATAAAGACAATACTCAGATAACAAAACGTGGGTCAAACAGAAAGGGCAGTGCTGGTGCTACACTATCAAAGTTAAAGTATATAGTCTTCCTTTCTATCAATAATCAGCAGGGTATAGAAGTAAAATAACATGTGTTATTAGTTATGCTATTAGTTTTGCTTATTTTTTTCGAAAATAGAGTAGGGAGAGGAAGCAGCTGGTTGGTATAGAGTGGCATTGAATACCAATCCTGGAGTCAGGAATACTCATCTTCATGAATTCAAATCCAGCCTCACACATTTACTAGCTGTGTAACCCTGGGCAAGTCACTTAACCCTGTTTTCCTCAATGTCCTCATCTGCAAAAAAATGAGCTGGAGAAGGAAATGTCAAACCACTCCAGTATCTTTACCAAAAAAACCCCAAATGGGTTCATGAAGAGATGGAAACAACTGAAAAATTACTAAACAACATGTAGGGGGAGAGAGTTGGTATATCAATGTTTATTGAGAAATGTAGTGAACATTTGCTTGCCTTCTTAAGGAGGGACTGGGATGAAAGAGAATTTGGAACTTAAAATTTTTTAAAATAAAGATTAAAAAGAAAATTTTAAAAAGAAAAAAGATGTACAGATATATAGATGAATTAACATCAAGAAAGACAGAGAGACAGACAGAATGACATAAGGTTAGGGATAGGGAATGGACCTGTGATTTCATTGACACAGGATACTCTCAGATAATGAAACTCCCTTTCCTCAGCAGTTCCTCTGAAACTTAGTCATGGATAAATGCCTAGGTCATAGGATGTTGAGAGGTTTTATGATTTGCCCAAGTTCATATATACCCAACACATAACCAGGATCACACAACCATAGTCTATGTCAGAGGAAGGACATATATGTGTGTGCATACATATAAATTTATGTATGAGTATACACACATACAAATACGTAAAATACTGGAATTGTAATTTTTAACTATAAAAATACCTTCAAAGTTGGAAAACTTTGATGCCTTGGGAAAGGTTATGAGATCTGTCCACTGGAAGAGTCAAATTGCCTAACTGGACAGCAGTGAGGAGAGACAGACAGACAGAGACAAAGACAGCAGAGAGAGACAGAGAGAGATGGAAGAAAACAGAAGGTGATGGGCATCATTTTATGGAGAAAGCAGAATTGTACTAAGAAGGCAGCAAAAGGGACCAGGAGTAGAGGGGAGTCAAAGATAGAAAAGCTGGGCAATGAGAAGTAGGGGATATAGAGGACAATACCAGTTGCAAGATGACTGTCACTTATGGAAATGGGAATCTG
>WOXC01007976.1:0-55924 GCA_011680675.1 Gymnobelideus leadbeateri
CAGAGCCAGTCCTCTTTCCACTGTTCTGCACTGTCTTCAAGAGCTCTGTGAATAGATATGTTCATCAAGCACTGACATTTGTATCATTATTTGACTCCAAAATTTTTATTCAGTATGACTAAGTCTAAATAGGTAAAAAAAATCATAATTTCTTTTAGATGAAATTATATGTTTTATATGTGTGTATTTAACATATATGTACATATATAATTACTTTTCAAATGTGTCTAGGTGCTGTTTTGAAAAATAAAATATGAGTTCATTTAAAAATAATATTAAAGTCATAGTTATTTTTGTCAACACTCATTTTGTAATCAACAGGGGTGTGCATAGTAAAATTATTAGTATGTAGGGCTTTTTACATTAAAAAGAGTCAGCCTCTAAAAGATTGGGAGCCAATCATCTAGTCTAATCCTTCATTTTATAAACATAGAAATAGAATCTGATCATGAAAATTAGGAAAAAAAAAACCTGCAGTGAACTCTCACTTTTCAAAGCCTCACTGTCTTGAACTAGGATCCCAACGAAAGTTTAACCAAGAAAACATGAATTTTAACGAAAGTTCTCTGGATCGTAGGTAACCTAACCATCCCAATTCCCTTTGCTTGGCTCTAATGAATGGCACTTCAGCTTCTAATGTACCTCCATATTTTTCTTCCTATTTACACATTTCAATTACGAGTCATGATCTTTATTCACAGTTTATTGTGGGTGACAGCCCATAATACTCAATGATGGTTGGTTAGAAAGGGAAGAAAACTCAACAAAAGCACTTCACAATATTCAGAAGGAACATAACATTATGCAGTTTACCTCATTCTCCTAAAAACAGTATGTGGACATACCAAACCAAACCCCCCAGATGCTTTCAAAGCTTTTGTTTCAAAAAAGATGCATTTTTTGCTAAGTTGTAGTTGGGAGGGAAAAAAAATACAAACATGTATATCATTAGCACAACTGCATTCCATTATTTTCTTTTGCAAAATAAATTACATAAATGGGGTTTATATTGTTTGCTATGCTTCACCCAGAGATTGGGATAATTAGGTTTCAAGAACCGAGATGTTTTAAAACACATTTAATTTACTAAAATTGGTAAGGAAGCTACTGCAATTAAAAAAAAAAAAACAATAAATAAAAAGGGACAAAAGTTTCCTAGGCCTTGCTGGGTAATTTGGAGTGAATTTAGACTATGGCATTAGAAGTACAAAAGGTAACTAAAAATGCCATTAAATGAAATGTTCCAAGTCCAAGCAATTTCCTTCTTAACAGAAAGTAAAATGCAAACAGAGATTACTAAAACCCTGCTGTGTTTAATTTAAGTGTATGTAAGCCTTTTACTCACAGTTATTTTGTCTGGAGATAATCATGTAGATCCACAGTGGTCAGAGCTGTGAAGCGTGTGTTGTCAAAAGTTGCTCACTCTTTGATTCTCCCTTGCCTCTGTCAGCCATGGTTCACATCACGCAAGCTCAGCTCATTCATCTTCTGACAGGGGGAGATTTCTGTCTCCATCCATTCAGCATTGTCACCTACAGACTGCTCACTGCAGCACCAAACTATAGGTGGGTCTGGGTGGACGTCATAATGAGGTGACATAAATGAAGCCAGAGATTTAAAGGTCTCTTTGCAGGCTTGGCAATTATATCAACAGAGGGGCTACTCAGTAATAAGATCATGTGTATATGTCTTCATCTCTCTGGGCCTCAGTTCATCTATAAAATGAGGGGTTTGAATTAGATAATCTCTAAGGTATTTCCCTGCATTTAACCTGTGATCATATGTTCTGAAATAAATCTGCATTAACGTTCAAATTGAAAAGTCTGCTAATATCGAATCAATACTTTGTGTAGAACTTAAACATCTGGTTACCTACAAAATGTACCAAGATATTGAGGCCTTAGGAAGGACTTCACAGAAACATTTTCAGTATTAGTTTTTTAGGGACACATAAATGGAACTATCTGAACCTGTCATGTAAAACAAACTTGCATAAACAATAGTCATATCATGAAAGGATTTTATATAAATAATCATTGTCATGCACTAATATTTTTGTAATGCAGCAACTTTACTTCAGAAGAATCCACATTTTCTAGTTAGATACACAGCAGACAGTTCTAGTTCTTAAGACAAGACTTCTTTTTAAGCTAATAGATAACTTTCTTAGAATCCCTCAAACAACCATTGATACTATAGGTAACATTAGCCAAGAAACTGGAGCTGATTTGATTGGAATGACTCCAAGCTTAAGGTATGAAATATAGCAAAAAATAAAATACAAAAAGGATCAAAAGATTGTCAAGTTCTTATAAGTATAATATCAATTTTCCACTTTTAAAAGTGATAGAGTTAGAAAATATCTTAAAAGCTATTTAGTCCAAACCACCTCTTTTACCTATAATGAAAATGAGTCCAGAGAAATTCTGTGTTCCTCTTGCTAGATAATGTCTAAGTGGAGGAATCCCAAAGATGAAGAGATCAATGACTATTTAGATTATTACTCACATGCAGAGATTCCACATTGGCTGAACATCTGTGATGGCAATTTGTTGAGTTTGAAGGTAAACTCTCCAAAACAGAGAGATAATTTTGCATAAATGGTAGCAGCACTACCCCCCCCCAATTTATTATAATACATTCTTTTAGATATGATAAGATATGGAAAGAACTTACAAAATTTTTATTGTTTAGTCCATATTCTAATTTTCTGAGAGCATATTAACAAAACATTTCCTAGGGGCCTGCTGTGTACCTAACCTTATGCTAGGCCTCATGCAGAATATAAAATGAGTTTAAAGCATAGCTACTTCCAGGGTGGCAACTACGGACAAGTAACCAGAGTTTTATTTCAAGGCACAAAAGTATAGGGGACCCTGAGATCATTTATATTATTTCAGCAGCATAGAAACAAATGGACTATACCTAGTTAGCAATAATAATTAGACTAAGAAGCTTCCAAATGGCACAGTTCTTCTCCTACTGACACTATCCCAGATGAGCTCCTCCCTGCTCCTTACTCTGCTACCCCCCAGACCCATCAGTCTCTCCAACAGAAGCCTCAGTATCCTGGAGTCTCATTCCCACTTAAATAGAGTTGTTGTCAGGGGTCTACATCCCCCATATGCTTCTATATTTGTCTTTGCAATCGGATTTGAGAGCACATTTTATACTGCTTATTCTGAGTACATTTTGTCAAGCTTTCTCCAAGAGCCAAGATTGGTAGTTACCACTGGTTACTGCCCTTGAGGACCTTATAATCCATTTGGGGAATTGAATACCATCCACAAAACACAATTTTGTGTATGTTAACGATTTCTAAGTTTTAAAGAATTGAAAAGTACATGAAAACACAAAGATTTATCGTCTAAGATTATCTTGGGTAAAGAAGAAGGATTTGTTGAGTTTATGTCTAAATAATTAATAGATGATGCTGATAAAATGATACAGCATTTAGAAATAGTGACACCAGTGGTTTTTGGAGCCCTATAACATCTTTCACTGACCTTTAAAAACTAGCAGGAGCTAGGCTAAAGTAGTTCTGGGTAGGCCACAATATAACAGAGCTAACCATGCTTTCACTAGATTGCAGGGTATTCTTAAGCCACAATGAGAACTGTGGACATGCCTTTGTCACATACAGGACAGACACGGTAATAGCAAGGGCTCCACACAGTCTGTTCTTGAAAACTTTGTTACTGATGCATCATGCAACCTACATAGGCCTGGAATCTGGCAGCTAATCAGCAGGAATAGCTGACCAGACCAATTTATAATGATCTTTTATTTTTCCTGGGATGGTATAGGTAGGTCATGTTAAAACTGATTTCCTTCAATGCTTTTCAGGGTTGTGGCAAAATTTCAGCTTAACACAATTTTTAAAAGTCAATCCATGAAAATTTGGTCATGGGGAGGATTGTTCTTAGGGAAAGTGATAGAAGAAGAGAGTGAAGAGGAAGAGAGGAGCCAACCAAAGGGCCTTCACAGTCCTCAGCATCCTGGCCTGTGGTTCACGAGGCTATCCACAACTCAGAACTATGAGCTAATCACAACCATGAGCCAATTAAAGAAAGGCAGGACTCTGAGCCAGTGGGGGTCAATCAGCATTTTATAGTCAAAAGAAAGAGAGACGCCAAAAGATAACTTTAAAATATAGCATTACATAACAAATACCTTAGAAAATGACAAAAGAAAGTACTTTGTGAAGTTTGAGTTGGAAAGTCAGCACCAGTTGGGGGATCAGGGAAGCTTTTCTATGTGATGTGGCATTTGGGTTGAGCTTTAAAGCTAGATAAAGATAAGGAAGAGGAACATTTTAGGCACAGTAAACAGTTTGAGAGAAAGGCAATAAAGTGGAAGTATTCAAGTGTGTAGCTAGGGAAACAGTTTTGTCCAGATTCTCAAGTATAGAATATCCTAGTGGTGTTATCAGATCATCCATAGCCTTGAGTTCAGTGGAATTTGTCAAGTTCTGTGGAGGCAATAAGAAAACATGGAATATTTTTCAGCAGAGAAGTGACAGGACGTTTTCTAGTTATAAGATAGAATATTTTGGCCATGACAATAAAGGTAGGTTAGACAGGAGAGAAGGTTGAGGTAAGAAGATCTGTGAAGAGGCTATTAAAATAAGTGAATCCTAATGAAGTCATAAAGAATCATTCCAGGAAGAACAGAAAGAAAGGGATGAATGGGGGAAATTCAGAAATGGAATTGATGGAATGTAGGAATTAATTTGACATAAGAGGTGAAGGAAAGTAAAGAGTCAAAGATGATTCTAGAGTTATGGAAATGAGAGTTCAAGTGTATATTGGCACAGATAGAAGTAGTGACACAGGAAAAAATAAGATTGGAGGAAACATTAATGAGTATGGTCTCAGAAATGTGAAGTTTTTGAGGTTCCAAAGAACCATCCAGAAAGAAAAGCATTTTGTAAGTAGTTAGAAACAAAAGTCTGAATCTTGGAAGAGAGATCTAGATTACATTTTGAAATCACTTGCATAGAGTTTAAGTCATGGAAATGTATGAGCTTCCAAGGAAAGAGTACAGAGAAACAAGGGAAGAAGGTCAAAAGAGACCCTAAAGGGGCACTCGCATTAAAATAAAGTTAATAAGGAGACAGAAATGGTACAATAGTCTGAAATTGTTAAGAGACATAAGGAGAAAACTTGGAGAGACAGTATCTCTGGTGTGAATGCGAAAGAAATCATCTATAATGAAGATCCAATTGTCAAAAGTTGTACAGTCATCAAGAAAGATGAGAACTGAAAAAAGGGTAATCAAATTTGGTCATTAAGAATTTTACTTTAGGGGCGGTTAGGTGGCGCAGTGAGTAGAGTGTCGGCCCTGGAGTCAGAAGGACGTGAGTTCGGATCTGACCTCAGACGCTTAATGCACACACAAACAAAAACCTAGCCGTGTGACCTTGGGCAAGTTGCTTAACCCCAATTGTCCTCCAAAAGGCAAAAAAAAAAAAAAAAAAAAAGAATTTTACTTTAAAGAGAAGGCAGAAGAATGGTAGTGGTAGAAAACTGATTACAGAGTATTCAGTAATACTGAGTAATAGGATGGTCACATTATCAGGTGAAGACAACTTTTTCAAATAAGTTTAAATATGAAAGGTATAAAGGTCCAAAAAGAAAAAAGTAAAAAGAATAACTAGGATTTATATAGCACAATAAAGTTTGTGAAGGCACTTTCATAAGTTATCTCATTTGAATTTCCAATACTATGAGGCAAGGGCTTTATCATGCCTACTTTACAAAGATGAAACTTTTAGACCCAAGTTAGACTAATAGTAAGTAGTTAAGGATTTAAACGCACCTCCCTTATTCTAAGTCTAGCATTCTACTCACTAGATTACTTAATTACCTTTCTTTCAGGGGAAGCTTTTTTGTTCTTCTTAAGCACTGGGAGACATATGTATGTTTTCTAGTCAGATAGCAAAGAGCCAATGACTAGGGAGAGCTTTAAAATAAAAGAGAAGAGGATTACTCTTTGCACAAGATCCTTGAAGAAATGGAATGAAGGGGGTAAGGTGGGAAAATGTTACAGGCAAAAATCTTATTATTAATGACTAGTAGTGGTATTTCCTATTCTTTAAACATAGGGAAGGTAGTAAGAGAAGGTAATGGTGCTGAGAACAGTTGAGGAATGGAGAATGTAAAGCTGAAGAAGTCTGTGTTGCATAACATTGATGTTTTCAGTGAGGTGGAAGGTTAGGCCGTACACTTATAAATATGTAGAAATGAGAGTGGAATTGTTGGTAAGAGGACAGGGGAGAATGCTTAGAATTTCTTAAACTACTTTAGATGAGTGAGAAAATCAGTGAGCAAAAGGACAGGAAGTTATGGTTAGAAGCTAGAATGTCCAAGTTTTAGATTTTGGAAATAGTGTAATTTTAGAGTTGTTGAAGTCTAAAATGTAGCCTTGTCAGTATATGTCTAAAGTGAAGTAGAGAAGAATGATTTTGGAGTTGAGGGTAAGGAAATGAGAGTTCAGCTAAATAGATAAGCTATCAAGACGATATGTGAAGTTCCCAAGGATGATAGCAGGAGAAGGGATAGAAGGGAGTGAGTCTACACTCAACTTATTGAATAACTAAACTACTTGTTGATTAACTAAATTTACTGAATAGATTAGAAGAATGCCTGGAGGGGTAGGTTTGGGGATAGTAGAATACACCACCAACCAATCAAACAAACAAATACTTGATAAAACATTACTTTGTAGTATAGTAACATCATTGTCAACCCATAGACCAATTTTCCCTATCTACGTGCAGTTTATATGAGAATAATCTCTTTCCTTGACAAGAGTAGTGGAAAACTATCAGCAGAATGTAGCAAACTATATTCCACCATAGTCATCTTAGAAAATGCAATATTTCACTTTATTTATTGTTACTTGACTATAAAATGCATTTGATTGAATAGAGCAAAACAGCTTTCAAGGCTGTCATCCAAAATATGTGTTTCCTGCGAATAAATCAAAATTATACAGGATTGCTTTAAAGCTATAACAACATAAGGAACCTTGTTCATTGATTTTTCTGGTCATTAATATCAAGGAAAGCAGAAAGGAGAGAGATGTGTGTTCAACAAACCTGTTTATCATTGTAATGGAGGAGATCCAGTGTAGTGTCCAGTTTGATGAAGAATTTCTTATACATGCGAAGATCATCTATTAGGGATCTTAAATTCAGATGCTTAAACCTCAGCTACTTTGGAAAATACTTAAAATAAGTGAAAATACAAAAACATAAATAATGTTAGTTTACAATTTTCTAAGTCAATATGGAGCCCTGGGACCAATTTTTGAGTTTGATACCAATGCTCTAAATGTTCCTTTTTGTGGAAAATGCTATGCTAAGTGCATCAAGTGCAGGACATTGTAAGCATCTTCTAATTTAGTTTGACAATCACATTAAAGAATTTGGTGTAACTATGAAAATATGATATGGCAGATGAATAAAGAATGGCTATTTTCAAGGCTATAGTTTGTCAATCAATGGACAACTTATAGAACTATTTTTCTGTCCATATCAATAAATCTATCTTTTTATCTATCTATCTATCTATCTATCTATCTATCTATCTATCTATCTATCTGTCTGTCTGTCTCTGTCTGTCTATAAAAACACATACATACATACATACATACTTATCTCTTAGACAAAAAATTAAGTTAGAGCCCAAAATCAAACAAAAGGAATGTCAGTTTGTCTTACTCTCAGGACATTGCAAAATTGTTTTTGTCAGTCACCAAGCATTTATCAAGGGTTTACTATGCGCCAGGCAATTTGCTAAATGCAAGGGATACAAAAAATGCAAATGCACGGTCCCTGCCCTCACTGAGTTCACTTTCTAATAGGGGAGATAATAACTAAACAACCATGTACATACAAAATATAAAGAATAGATAGAATATAATCACAGAAGAAGGTCTCTAGTAGGTGGAGGGGAAAGGAGGAACAATGAGAGTCTTCTAAAGAAGGTGGGTTTTGAGACAGTCTTAAAGAAAGCCAAGGCAGCTTGAAGAAACCCAAATTTCTCTTGAAACAAAGGCCCATTTTTCAATACTAATAGTCTTCCAGTGATATTTTATGACTTTGAGTAATGGAACAATATCATCTCAGAGAAATGGAATACAATCATCACCCAAAAGCTGAAATATAAAAATATGCTGGGTAGGCACAGGTAGACTGCAATACATGCAAACAAGGAATGACTCCTGAGGAGTGATAGAAATGATGTCAAGGAAAAATGTATGACAAATGGATGATGGTTCTGTCCCATGACAAAAGTTAGTGATTACTGATGACATATATTCCATTGGTATCTTTATAGTATCAGAAGAATTCAAGGGAGATATGTTAAGATGGATGCCTATAATAATATTATAGGAAAATATGAAAGTCACTCAGAAAAAGCAAGTATTGGTTTGTAATCTTCATTAATGGTGGGAATACTCATATCACTGAAAACAGGGTCTCTTTTGAATACTGGATACATTGGAGAAAGACTGCATACTTTCGCACATCATCTTATTACTGGGAGATCTGAGCTTTGGTATAAATATGATCAAAAAATACCTAATATAAATTATTTTCATATAGATGGGGCTATATACAAATTTCTTCTTTTTCATTTCACTATACAAAGTTCATTTCATTTTTATTCTAATTCCTTGGGATAGTCTCCACTTCAGTAGGAACATAGTGCGTTTTCAAAAAAGAAGAAAAAGTATAGAGACTTTCCTCGGTTCAAATAACACAGAAAAACAGAAGGAATGGATTTTTTTTAAACACAAGACCAAATAAAACATCAAAAAACCTTGGAGCCAGAATAGTTTTCTAGCCATGATTAAAGGTCAAGCATACCTAAGCATGATTGAGTACTAGGAATTGCCCAAAACCTTATTTGTTGTCTTTGTGGCTGTAGCTAGTGGTGACCGTTGACACAAGCCTGCCTAGATTTCCTTGAGTTGCAGAAATTTGCTTCTCTTTTTAAATCATTTTGAATGGTAATCAGTTTTACTTGTTAGGGTTTTATGGTTTTACATTTGAATGGCACACTGTCACTGAGGTGGAATGAAAATGGGCAACAACTTCTGAGTATGGTTTGAGTGGGAACTTTTGAGTAGAAAGGTTTAAGGGATACAAGTTAAAGAAGCATTGACTCCTGGGGACAGAGAATGAATGAGCAGCACAATCTTTGCCCAATTCATAGAGAAAGCATTATGATGGTAGCATTCTCACTTTTTCAGCAGAATTATTGATGTAGTGTAGTGGAACAAGTATGAACTTTGGGTTCAAAATACCCAAGTTCAAAATACTAGTTGTGTGGCTTTGGACCAGTTTCTATGCCTCATTTTCTTCATCTGGAAAACAATGGTGGGGCAGATTAATTGATTTCTAATGTTGTTTTCAACTATGGATCCTATGATCCCTTTAACCAACAATGCACAGTATTGGAATCATTCTTCCTTTCCCCTTTCCCAACAAGACAGATGGTAAGAATTTGTGTTTAGCCATAGAACTAAAAAAAAGTTACCATTATAGTAAATCTAAGCAAGCAACACAGATTCTTCTCACACCTGTCCCTTTGACCAAATTCATCCACATTCCACTCTTTATAATATAGGAAATTTATAAGTGACAAAAATATGGGACTGGATGTTAGGCTTAGATTAATTAGGTAATCAATATACATTTATAAAGTGCCAACTTTTTGCTAAAAATTTGCTAGCCTCTAGAGATACAAACACAAAAATGAAACAATCCCTGCCCTTAAAGAGTTAGTGTTTATTTAGGGCATGTAAGGACACATCAGGAATTAGTCTTCATGTAATTTCTACACACTGGTTAGATTATAGGCAATAAAAAAGCATAATCACAAATTATTTACATTTGCTTGAGGATTCTGTTATGATCCTTAATAATAAATCATAGTGCCTGGGGTGTAGAAAGGGACCCAAGATACCATCTAGTGCAAATCCATCTGTTTAAAGTAGGGAAACTCAACCTTAAAAGGTTATATGATTTATAGAGACTTGTTAGTGACAGAGTCAGAAACAGAAGCACAACATTTTAGAATTTCAGAAAAGGAAAGGGTTTCATTGAGCATTGACTCCAACCCATAGCAGAAGAAAGCAATCTGTACTAAAACATACCAAACAAGTGGTCACCCATCTTTTGACCAACCACTTTCAAAGAGGAATCCAATACCTGATTCCCATAACATTTTTTTCCATTGCTCTAATTTTTGGAAAGATTTTCTGTTCTTATATCAAACCAAAATCTGTCCTTTGGCAACTTTTGTCCATTTTTCGTAATGCTACCCTTTGATTCAGGTCTCTTGATTATCACTCCATTAGTCCTTCAATTCTCTCAAGCTTTTTGTATTTGAAATTATATAATATAGCACTTTTTTTCCTTTTTTCTTTTCCTTTCTTCCTTATTTTCCTCCCTTTTATTATAATACCCTTCTCAGAATAATCATCTTAAATGCAAAAAATAAAATACATGAAAACACGAAGGAAACCAGTTGTATTGAGATATAGTCATCAAAAAAATATTAAAAAGTGCCCAGACTTCAGGTTAACAACCCCTGATATAGAGGGAACCCACAAAGGACACAAAGAAGCTAACCTCCCGCTAAAGACAGCCCAGCAGCCAGACAGGAATTGGCCAGCACAGTGCTCTGGAAACCAACCGCAGCCCCAGGTGAGCCAGAGGTTTAGCCCCCCAGGTGGGCCTGACCAGCAACTGGCTGGAGGGACTTCAGAACACTAGCAGCTGTGGCCATTTCCAGAATTATCAACACATAGATGCTAAGGACAAAGTGAGAGGTCAGTGCAGTATGGACTTTGGGACCCACTAGTTGGGAGTGCATCAGCCTCTTCCCCCTGGGGCAAGAAGCTGCTGAGGAGCTTCAGCGCAGCCACAGCCACGAGGCAGCTTCAGCTCCTGGCCTGCAGACTGTAGGGGGACTAGGCGACCAGTCTGGGGGGTAATTGCTCTTGCTTTAGCCTTCTTGGACCTGGATTGTGGTCTAGGGTGGAGGTACTGGAGTGTGTGACTAGCTTTCCAGAGCATGTGGAAGCTACAGAGAAGGCACCCAACTAATGCCTCCAGCAGCTGAGAAAACCCCAGGGTTTGGGAAGGAAGCTCCCATGGCTGGTGGCAGAGTCCTACTGTGACAAAAAACCCAGAAGTCAAGTAATTGAGTGGCAATATGCCCAGGCAAAGGAAGCAAAAAAGAAAATGGAAAAATCCAACATTAGACTCCTTTTTGGGGGACAAAAAGGATCAGAGTATAGGATAGGAGGAAGACAGGGAATTCAGAACTCCTGCACCAAAAGCTTCAAAAGAAAATACAAGCTGGTTACAGGTCATAGGGGACCTTAAGAAGCAGATAAGAGAAGTGGAGGAAAAATTGGGAAGAGAAATGAGAATGATGCAAGAAATTTATGAAATGAGAGTCAACAGCCTGACAGAGGAAAATAACACCTGAAAAAATAGACTAACTCAGATGGCAAAAGAGGCTCAAAAAGCAATGAAAAGAAGAATGCCTTAAAAAGCTGAAGGAAGGCAAAAGGGAATGGGTCAACCTTATTTGTATTGAATTTGGCTAAGGGAGGGAATGACATACAGTGTTTGGAAGATTCTGGATAGTTATACATTGTTTTTCTCCACACTTTCTTCTACACAGAATTCTCCCAGTCCCCTACATTATTGAGAAGATAACATAATTTCTTATATTTACCAAAAAAAAAAAAAACAGTCCTATTTTAATTTCTACTACCTTAACTTTTTTTTCTTTTTTTTCCCCGTAATTTGTTTTGTGCAATATTACTAGGTTGGGAAATTAAACTGTATGTTTTGGTTTGAAAGACCTTTTGCTGAGTTATAGAATGAGGAAGTAAAAACAAACTATAAATAATGAGTAGCAACACTGAACGACTGAAATCTACTTTTACATATGTCAATGATTCCTCAAAAATACTTAAAGAGTGATGGGGAAGGGAATGAGCTTTTATATAATGCCTACTATGTGCCACACACTGTGCTAAGCACTACAAATATTATCTTATTGGATCCTCAAAAGAACCCTTTGAGATAGTTCTATCATTGTACCCATTTTACAATTGAGGAAACTGAAGCAAAAGATGTAAAGCTCAGAACTTAAGACTTCCTGACTCTTAGACTGGCACCTATCCACTGAGCCATGAGGTACCGCTGAGTGGGATATTCAATATCATTAGCAGAAAGGATAGAAACTGTATCTGTAAAACATGGGCTATACTTTTGTATACAAACTGGATTATTTAATAAGATAGGTTTTTAATATGATTAGGGATAAATGAACCAAGAACAACAATTCTAGGAAAGGAATCTACTGTCATAACACAGGGCTCTGTCCTGGTCCCTGGTCTTTTAAAACCACTCGGTCAAAAATTTGTATAAAGATAAAGATAGTCTTTAGGTAATACAAAACTAGGAGAAAAAGCTAATATGTTAGAGGACAGAATTAAGACTCAAAATGACCTCAACAGGCAGGAATGGTAGGTTCAGACCAATATAATGAAATGAGAGGAATAAATCCAAAGTCCTTCATTTGGGTTAAAAAAAATCAATTGTGCAAATACAGGATGGGAGAAACCTGACTTGACATTGGTTTACACAATAGACATGTGGAGATTTTAGTTGACCACTGACTTACTTATGAGCCAATGGAGTAATAGAGCTAACTTTTATTTTTAGATTGAATTGAAGGAAATATAGACTCTAGTTCTTGGGGCACAATAGTTCTGATGTATTCAGCATTGATGAGAACATAGTATTCACCAATAAAGAAAATAATATTAAGGTCCAGAACAGCTTTTTTCAAATATTTGAAGGGCTGTCCTATGGAAGAGTGAGGAAATGTGGTTTATTTATTGGATGTGAAATGGAAGAGACCATATAGATTGCTTGTCCTGATCCATTTACTTTATAGATGAGCAAACTCAGGCTCAGAGATTATAAGTGACTTGCTAAAGAACACATGGCTAGTTAGTGGTAGAATTGCACAAATCCCTTGATTCTTAATTCTCTGTTGTTCTGAACTAGAAAAACTTAGGTGGAATTTTTGTGGGATAGCATGTTACTTAAATATTAGAACACACCTCTCTTATGAATTAGATCTAAGAAAAAAAGATAAGTTACCTCCTAATTGAATATCATAGGATTGAAATTTATCATGTGGATTTAGATCTTTATATTAGATTTATCATGTGGATTTAGATCTGGAAGGGCCCTGAGAGATTATCCAGACAATATTGTTTCCTTATTGGAAGGTTGAAAAAATGGCGCCCCAGATTGGTAAAGTGATTTACTTGCTCAGGGGCACAAAGGTAGTAAATGCTGGAATTTGAACCCGAGTAAATTGATCCTTGCCTATAATACAGGCTCCTTTGCCTTACAGAATGTCATATTCCAAGCTTTCTGATCTTTTAACATAGAAGCTGCAAGGTCCTGTGTAATCCTGACTGTGGTTCCTTGATATCTGAATTGTTTCTTTCTGGCTGCTTGTATTATTTTCTCCTTGACCTGATAATTCTGGAATTTGGCTGCAATATTCCTTGGGATTTTCAATTTAGGATCTCTTTCAGGAGGTGATAGTTGGATTCTTTTGGTGACTATTAACCTTCTGGTTCTAGGACCTCAGGGGCAGTTTTCCTTGATGATTTCTTGAAAGATCCTGTACAGACTCTTTTCCTGACTCTCAGGTAGACCAATAATTCTTAAATTATCTCTTCGGGTTCTATTTTATAGGTCAGTTGTTTTTCCAATGAGGTATTTTACATTTTCTTATATTTTTTCATTCTTTTGATTTTATTTGACTGATTCTTGATGTCTCATAGAGTCATTAGTTTCCACTTGTACTAGAGATTAGGGGCCTGGTTACTGGCTTTGTGTTCTGGGGCCTCAGGTGCTGGCAGCTGGAGGCTGTAGGGGTCTGGTAGTTTACCTGATGCTGAGCTGGAGCTGCTGGTCATGGCTGGTGTATGCCAAGGCCAGGTGGGGTTTTTCTGTGTTTCCCTGGGTTTACACTGAAATTCCCAGGGTGGGCAGGTAGGGTAGGGATGGTTCGACCACTGGAGGGTGCCTCCTTACCTGGGACTGCCCTAGAGCAAAGGTAAGTCCAGCTGACAGTGGATGCCTGTCTGCCAGTGCTCCCTGTGGTTCTCCTTACTGGCCTGGGGTTGGGATTGGGGGTGCACAGGGATCCTGGCATTGGTACTTGCCTGCTCCACCACCCTTGAGCTCAAGAAGTCCCCCAATGGTTTGCTGAGCTGGGGCTTCCTGGAAGACCTCTCATCTTCTACTAGACCCCTTCAGCCACAGCAAGAGGGACCTTTCCTGTCAATCTCCCTAGCCTCCTGGACTAAAAGACTGCTGCACCCCTTCTTTCTGCTGGCTCTACTATTCCAGGATTTGTCCTGGGGCAGTGTTTTCTGGGGTTTTTCAAGGTCAATAAGGGAGGGTGACAGAAACTTACTGCTTGCTCCACCACCTTGGCTCCCAGAAGTCTACATTTACTGATTTCTAAAGTATAAATGTTCAGATTATAAATTTAATTGGCTTTCATGAGCCAGTATAAGCTGCTTTCAGCACACTCCAGTGAATATATGATGGAAATGAGAAGAATAGATGGAAGTACTCATGACTACCTGAAAAAATATAAACATATTAATAATAAAAGAGGGACAAGATGGCATAGAGGATATTAATCTGGTCTCAGAGTAAAATCCTGGGTTCAGTTCCTACCACTGACAACTACAGATTTTCTGACCCTGGGCAAGTCATTGAACAAGAGTCCCTTAAGAACCTTCTATGTGCCTGGTCCTGTGCTTTCATCCCAGGTAACTCTCTAAATTTATAAATTGCACAGAAAATTTTCACCTATGCTAATAAAGGAAATTCTTTGAGAGCTGTTATCTGATAAAATCACAGGAATACTCTAAAAATAGATAATAGCAATAATAATTCAAGTAACTTTCATTTACATAGTGTTTTAATGTTTGCAAAAATTATATGCATTATTTCATTTTATTTCACAACTGCCTTGTGAAGCAGATATTTTATTTTTTATATATTTTATTAGTATTATTTCCATTTTATAGATTAGGAAGTTAAGGTTTACAGAGCAAGTATCTTTGGTCACACAACTAGGAAATGAAATAGGTAATATTCACTCCCAGGTCTTTCTCTTTTCTTAACTCAAAGTTTAATGTTTTTTCTCCAACAGCATGCTGAATATCTTTTATATGCATACTCACAAATTCCTCCTTGATTTGGTCAGCTTCTAAAACAGAATAAAGAAGTTGGAAATGATCTTAGCAATCATGTAGTCTAATAATCTCATTTTATAAAGAAGGAAACTGAAACCCAGTAAAGTTATAAAAAACAAAAGACCACATTATTCATCGGAATTGAGCTTTCACTAATATCTAGATCTTCCCCTAAAAAATTTCCCACTGTTAAAAATCAAAACCAAGGAGGTTTAAACCATGGTCTTACTTCAGGAACATGAAAAACCATAGCTATGATTTTTAGGCTTCAGGTTCAGTTCATTGGGTTACTGTAGTATACCTCTGAGGTAATAAAAGTCATTGGAAGATGGATACATTTATACTGTCAAGTATTTCTGAAACTGACAGCAAAAATGAGCCTGAAAAAGGACACATTTAGACTCCATTTTTCAAAGAAGAAGGTGACAAACTGGAAACGTACTGGTCAGTTTTACTCTAGTACCTGAAATACCATCAAAATGGAGAGTTGAATAGGATTACTCACATGGCCAATGTTGGAGAACAGTCCTTATTAATTAATTCTTTTTTTTTTTTTTTTAAAGCAATTGGGGTTAAGTAACTTGCTCAAGGTTACACGGCTAGTCATTTGATTTATGCGTGGGTGCTCATTTTCTGAGGCCGGATCTGATCTCGGGTCATCCAAACTCCGAGGCCGGCGCTCTTACTCACTGTGCCACCTAGCCGCCCCTTTAGGGCAATTGGGGTTAAGTAACTTGCCCAAGGTTACACGGCTAGGTTTTTGTTTGTGCGGATTAAGTGTCTGAGCCCGGCTCCGAACTCAGGTCCTTCTGATTCCAGGGCTGGCGCTCTAGTCACTGCGCCACCTAGCCGCCCCTATTAATTAATTCTTACAGAAGGTTGTGGTGATGTTTCCATTATCTAAGTTTTGAGCTAATAGCATCATATATATATATATATATATATATGTATGTATGTATATATACATAATTCTTCTTGAAATATATTTAGGAAGTCATGTCTCTGGCATGAAGATTCCAGGTCTTATTCCCCCTTTTCCTTTTTGGCAATTCACAGAGGAGCTTTCCTCCCCTCTCTCTCTCCCCCCCTCCCCCTTGTTGCTGATGAATTTCAGGATATCCACAAGTCTCTCATAATCACATTGTCTGATTAATACTTGACTCATTGCCTGCTGGGCAGAATGACTTCTTCACACTTTTGTCGCTGCGGCACTGATTAGTGTAAAGCCTGCTGTCTGACATTCCTACTGGTGTTGTCTCTAGACTATAGTTGGTTGCAAAATGTTCCCGTTCTTTTCTAGCTCAAAATAAAGTCAAGTCAGTGTTATCACAGCAATCTTATCTATCCATTGATTTCTCGTCAGCAGAAGGATTGACTTCAAGGCTTCTCCTAGTTCTTCAGGGGCTTTATTTGGATTATAAGATTGAAGGGCTTGCTCCTTTGTATTTGATGAAAGTAATTACCACCTATTCTTCATTCTTGGGATATGGCATTGCTAAAGTTGTCAAAGATCTATTGATGGTCATACAGAATAAGAACACTTTATGGTTTAAACTTCTGGAATTCATTCCTATCCACTGAAAACTATTTTAAAAAAATTCATATGTTGTCTGAAATCATTTTCATAGAATCTCTTTAATCTCATAGCATTGTACTTATTAGTTTCCAGATATTTGCTATATTTCATTTTAAAAAGAAATCAAGATGAATAATGTATAGTCTATTGAGAAGTGTCTACATGAAAGGTGCTTTATAAAATAAATGTTTTTGTTATACTCTATTCTGACAACTTCCAGTCTCCAATCAGGAACAGATGCCTTCTGAAGCCCTTTGTCACATATCTGTATGTAAAAACTCAAAAATTTGTATATTTTTGGGCAATTGCAGGAGAGGGGAAATTTGAGAATATAACAAATTCAAACATTTATGAAAAGAAAAAGAGAACAGCCTGGGGAGCTACAAATTCATCAATTTGACATCATCACTAATCAAACTTGAAGCTCTGGCAACTACTTGGGAGAAGATGGTCTTTTGACTTAGAATCTAATAGGAGCTAATGAATTCCTTTAAAAGGAAAAGTCCAGCTGAGTGGTCCAACCTCAGTATTAAGTAGCAAGATTCTTTCATATGTTGCTCTCCTGCTAGTAGATCTTGAGGTTTTATTCTCTTGAAGAGAAAAATCTGTATTGCATGGAATAAGAATCCTTTTTTTCTGATCAAGAGAAACTTACAGGTCCTGGGCTAAGGGTATAGTAGTTTTTTCTTTTATTTTCTTTTTTTAAATCAAGATTTGTCGGTTATAAAAATGTGAATGGGAGAGAGAAGAGAGAGGGGGAGAAATGGCCAAATTAAAAGGAGGGATTCCCTCCTCAGGAGAGGAAAAAAGAAAGGAACCAAAAAAAAACAAAACATTCCTCAAATCACTACCATTCAAATGGATAAAAGACGCCTTTGGAACTGAAGACAAATCAGTGGCACCAGTTCTACCAAAGACAGAAATCTTTCTTAGGGCTAAGAGACAGCAGGAGTAGTAGGAATATCAGTTGGAACCTCCATGCACATCAAAGGGAATTGAAGCCCTATGGCTGAAGAAATTACATGGATGATATAGACTAATAATTTTAAATATTAAAAAGCTCTTTTCAAGCTAAAGACAATTTGTAGTTCTAAGCCGACAGCCCAAGGTTAGCAGGCACTGAGAGAACACAGTCCCTTACAACCAAAGACCTTTCCCTTCAAACCTCCTAGGTAATAAAATAATTTGTTTAATCCTTTACCGTTAGGGTGACTTTGGTTTGCTATCACTCTCTATTTTTTTCTTCCTATTTATACTACCTCACTATTGATGAAAAAACAAAGTGACACAACATGGTTTTCCCCTCGTCTTGTCCCTTCCCTTCCCCAGTAAATGTGGGAAAGTTTTGCCAGTTTAAACTTTCTTTCCATTAAATTTTCTCTCTATCTATGCTTTTATCTCTCTCTGCTTCTATCTGTTTGATTGTCTCTGTGTATATATACAATATTTATATACATACATATGCACACATATAAATTATATACATACTATATATTTTCTATACTCATACATGTTATATATGCATACATATTATAAGATACATAGACATATATTATATACACACATGCATACATACATATACATATATAATACACGCATATCTATATATTAGTATATGGTTCATTGTTTATGTAGCAACTTTCCAGTACCAGATTCCAGAGTCTGTTCTTAACCCAATATCGAGTTATGTATTGCATGTTGCAGCTTCATTTTCTTTCTCACGAAAATGTATTTCATTTTGCTATCAATCCATGTGCTTGGTATTTTGTCAATGTCAGATGCTAGGAAAAATTCTGAACCTGATTTCCAATGGGTCCTTTAAAAGACAGCTCATACATACATACTTCTTGCCTTGCCATAAAACTTGCCTGCTTGGTCTCTAACAAAGACTCATTACATTCAGTCTAACTAGTATAAAACTTACCTTCAAATAGTTTCACTTGCTGAATCCTTCTCTCAAAGGATTTTCCAATTTGCAATTTTTATTTGAGACTTTGACCAAGATACTGGATAGAAAATAAATGGAGTCCCTTCTGTTAATACTCCATAGTGCAATTCCAAAGGGAAAAATCGCCTCATGTCCCTTGTACTTGAAAGAAAATTCCACCCATGGTATCTATGTATAAGGTGAACACATTCAGTGACTGGTTACTGTTATTAAATACTTCTTGAAAATTTTAGATTCAGTAAGAATATTTTATTTTGCATCCTAAAGATGTGAAAAATAAAGTTCATATTTTATGTTTCTCATTTGAATCATTAAAAATTGGCAATAAGGGGCGGCTAGGTGGCGCAGTGAATAGAGCGCCGGCCCTGGGATCAGAAGGCCCTGAGTTCGGAGCCGGCCTCTGACACTTAATCCATACGAACAAAAAAACCTAGCCGTGTAACCATGGGCAAGTTACTTAACCCCAGTTGCCCTAAAGGGGCGGCTAGGTGGCGCAGTGAGTAAGAGCGCCGGCCTCGGAGTTTGGATGACCCGAGATCAGATCCGGCCTCAGAAAATGAGCACCCACGCATAAATAATGACTAGCCGTGTAACCTTGAGCAAGTTACTTAACCCCAATTGCTTTAAAAAAAAAATAGGCAATAAAGATTCTCATTTTACTTATGGAATTTAGGTAGAAATTGCAGGTAACATCTCCTAGCATCATATATAAATTGTCCTCTTTCTTCTAACCTAGGGTTTTGTAACCTGGGGTCCATGAATGTATTTCAGAGGGTCAATGAATTTTTGGATTGGAATGTATATGTGTGTATATATGTATGTATGTATGTACTTAAGATATGTGTGTATGAATACACATTATATATAATGTACATATATGCATATACACAAATGTTAAGAACCTACTGTTTTAATCTAAATTATTTTGATGAGGAAAAACAGAAAATTCCTTAACAAATCTTACTATTCCCTTATCCCACCACTCCTTTTCATTTCAATGAACTACAGTTAAAATTTAAAGGCAAATTAATTATGTACATGTCAATTTTTAAGTTTTTTGCCCATTTACTTATTTACTTATTTTAAATGAAATGTCAGAATGGAATAGGGGAAAGAATATTGACTCTTAATTCAAGATCCCTGACTGATACTTAATAGCTATGTAATGGTGGACAAGTCATCTCTGTGTTTCATTTCCCACATCTGTAACATGGGAACAATAATATATGTGCTACCTACCTCATATGCCTAGACACTACTTACCTTTTGGGACAGTTATAATAAAAAATTTTAAAAGAATTATGAAAACCTTAAAGTAGGTTAAAATTAGTTATAAGGGTAGAGGGAAAAAATAAACTTCAGAGAGTTATTTGTTTTTGAATTTGAATTTCTGTTTAATAGTTAGAATAACCTTTTATGATTTATATCTTCCCAGTTAAAATCTTTCTTATTTACTAATCTATTTTTCTGACCCAGTGAAAGAAGTTTTTATAGTGAATTACAGAGAGCACTGGAGGCAGAATCAGAGACTGAAGGGATCCAGTAGTGGCCAATGACTAACAGCCCTTGTCATGAAAGAGTTAAATCTGATAATCACTACTGTTATGATACAGTCTTATACTATGTAAAAATCTACCTAATGAACATAGAAGAAAACCATAGAAGACTGAACTGAAATTATAGTGCCTTCCTTCCCCCTACATACATCAGCTTATTTTCTAATTATTTGTCACTTTTTCATTAAAAAAAAAAGAGTTAAAATAATCCCTCTCCTGTCTTTAATTTGGTAATTTCAGACTTTTGACTAAATGGTTTCCCATTGGATCAAAGAGATGGAAAATAAATCAGTCAACTAGCATTAATTAAGTGTTAAACACAGAGAATACCAAAGAAAAAGCTCCTGTTCTCCAGGAGCTTGCATCCTAAAGTGGAGACTATATACATACATACATACATACATATATATATATATACATAATATGTATATTTATAATATATAAAATTCAGATCATACAAGGTAGGTACAGAGTCGGGGATATGTCATTATAAGCTGAGGTAGGAGAGAGGGGAATAAGAGAGGCCTATTAGAGTTGGTAATATTTGAGTTGAGTCTTAAATTCAGAGATACTAAGAGTCAAAAGGTGATAGAGATATCATTGAAAAGATAAGGGAACAGACAATGCAAGGGCATAGTGGGAGGAAGTCCTCTGGGGACAACAGCAAATGGGGGACAGGAGTAAAATTTAAGATTGGAAAGGGCCTGGTTGTGAGGAGTTTTAAATGCCAAATAGAAGACTTTAAATTTCATCTAAGTAGCAATAGGAAAGAACTAGATTTAATTGAGTAGGGGCATCACATTGTCAGAACAACACTTTGGGAAAGTCACTTTGACAGATATGTGGAGAATAGATTGGAGAGAGAAGCAAGGTGGGGCAGAGATCAATTAGAAGGCCATTGCAATTGTCTAGGTGGCTGAGTGAGTAAAGAGAAAGTGATATATGAGATATGTTGTAGAGAAAGATATTACAAGATTTGGCAATTGATCTGATATGTGAAGAGGGAGGGAGAGAAGAGGAGAGGAGAGGAGAGGAGAGAGAGAGAGAGAGAGAGAGAGAGAGAGAGAGAGAGAGAGAGAGAGAGATTAAGAATAACACTGAGAGGGGCGGCTAGGTGGCGCAGTGAGTAGAGCGCCAGCCCTGGAGTCAGAAGGACCTGAGTTCGGATCCGGCCTCAGACACTTAACCCACACAAACAAAAACCTAGCCGTGTGACCTTGGGCAAGTTACTTAACCCCAATTGCTTAAAAAAAAAAAGAACACTGAGATTGTGAATTTGGGTGACTAGAAAGATAGTGGTAACCTAAACTGTAATAGGTATGTTCAGAAAAGGCAGAATTTGGGGGGAAAGATAAGGAGTTAAGTTTCAGACATATTGAGTTTGAGATGTATATTTATGGGGCATCCATTTAGGAATTTCTGAAAGGTAGTTGGTGATGTATAACTGGAAATCAATAAAGAGATGAAAAGGGTAAATATATTAGAGAATCATCAGCATTGAGATAATAATTGAACTCATGGAAACTCATGAGATCACTGAATGATAAAGTATAGAGGAAAAAAGAGAAGAGGACCCAGTAGAGAACTTTGGTAGATCTGATGTAGAACCTATTGAGAAGTAGCCAGATGAGCACAGGGAAGGGAATAAGCATTTGTATTTCACCTACCATGTGCTAAATACTATTTTTTACAAATATTATCTCATTTGATCCCCACAATCCTTATTAGACAGGTGCTATTATTACTCTATCATCACACAGTTGAGGAAACTGAGGCAAACAAAGATGAAGTGATTTGCTTAGTCAAAAAGCTAGAAATTGTCTGAAGACACATTTGAACTCAAGTCTTCCCATCTCTAGGCCCAGGTCTCTATCCACTATGCCCCTGGCTACCTCTGGCTAAAAGGATAATCAAGAGAGAGAAGATATATTAAAAATATGAAAAAGGGAATTTCCAGAAGGAGAAGGTGGTCCACAGTTGCAAATGGTACAGAGAGGTCAAGAGGGATGAGCATTGAGAAGAGGTCATTAGATATGGCAATTAAGATATCCATAACCCTGGAACAAACAGTTTCAGTGGAATTATGAGGTTGGCAACCAGATTGTGGAGGCTTTAGAAGAGACGTAGAGGGGAGGAAATAGAGGCACTGATTAGAGGTGGCTTTTTCAAGTAGCTTAGCTAGAAGGAAAGCACAAATGTAGAAGGATAACTGATGATTATCAATCTAGTAAGGGTTTTTTAAGGATGGGGAAAACTTGGGTATTTTGTTGGCAAGAGAGAATGATCCCATCTGTTGGGAGAGATTGAAGATTTTAAAAAATGGGGATAGTGATGGGGGCAGTCTGCTGGTGAAGATGTCAGGGGACAGCATGAAGGGCACATGTAGAGCTTTTGTCCTTGGCAAACAGAAAGGTTAGCTCCTCATCAGACACTAGAATGAACTAAAGGATAATGAGTGAAGATGTCGGAGTCCTTGGTATAAAGAGTAGAGAAGAGGAAGTCCTGGGCAAAAGGAATGATTTTTTTTTAGTTAAGTGTAAGTTGAGGTTCTTAGCTCAGTGGGTGAGTAAGGGTATGGATTGTTTGAAGAGAGAAGGAAACTTTGGAATAGCTATAGTATGAGTGGGATAGTGAAATAAATTAGGATGGAGAAGAAAGATTGTTTTACTGTAGTGTGGCCTAGTTCAGATTAGCTAGAAAAAAAGTATGGTATGACCTAGTGAGCATGCTGTCATTTTGTCAGATGCTATTCATTAATATTTTTGTAGGAATGAAGAAAACACCTAGTGGGGGCAATCCAATTATTGGGCAAGGCATGATTGACCCAGAGCAAGACAACAGACCATTTAAGAGTAGAGAATAGTATAGAGTTGAACTAGTTTGCCAGGTGGTTGAGACTGGGAAATGAGGAAAGTACAGCCAGATGGAGGGTGATGGTCAGGGATAGTACTAAGTGATGGAGGCATGAAACACTGTTTTAAGAGGAGTGAGGCAAAGAAAAGATAAAGCTCAAAATCAGATAAAGGAAAATAAGAATTACTGAACATGAAGTGACACACTACTGGATGATGACAAGCTCAAAGGTTTGACCATGTCTGTGTAGTGTGGAGAAGTAGGTGATGAGAGTTGAGTAGACTGAAGGACTGGGAAGTTCAGGTATTTCAGGAAACATTAGCACATATGCTGAAGTGCATTACAATAAAGGAAGAAGTGTGGAGAAGAAGACTATGAACCAGGAATTACCCTCATTGAGAGAGAAAGAAGAATTCCCTGGGTTCAGTAGATAACAGCTACCAGAATTTGAATTGGGTGATATATTGGGATTGAACATACCTCAAAGGAGAGTTTTCTGAGGAAAGCCAATAGAAGGAAAGTGTAGAAGTGGTAATATGGAAAAAGGAAAATTCTGGCTCTCCCAACACAACCAATGTATGTGAAGGAGGGCAAATGAGCAAAAGTGCAATCAGTACTAGTTAGGACCTAGCTCAGACTAACAAGAGCAGATTATTAAATTTTCAGTGTGAGAATTTATTCCTCAGCAAATGCTACAAATTAGGACTTGATTTATTGCTTTGTTAATTGTTTAAACCTAAGAAAATGATAGAGAATATATTAATAAGCAGATTAAGCTTGAAAGTATGTTGTGCCACTTTTTTTGAGAGCTGGTTGTTAAACATTTACACTCATAGATTCAGGTTTCAGTGAGAGCTAGAAGATGGAAACAGTGAGAAAAGAAGAAATTTAAGGGGAAGTGTCAATATGGAACAAAAATAATTTGTCCAAAATATATTGATTACCTATGGTCCCCAATTATTTCATAAGAGGACAAGAGATATAGCTACCTAGTATACTACAAAAATGTTTGCAATGGAATTAAGGGGTGATAGGTTGGTGACTAGAAATAACTCTGGATTGGTTGACACAAAATCTGATTAAGAATCTGTAAGTGATTAGATACTCTGAGTAAGCCATCTAAAGCTTGACAATGAGTCTGTATACAATATGGTTGTGTCCCATATTAGCTTTTGTTTGCAGTTTGACTCGGGCTTTTGTGTGCAAAGCTAAATATGTAAATATCACTGCACAGCTAAATTCTTCCCAGTTGCCTAATGGCTGTTGTTGTCCTGCGTTTTGAGAGCAAAACGTCATGTGTACAGTCCATCACTGCACAAATACAATGTTTATATCCCATGGGTAACTCAGACCACACATATAGTATAGCAGAAGTGCCATCTGGAAGTAATTCACCATTATTGCTCCTTATCAGGACTGCTTAGGCTTTTTTTTTTCTTTTTTTCATCAAATATAAATGAATCATAGAACAAATTGATGTACGTTCATTAAACTATGAAAACGTATTAGGCTACCCTCTCACTGTTTAAAATAGGACTCTAATAAAGGTAGACTAGACCATGTGAACCTACGGCAGGAATATGACATGTGAAGGCAGAAATAGGCTGAAATCTGCCTGTGTTATGCCAGGAAATTACATATTCTTCTTAAAGTAAAATAAACACTTGACAAAGCTGTTAATCATCCCTAGTGGAAAGGATTTACAGATTCAATATTAAGATGATGAGCTTCCCACTGGTCTTAGAAGCACTGTAGTCAAATGAATCCATTTTCCTCTGAAATCATTTAGATAAAAATTATATTCACATTGAAGAATATGAATGGCTTGAATGCTAAAATGTCACTTTAAAAATGCATTGGCCCCTCAATGGGCTCCTAATAGTCCATGGTTAATATTTAGTTTAGAAAGAAAGAAATCTGAAGTAATTTTATTAAATGGTGAAGTAGTTAACCTATTTTTCTCTCCCCTTACCCCTTCCCAATAAAGTGTAACAGGTTGGTTGCCGGATAAATACATGTATATGTATATATTGGTGACCGAAATATGAAACATTAGACCAAGCTCTTGCCCAGCATGAAGATGTAGGAATAATATGTAGAACTTTACACACACACACACACACACACACACACACGCACACACACCATGTAGATATTCATATGGATACATGTACATGTAGATATTCATATGTGTATTCATACATATATATGCATAGATACAGATGCATATATCCCCTTGTGTATGTCCATATATATACATTATCATATATTATCTATAATAAACATATGTTTATAGCTATGTTGATGTGTATATGTATGCCTGTATAATATATTCATGTGTACATAAATATATGGATACATACATAAACATACTGATGCAGATATGTATATATAAATATATACATACATACATAAGCATGTATACATGTATGAAGGGTTTGAACATATTCTTGCTTAGATCAAACTGCATGGTGGACAAGAACATTGTCTAAAATATAGCAAGTAGTCTATGAATTTATATAGCTCTTACCTCCTTCAATATGAAACTTAAAAAAAAATGTTTTTTGTTTTTTAGGGAAAATCAAAAGTTAGTTACTTTACTTTTTAAGGAAGCAACTTCAGATTTTTTTTCTTTCCAAGCCAAATAAAGTATTATAGTTATAGGCTAAATTAACCATAGTTATTGAATCTAATATATATTCTATTTCGTATAAATAATCTAAGTAAGGTGTAAAGTATAACACATTTAGTCTATTGTCAAATTATTTTATTTTAGAAATGTGAGTAAAAATATTGTTCCCTTCATATTATATAAATGTAAATTGCATATTCAGATAGTAATGAAGGTGTTTAATAATATTTTAAATTTACATAGTGCATATTTGGGTCACTAGTATCTATGAGAAATAACACTTCACTTTATTAAGTAACTATTTTGCATGTCTGTATACAGACTATGATTGCACATGTAAAACCAATAGAATCAGCATTTTCATCTGGATTAAGCTTATTTTCATAAACACCTTCTCTTAAATATTTGAGTAAACTGAAACAATCCTTCACTGACAGCATGTTTGGAGATTTACCTGCAGAGAAATTGTAGCTAGTAATGCCAATAGAAACAAACAGTTTTCAGAAGTTAGCCATTCAAAGAGAGAGGGAGAGATTATAGAATGTAATGATTAAGAATGTGTGCAGTGCAGTATAATTACATTTTTTTTCCTTGGAAACAAACTAGGACTGTGGCACTGAAGAAATTTGTAAGCATTAAAAAATTCTGTAATCAGGCCCCAGGAGAACATATTAAAAAATTTAAAAGGGATAAATATTTGACGTCTTTGCCATTTTCTAACCATACTTGTAGATGAGGCCTGCTGTCAATGGGTGGTGTTTTGAAGGCTGGAGAAACTGATATGATATGGCAATCACATTGCCAAGAACCCACTTCTAAATGACTAATCCACGTGGTAGGATTAACACTGGCATGTTACTGAAAGACTGTGATCACTCAATGACCAGGAGGAAGAAAATGGAGTTAAATGAAAAGGATAAAATAAATTCATGAAAAAGATCGAAAGGCATGTTTGGGGGCAATGAGGGTCTTAAGGGGGAGTCCTACTTACTGCCAATGGCTCAGCTGAAACTCCTTCATCTCCACATTGTCTGATTGATAGTTGCCTAAAGAGTGACCAGCTCAGGATTATCTTCTCCATTAATCTAGCACAGAATGGGAAATTCTTCCACCATATCCTTAAGGTCATTCTGGAAACAGGCACAAGTTAATGGGGTTAAGACATTGATAACCCAGTATACAGTTATTTATCACCATAATTTAATTATGTAATAAATGCATGAGGTATAAGGACAGATGCATTTTGATAGATGAAGAAGTAAAGAAAGGTAAAGGTCAAGATGTGCCACATATATATAGGAATCACAAAAATATAACTGTCTAGACTCTAGTAGAGGAAAACTATAAATAGAGGATAGGAAAATCCTGGCAAAAGAGTATGCCTCAGAATAAGGACAACAGACTACTTAGTAGCTGTGTGACTCTGGGCAAGTCACTTAAGTTCACTTTGCTTCCATTTCTTCATCTGTTAAGTGGAAGTAATAATAGCACCTGGTACCAGGATTGTTGTGAAGAAAAAATAGTATTTATAGAGTTCATTATAAACCTCAAAGTGCTCTATAAATGCTCGTGAAAATGATGGTGACGATATGGTGGTGCTAGTGGTGAAAACAGGCATTACTGTTGTTGTTTTTGGAGGGGGATATGAATGAACTGTGAGGAACAGGGAAATACGTAAAACTTAGGGAAGAAAAAGCTTTTTTTTTTCTTTTCTAAAATCACCCAATTTGCCCAGAGCTAGCTCCAGGTAGCATTATTTATGGGCACTAAGTAAGATACAGCTTAAATCTCCGAAGCACAGATCATAGTTCTGATCGTTCTGTTGCAATGCAGAGGAATGACATGGATCCAGTTCCTATCAACAGATGTGTTGCAGTAACTGGAAATGCCATTTGCTTGCCTGCTTCCCCAATAATCACTCGTTGCCTTAATCACTAGCAATAACACACGCTGTGCATTATAAGATGAAGAAATCTTTAGGGGTCAACTTTTTGTCATCATTGTCTCTCCTACATACAGATGGAGAACAGCATGTTGTGCATGGGGAACCAAAACATTTAAAGCCCAGGGTTAGAGGTGGAATAAGGATTTATTTTCATCGGGAAGAATGTGAGGTGTTATGCCCTACAGTGCTGCAAGAAAGTTTCTCAGATACAAGGGAAAATTGCTGAAATTGATCTAAGCAAATACTTCCCATTGGCAAAACTAGGAACATGAGAAAACACAGAGCACTCATTACCAAGGAGAGCAAGGGCAGAAATGCCCCCAGACAATTAGTAGCCAAGATATGGAATTACCTTATACCAGATAAAAACAATGAGATGTGAATCTATGAAAACAAGCTTAACAGAAGGGTGAGGAGAAAAAAATAAAACAAAAAACCAGGAAAGACTGTATCATATTAAGCATATATAATATGAATTTAGAAATCACAAAATATAAAACTCACTTCCCCAAATTCTTGTCCTAGAAAACCATACCAATGACCACATATAGACAAATTAAACCCTCAAATAACATTGAAGGAAAATTAAGATATCCTCTTCCTCTGGAGATTCAAATTCAAATTCTGATTAGGTCACATGTGAAAAAAGTTCTTCTACTATCAATGAGTCCCTAGTGGGCACTTTTTCATATCACAAATGGCCATCAAATTTGGCACTGCTTCTACTGCCTGGCAGGCTATTCCAGAAAGGCCAAGGAATGGGCATCAAGGCTGGTGGCAGGTCGAACTCAAGCTGGTTTGGCAGGGCTGTGTGGTTAGGCTGGCACAGCCACAGCCTACACTGTTCCATCCGGCTTCTTGCCAACACCATTAATCTAGCCTGTGTCTGAGCTCCCACCTTCAACTCAGGCTTAAAACAATTCTAAAATTAAAGTAGTATTTCCAACCTGAATGGGAAGATATCTATCACTTTCTCTCAGCCCTTCTTCACCCCTTACCCACCCACACACGCACAATCTACTTTAGGGAAAGTTGAAAAGTGCATGAAAAAGAGGAGCCAACAAGACAAAATGGAAGACAAGTAAGGCCTATTCTGTTCTGTTTCAGAAAGTAGGAGACCCAAATTCTCATCTCCCCACAGAAGGATCTAGCTGTGCTTTAAGTATGATCCTCAAGTGTTCTAGGCCTCAGTTGGCTGTCTAAAAAAATGGATCATCATATCATGTGTGCTTGAAGATTAACTCTAATATATCTGAATTATTTTAGTAATCTGGAAATTAATCAGAATGAATATGATGTTTGAAATTTAGATGCAGCATCTCTGGATAAACATGACCTGGATTATAAGACAGTTTGAGGTCCTTTCCAGCTCTAAAAATATAAATTCTATAGTCTGTTCAAATTATCTCTATTAAATATTCAAAAAATCCAAGCCATGACTAGACCTCTGTCAAGAGACAGTTTTTTTAAACTGACATTATAATTGAAATTTTCTTTCTTAAGAATTACCAACAGAAAATTTTAAATAAAAACAAATGGTTATCATATCCATTTGTCAACTATTTTTAACCAATTTAAAAATACACACTTCACATTTTAAAATCTCTCAAAAACCTGTCAAGTCTCTTCAGTGATATTTGCCTAAATACTTGCCCCCACATAGCCCGTAGTAAGCCTTCCATTCTCTGTCGGGCTGTTTTGTCCTTTTTATCACATGAAGATATTTCCTCCACCTTAATATAGCCAATGCTTCCATGGCAACGCTTTCTCCAATCTGGAGGGCAGAACACATGGCTACTAAGGAGAGCACTTGGTGGGTCAGGAGGCAGCTTGTGCTTGGAACCTGAAACCCTACTCTGCCCTTTTATCTTTGGTGGGCTGATAAGATTCCCCCCGCCTTATTTAAGTCCATTTTCTGTTTATTTCTTTGACAATCCACTCTTGATTAGACAAAAGAGTTTTGAAGAAATTCTTAGGAAACATAAATCTCCTTTTAAATCTAACATAATTGCATTATTTTAGTTGCTTTGGAAATGAAAAACTAAACTATTATGTTGGAAACTAAGATATGGGTCTCTCTGGAAGCAAATTTCCTTAACAGCTATGTTCTGGCTAATGTTCATCAGTCCAAAAAGAAACAGTAGATCATGTCTATGATGATACTTCTGTTCCTGTTTATTGTTTATATGAAAAAATTTTATTTGGTGTTCACAGCTTATAAAACTACATTCAAGAATTAGCTTTGGGAATAAAAGAGTAAACATATATCAAGTATTTTAAAATTTTAATCATATCATGAATTATCAGGCTATGAGATAGACATGATCTATAAATTTGTGGATCATTAATTGATGTTGACCAGTAGACCGTTAGTTGTAATATCACCATAGAAGAAATTAACCTTCTCTTCCAACAGTTGAGTTGCTTATTCTCTCTTCAACTAGATCAGCTTCCTATTCTAACTTTCTGATGTCTATTTTAAAAATTCCCACTCTGCTAGTCATATAGAATGAAAATTTTCAAGTTATTTGCAATTTCATCTCCTTTATATAACCAATTAAAAAGCCCTGCCATTTTTTCCTTCAAAATATCTCTTCAATTTTCTGCTGATCATCTTTGTTGCCACCACAAGATGACGTGTGACATCACCTTGTTCCTGGATTATGGCATTAGCCTCTCCTAGATGGTTTCCCTGATTCTAGGCTTTCCCCTCTCTAATCCATCTAGTGTACTGCTGCCAACCTAATCTTCCTTCCTGTCAATGATGTACAGCTTCCATGATCCCTAGTGCAGGTGCAAGGGTATTTACTGGGGAAGGTTAGGAGGGGGAAGAGGGACAGAGGTGGCTCAGGGAAAGCTATGGCCCTCGGCAATTACACACATTGAAACTGGCTGTCAAACACTGAGCTGGAAGGAAAACATAAATGTATAGAAGCATTTGATGGGGAAGATAAAGTAGCTATAGGCATGCAGCTGGGTAGAGTTGCAATCAGGTGGCAACATCCTCCCAGCTCCATTAGAACCTGTAATCTTAATAAATGATACTTCAACTGAGATTCAAGAATGGTGATCTCACTTGAACTGATTATTCATATACTCTCCCATTGGGCAAGTTATGGTTAAAAAGTTTCTGGTTTTATCAGAAAGAATGTATGTAGAACTAGAAGGCTGTGATATTGACCATAATAATAATCTTTTCTGCTTGCCTATTTATGAAACCTGCCAATTAGTCTTGGATTCCAGGAGCTGCAGCTGATCCTTCTGTTTCCTTCAAGGATAAGGATCTTGATTTAAGCCTTCTTTTTTGTCTTTGTGCCTCAATGGGTAAATGGAGGATTTGGGAATAGACCAGTCAGTTAGAACAGGAGGTAAAAAACACCACTCATGAATATTGGCTCTAGAGTGGGAAAGTTTGCTGCTTGCCTGAAAATAGAGCTCTTAGGGTCTCCAGTCTCTACTTAATCTCTATGACATCCAGGGGAAAAATTTTGTTCTATTATACTCCTTTAAAATGACTTCTATTTTGTTATAGACTGTTAGAGCTGGAGGGCACATTAAAAATCATCCAGTCCAATTTCATCTCATTTTGTAGAAAGAAAAACAAGACCTATGAAGGCCAATTCATTTATGTTCCCATATCTAGAAATTCCATTTAGGGCTCCTGACTTTCAGCACAGAATTCATGTTGTTTCCCTTGGTTTGAATTAATTTATATTAATTAATTTATATTAATTAATTTATATCACATATATAATTAGTACACTAATATCTGAGTTGATATCCTCTCTGATTTATAACACCTTCTAGGAAAGGAAGAAAATGGTATCTCATTGAACTTGGGTACTGGTTTTCCTAAAATGGAAACTCAGGCATCATGATTTTCAGTGGTATTCTGTTAATGATATGTCTCTGATAATGGTTATGTGAAATAATGAGTGGATGGAAAACAAGAAATATTTTGGTCATAATGTACACAAGAATAGATCTTATTTAGATAAATTTTATTTTCAAGAGGGAGTGTAGTATTATCATCATAATAGCTAATATTTCTGTGTCAATATAAATTTACATAGTGCTTTACAAATATCTTATTTGATCCTCACAACATCACAGGGAGTTAGGTCCTATTATTATCTCCCTTTTGTACAGAGAAAGGAACTAAGGCAGACAGAAGTAAGTGACTTGGCTAGGGTCACATAATTAGTGACTCAGATTTGAACTTGGGTCTTCCTAACTCTAGGTCCAGCACTCCACTGCACCACTTACCTACTATAGGGCATAGAGGATTGGAAAAAGAAAGACTCAAGATCAACTTCTACTTCTGACACATACTGGATAACAGTAGGCAAGTTACAGAAGCCCTCTGCTTTGAAGCAATTAAAAATATTTTAATAAATGAGTTGCTGACCTGCATTGGTAGAATGTGATAACACATCAGGAGGTGATTCCACATGGATGAAATATATGATTTGAACTAAAATATATTTTTCTTACCTTTATAATTTAAAAAGTTTATGAGTTTATTGTAATCATATACATTGCTAGTGACTCATGATGAAATTCAGGCAAAATTGGTACTCTAGTAGCAGTTGAGGAAAATCCTTAGAAATCAGTAGAATACAAAGATCATTCACTTCCCATTTTGTTTAACCATGACAGAGCCATTAGGTACTTAATTATTTCAGTTTCTTCACTTAAACTCCCATGGGATCAATGAGAGGGTGTTTATAAAATTCTTTGCAAAAAATATAAGGAATATAATGCTGATATGCAGACCATTATCATTTAAAACAACTTGGTTATACCTACACCAGACAGGGCATTATTGTAACATTTTCACAAAATGAAATGATAACATGAAAAGTTAGGTAAACTAACTGGCTGCAAGAGCCAGGATGAAGTATGATCAAGTCTTATCTCCAACATTTGAAAAGACTGTGTTATCCTGGGTGAGTCACATGAACTCTCTGCTATCTTTATAGCTACATATTAAAAAAAAAATGTCTACGGGGTGGCTAGGTGGCGCAGTAAATAGAGCACTTGCCCTGGAGACAGAAGGACCTAAGTTTTAATCTGGCCTCAGACACTTAATACACAAACTAGCCATGTGGCCTTGGGTAAGTCACTTAACCCCAACTGCCCTCCAAAAAGAAAAAAAGAAAAAAAAAAGATGTCTACTTGCCTTGTTAATTAACACAATTTCTTTACCAAGGAGTTTCCTGACCAGTAAAAGCATGGGCCCAGTCCCTATCATTATCTCTAATTGTAATAAATAATTTCACAATATAATTTTTGGGGAACGCAGCCTTTCAAAGGATGACATATAATATGATGTTCTTAGGAGACATTAAAGATTCTCTTTTTAGTAACCAGGGAATTTGTAGGCTGAATCATGTCACCTCCTTGTTCAAAACCTTCCTTTGTTCCCCATTTCTTATCTTTTGAAATCTAAGCTCTTTTGCTTTTTTTGTAAATTTCATTTAAATAGTACAAATCTGAACATGTGACTGACTCCCTTACCCAACTAACTCCAGTGGCTTCCTATTGCCTCTAGGATAAAGTAGACACTCTTCTGTATAGCTTTTAAAGCCCTAAACAACCTGTTCTCAACCTAGTTTCACAGCATCTTTGTACATTATAGATATTTCATACTTTGATCCAGCAAAACTGACTGTTTCTTACACATGACACTTGGTTTTGCACTGACCATTCTACGCACCTGGGACCTCCTTTATTGCTGCCTTTCAGATAGTAGTTAAGCTCTATCTTCTGCATGAAACTTTTCTCTGCCCCGCCCCGTTCCCCAACTCCTAATGTTCTCCTTCCGAGCCCACCTTGTATTTAATTACTTTGTACATATTTGTAGACATTACCAACTTCACATATACATATGTATACACATAGATGGTGTATGTATTTTTTTATTGATGTGACTCTACTATTAAACTGTAAGCTCATTGGTAATATGGATCATTTCATTCTTTGTACTTGAATAGTTATCCCTTCCACATCACGACTTTCCCTATCACAGTTTCAATAAAATGGGGGTCGGCATAAAAAAATTAAACAGGAATTTTGGGAGAGTTTTGTGGAACCCTCAGATGACAGGCAAAAGCCAATAGATGATACAGAAAATATAATTAACCCAAATTTTTAAATATGGTACTATGAACACCCCCATTAAAAAATCAGATTTCTTCTCTAGTATTAAGGGAGGTCCAAAAATTTTTACATGGATTTTCCATATGGTGGGGGTGCTTTACCTCTCACCCCTATGATGTGGAAGGGATAACTATATCTTTAGTACCTAGCACAGTTTCTGGTGCATAGTAGGTTCTTAATAAGTATTTGTTAAAGTATTGACTCACCTATTCAGGATCATCTCCTACTGTGTCTTAACAAGTATCCTCTTCTCTACTTAGGAAAGCTTGCCTACTGCCCAATTGTAAAACAACTGGATTTGACAATACTGCCAAATTAATCTTTAGATATGATCTACATGGACCATGCTTTTTTAAATATCACAGATTCAAGGTATTTTTCAGTACCTTTTCCACTAAACCTTAACTGTTATTGTGAGTTAATATAATCCTAAAATGATCTCAAACTCTGGTTAGAATGCTTTTTTATCACCTACCCTGAATATTATTTTGGAGTCCAGTCTCCTGGCACTGGTACATGGTTCCTGGACATCATGTCAGCTCAATATTAAAAGCTTCTCCAGGCAACTTGCCTCATGTAACATTGGCTTCTCATTAGAGGAGCTTGCTGTGTAAGCTGTTAGAATTAATTAAAGCTATGGCATTAATTTTCTCTCTGTATTTTTGGATCAGTTAGAAGTTAGTACCATATGTCTTCTGAATCTTTTCTAAGTGAAGCATAAAAGCACAATGCCATCAACAATGTCTCTTCATCACTCCCTCCCCCACTCACATTAGGTTTCTCTGCCTGAATGTTTTTATACCTTTATTTGCTGGTGATATTCTGACTTTTGAGAAAATTCACTACTACTCCTCCCATTCAATATCTGATTTGAACCAATGTACCAAATAGTCCTGAGTAGAATTGTTATTGCCAATCATTTTGAAAGTTACATTACAAAACCGTTTTTAGAAAAGAACTGGTGTATTTCCCTCCATAATATTGCTTAAAAATTAAACAAACTTGTGAACAAAAATGTAATATAAGTACATTGTCCTAACAAGGCATCAATCTTAGCCCCATCTTTGTGCCTCCATTTACGTTAATTCTGTCTACCAAAGCACCCTCCTCTATTTCTATCCAAATCCTAGCAGATGCAGCTCAAATTAGGGTTTTGCTATGAACCTGTCCACAATCCTTTTATTCCCTACTGAGTTAGTTCCCCTTCTCTAAGTTTCTATGAGACTCAGAGTCTATGATGAGCAATTGAACAATGAATTATATCCCACTGTGGCTGGTTAATTGTGTTCATAATTAGTTTTGCCTCTCCTTCCAAAACTTCAAGTTCTTTGGGGGGTAAAAACAGTATTAGATTTCATTAGAATCCTCCCTGCCAGCACCTAGTGCAGTGCTCAGCAGAGGACACATGTTCAGGGAATACTTCTTGACTTGAATAAATTATACTCAAACATAATGTCTGGAGTCACAACATTTTTCTATTAGATTCCATCCAATCAATTTCAAATTATCCTGGCTATTACAATTGGTGAGATGCTTATTCCAAACTCTCCTTAAAAAAGGAATAAAACAAATTATAGATAGATAGATCACAAACATGATTTGTATATATACATATGTGTGTATAAATGTGTATGTGTGTATACATATACATATTATATATGTATATATGTATGTGTATGTATGTATATATATATATATATATATATATATGTTATTTTTGCGTGTATCTTAAAAATTGGTCAATTCAGAAAGGAAAAAATTTAAAGATTACAGCAACTTCAGCTTATTCTACCAAGTGACATGGGCCCAAACAGTTAATTTCTCCATTAGACTGGGTAGTTCTGAATGAAAAATCAATTCTCTTTTGTTTCCTCTGTAAAGGCTCCATATAAGCCATTTTATTATTTTGAAACTATTTTCTGACTGTGGAATATAAGTCTTCTTTTTTGTAGGTATCCTTCCTTTTCTCTGTTCTGAGTACTTCTTGATTTTGTTTTGTTCTGTTTATATTTTCAATTTAGCTTTAAACTATCTCATGGGTCTGCTCCCATTATTTAGAACTCTCTGTCCAATAGCAGTAATGCCTGTTCATATTCCTGTTTACAAGAAGTTTTGGCAATATTATCCTTCCAGTCATCCAGATTCATAACCTGGGTATCATCTTTGACTTCTTCCTCTCTCTTACTACCTGTATCCAATCAGTTGCCAATGCCTTCATTGCTATCATTCTGTTTCAGACCCTCATCACCTCATGCCTAGATCATTGCAATAACCTGGTGATTGGCCTCTCATACTCCAATATATTCTCCACTCATCTGTCAAAATGATCTTCCTAAAGCACAAGTCTGATTGTCACCATTACTAAATAAAATCTAATATGGACATATTATGTCTAGGATCAAATATAGCATCATTTGGTATTCAAAGCTGTCCCCCCTCACCACTCTTCCATTCTTCTTATATCTCCATCATGTATCCTGAGATTCAGTAACATTGGCATCCATGTTCTTAGCACAGTGCCTGTCACATAGTAGGTGCTTAATAAAATTTTATTGACTAAGTGATTCTTGGAAGGCTAGCCATGGAGGATGGGATCTAAGTTTGAGATGAGTCTTAAAAATTTTTTTATTAGGGCCTGATGGACTTTGTGCCTATTTGCCCCTCCCTCCCCTGGTCCATCCCAACACACACTTTGGGTTTTGACTCTAAGGCAAATATTACAACTAGCACTGAGTTGGTGTTAATGGGTAAGTGGTTTTGTTGTGAAAGGAACTACTGGACACCTAGAACTAATACACCAGAATTTCACTTAACACGCAACTCCCTTGAGAAAAGATTCATAGTTTAAAGGGAACAAAAGGAAGAGCCTAGGGGATTTGGAATAAGGACAATCTTTGGATATATTTATAGGTTATGGAGCATTTAGAGATGGAAGATGTTGCTCTGCTTAGAGATAACCTAGTAGAGTCAGAATTGAGAAATGCAAATAGAGGGAGCTAAGCTGGTATTTTCTTGTGGGAAGCTAAAGGAAATAGAATTAAAGAAGAGTGAAAATGGTGATGAATCCTTACAGGATTTGGAGTTGGCAGGAACTTTAGTGACAATAGTCCAGCTCCCTTATTTTACAGAGGAGCAAAACGATACCCAGAAAAGTGAAGTGATTTGTTTAATGTCACACAGGTAGCAAAGAGCAGTCAAGGTTTAAAATCAAGTGTTTTGGTTCCAAAGTCAGTGCTTTTTCCACTGAACTACCCAGTCTCAGAGGTGATGCAACATGGTGAATAGAAGAAAAAATTTCAGGGAGGAACTGTGAAATTTGCATTCTCCAGTTTTCATGTTTTGTTGTGCTTTTTACCTTGAATTCACTTTTCCTTCTGTTAAATGAGATTAATTTGGTCTGTAAAGTTCTTTCTTCTGCTTTCGGCTATTTTCTTGATTCAGGGTTATTTTAAGCAAGTTCTTCTAAGTGTACTGTGGTTTTAGAATAGTTATTTAAGGTAAAAGTTCAACTGAGCTCTCTCTAGAGAGAACATTTTAGATGGATCACTTTGGTAACTCAAGGAAAAATAATCTCTTTCCGTTTTATTTTTGATGCTATTTCCCATGTAGGTCAAACAGTTTCTTAGAACAACAGTATGTTGTTAAATGTTATTTCAATAAGAATATGAATATCAGGTTCTTATGGTCAAAAAGAAAAAGAAGAAAGGAGTAGCTAGGAGAGCTAGAGTGTATATAAAGTGCTGGATTTGGAATTAGAAAAATGAGTTCACCTCTTTCCTCAGACCTACACTAGCTGTATGACCCTGCATAATTTACATAATTGCTTTTAGCCTCAATTTCCTCATCAATAAAATGGGCATAATAATCAAAACAACATCTCATAAAATAAGATAATACATGAAAAGAATTCTGCAAACTTTAAGTACTCTATTAAGTGTAGCTAATACTGTAGAAGATGAAAGAAGGCAGGTATAGACCCATTAATATTTTTCTATTAATTTCTTAATTTGAGATCCATCATGGTATAGTGGAATTAGATGGGGATAGAAAAATTGGAGAGCTCTTTTGGTATAATTATTGTTATTTTCTAGGTAACACTAGGGATTTCATTTGAATTCTCTTACCTTCAGTTTCTTAATTTTTTAAATGAGGATGATGCTATTTTCAGTATTTACCTCATAGAAAGGATGGGAGGAAAGCATTTTGCAAACCCTAAATAAATGTACATTATTATGAAATTATGTCTTGTGTTGTGTTTGTATTTTTTCTAAGAAAAGGATATCTATCTGTCCTGTTCATACCTGAAATTATCAGCTTTTTATACTAGGGATTTGGCAATGGACTGGCATTCTAAGATTTATAAAATTCTTAGGGACAAGCATTTCCTCTGCCCAGGGAAAGATTTGAACTACCATGATGTTTGAGTTTGAAGGGTAACCAAATCTCTCTCTGGAGTTTTAAATGAAACACAAAGCTTAGGAAAGTCAGGCTAAGTTAGGGAGCAGGAAGCCCTGCCCAGGACTTACTGAACTAAACAAAACACATTAGCTGCACATGAGGAAACAACCAATAGAAGAAACCAAAAGGAAAAACTGAAAGCAGGGCTGAGTTATATCAGAGAAGGGAAAGACTGAGGTGCACAATCAAGTCTTTATAGGCATTTCAGGGTAGAATACTCAGGTTGAAAATCCTAAATTGTATTCCTTTCCTCAAGGGAACTTCTAGAAATGGTCTTTTCTTTCCCCAGTTTCTTCTTCCAAGAAAACTCTGTCCATGGGAGCATGTACAGGACTGAACAACTAAACAACAGCAACAAAAAGAATAGAATATATACTTCCGGAGGGCAGGGACTTTCACCTTTATCTCTTTATCTCCAGCACCTAATGCATTTCCTTACACACATTAGGCACTTAATAACTGGTTATTTAATTTAATTGTAATCACTCTGTAGATGGCAATGGGGCAGAATATTATGAGGAGTACAGACATATTCGTCTGAGTTGCTATGAATATTTAAATCCTAAATCATTAATTTAGATGTTTGAGGACTCTGTTTGTATATAATGTGCATCCCTTAAATGAATGTGTGTGTGGGAAGTTGAGCAATGATAATGTTCTTTTCTGTCTACTATTCAGACAATAGAAATCCACAAAGTCCCTTCTTTTTGAAAGTGAAAAAATAGCTTTTCTGTGGTGCTAGGAGATGTCATCAATGTTGAGATTCCAGCATGCATGCTATCAGTTTCAAGATTGTAGTTGGGGAGAGGATTGACCCCAATGATTAAGTCTGTATAATATGTGGAAAATAGATCACATTAAGGTGAAAGGGGATCTTGAAAAACTATTTGTCTTCTGGGTAAATCTATGAGTTATTAGTAGAAATGTTGGTAAAAACAATTTTAACTTTTTTCCTGATCCATTAATTGAAGTTGGAAGTCTTAATTAATTATAACTAAAACACATAAATTAATGAAGAAGGCTAAAATTTCACTAAGAATATCTATTTCTTTTGTGTTTATTCCCCCTCTCCCTTTAAATGGTATGTTTCTGATGCTAATGACATCACCTTGTGTAATGGAAATGCAAATTTAAAGATCTTCCCTGCCCCTAGCTTAAGTGCACCTGGAGCCTGTAGTGGGAGGCTTGTTTTTCAGGAAAGCCCACACCTTGATACTTTGTGATTGGGCAGTGGGTCCAGAAGGTTGTTACAATCTCTGAGCCAGGAGAAGGCTATATAAGCCCTGAGGAGAGGCTTTGCTTTGGGGCTCACTTTGAGAAGTGTTGGGTGATTTGACCAGATGAGACTCTGGGAAGCCATTGTTGAGAGCCACCCCCCCCCACCCCCCCCTCCCACCCCGCTTTGAAAACCCAGATGTTGATGCTTCCCTCTCTGGTAACTGTGATTTGGTATTGATGTAATGGTTGGACAGTTTGGAAGCCTGTCTGTTTGATCTGTAAGTAACTCTGAAGTAACTCTGAAGTTCAGGGTGCTGACCTTTTTCCCCTGAACTAGGTAAATGGTATATGTTTGTTTTATTAAAGTAAGCTTGTTAACTGATTTTGAGTTGCTTTCCTTTTGAAAAGCAGATCTAAGAACCTGTGTTGGCAGCCACCCTGGGGATGTTGGGGTGCTTGCTGCAACACCTTGGAAAGAATATCATTTCATAATTTGGACATCTATTTCAATTTTAGAAATACCACAAGCTTTCTAAGAAATTGTCTTGCTTTCTGTAAGTATTTCAAAAGTTCTCTTAGGAAAGTTTTCTTGAGCTTTGCTATCTCTTGGCAGAATACATGTTACTATGTTTTCCCAAAGGCGTCATCTATCCTCAAACACATTCAAATAAAAATGATGGGAAATTAAAATTTGTTTGAAGCTTTTGTTATTAGGACATTTCTGCATTCCAACTTTAAATTTATTTTTTTTCTTTAAGTGTAAAATACTATCTCTTTGGGCAAAGATGGGGTCCACCTTTTAAATCAAATCCTTGGATTATTAGGGAAAAAAATTCCCCAACACAGGAAAAGTAAGTTTAGATGGCAAATAAATTAGATGCAAACTTGAGATAATAGAAATGACTATAATTAGGAGACAAGTTTTATTAATACAAACGAAGATAATGGTAAGGAAAGTGTGTGAGAATGTCTTAGGCTTGTTTTAAGACAAATTCAGTAACACATCTAAATAATCCCTTTTCATATTTATTTTAAAATGTTTTCCAAAATTATTTAAATAAAAAATAAAATTAATTAGCACAAAGGTGGAGATTAAGTAAAATAAAATATGTATTGAATATCTACTATCTTTAAGTCATTGAATAGGCTCCAAAAGATTAGAAAAGAGACTATCTACCCTCAATAAGTTTAAAATCTAAAGAAGATTGATATATCTAAAAAGATAATGCTAGTGGGCATCACATTTGAAGCACAAAGTTAATAGCATAGGTGCCTGGCAAAAGCCTTCAGGGTAATAATAGAGAGAATTATCATGGCATATTCATTAGACAATGAAAAGACTATTACTGCATGTGTCTAGAATTGTGGGAGTGGGTTATAGAAGTAAGGTTAGGTGGGAAAGAATTAGGATGTCATGAAACAACTCCTGGACCTAGAATCACTTATAATTCCGTTAATTCAAGGAACCATTGCGTGGAAATTAACCTCCAGTACTACAGAACAGCAACTTGTAACTCATAGTCTTGAGGATGTCTAGAGGGCATTGAGAAGCTAAATGACTTTTCCATAGTCCTTCTATCAGTGTATGTGTATGTATGTATCTGGGGCAGGGATGAACCTGAGCTATCCTGCCTCTAGCCATCCACTCCAGCATGCAGCTGTCCAACCTGACCATCTTACAAGTCTGCCTTGTTGCTCCATCTTTCTGACTACTGGAACATCCAGACAAAACACACTGGGTGTATAATTCTGATTCTGAGGTAACAGTGAAATGAAAAGAATACTAAGTATAAAGTCATATGATCTGAGTTTGTTTCCTGACTTTAAGTCTTGTTATGTGTATGGAGCTTAACAAGTCATTTAGTGATTTTTTGGCCTCAGTTTCCTTTCTGTAAAATGAGGGGAGGAGTTGAATCAAATTTTCTCTAAGGTCCTTTTCTGCTTTAGATCTCCTCTCCTATGATTTGCTTACAGCAGTATTACCTTAGCTAATCACACAGGTTTTCTGAGCCCGAGGTTCTTTGTTTTGTTTTGTTTTTGTCGTCCACCTGTGAAATGACCCTGAGAATAACTGAGATATTTACTAACTCCTAAGTTTGTTGTGAATCAGGACTATATAAATGTGAGCTTCTGTTGTTATAGGTAAAGTAGGAGCAGACAGTCTTTCAAGGTGAACAAAAAGCATTTGACTGGACAAAGAAGAAAATAGTAAGCCTCTAGTGGTTAATCAATAAACTGTAAATGCACAGATATTGTAATATTTTACAATAAAATGAAATAATTGTTTCATCAGAGAAATGAGTAAAACATATAGACATTGTACTAAGAGCATAATGAAATGATATTTTATAGGCAACACAGTATCAGTGGAGTTTCTGATTAGATAATTTAAAATTTTACTCAATAATTTAAAAGTATTTGTATTAATCTATATGCAGTCTTTGGTGTAACTTAGAGAATTGCCTGAGGGGACTGAGAGACCAAATGACTTATATCTTATGGTCACCTAGATTTCATATATCAGGCAGAACCCAAACCCACTTCTTTCAGATGCCAAAAGCAACTCTCTTTCAATTATACCATCCTCCCTGTCTATCTGCAATGTAAAAATGATGAGATAAACTGCCTGTGAATAGGCATTATTTCCTTCATTATATTTGTATCCATAACGCCTAACAGAGTGGTTGCCACCTAATACATATTTTCTTAATTGAATGGTAAGGACTAGATCTGTGCTTTCCTGGGTTTGTGCAAATCCTTAATGAAAAAATTCTCTCTTCCAGGTCAAATGGGAACATTTTCTCTGATGTATATTCTTCAAGACTTGTCTAGAACAATGGTATCAAACAGATAGAAATGGCAACCATTAAACCATATCTAAGGATCCCAGCTGGCCACATATTGACTTAAAAATCTACATATTAACATTGGCTATGTTTTATTTTATTTTTATTTATTATGTTAAATATTTCCCAGTTACATTTTAATGTGGTTTAGTCTGCATTAAGGAGTGTTGTGGCCACTGTGTGTTCATTACCTCTGGTCTAAAATACTGAAAGGTTGTAAACCATGCAGAGTCACCAACCAGTTTTTGTGTTAGGTGGGACTTGAACCTGTATCTTCCTCCCTTTAAGGTCCAAACTCTAACAAATATTCCATACTTTCTCTCATGGTAAAAGGACCTACTGAAACTAGAGATGTTTAATTTTCCACTGTAATGACAGTTAAAAGCATAGTGGGCAATACAGGTTAAATGCTATTGAAAAGTGTCCAGAGCAGATGGTGAGGTCCATGAATCCATAATAATGCTAATAGTTTGATAGCTTTTTAAATTAGTACTGATGAGATAGCCAGTGTCCAACTTTATGGGATTCTGTGTGATGGACCATGTGTGCTTATAGATATGCATAGACCTATTTACTGGTAGGGCTGACAGTATTAACTAATTGCTTTTAATAAGAGAAGGAACTGTTGGGTATTTTATATTCCAAACCATAAAGTATATCTGGGCTTGAACAGCTGTTGAACACACCTGGAGTTAGAATTAATTCATAGCCACAATATGTAGTAAATATTTTTGTTTTGTTTTTCAGTGTATGAATTTAACATGGCAACATGGTCATTTTTGTAGAATCTTTTCTTCCCTGTGGAATAAGATTACAATATCCTCTTCAGTGTTTTTGCAATTGAAGTAGATTCCTTGGAAATATATAGCTGTATGGACTCAGGGAATTCCTGACACTATCTCAGTCTCACCTGCCTGAAAGATGACTAGCACTCCATGTAGTAGCTGAGATTAATTTTAGTAATTTCAGATAGTTAAAACAATTGGTAGATTATATTATCCTTGCATATGAGCTGAAAAAAATGGAGTTTTTTTTGTTGTTGTTGTTTCTCCTGACCTTTGCATTACTTGAATAGAAAGGCTACATATGCATATATGACAATTCTACTTTCTGAATCAACTAAAATAACAAAAGGTAAAAGATTAAAAATGGAAAAATGCCAAAGAAATTCATCATATTGCACAGTAAGTGAATTTTTTTTTATTGTGAATTTTAGGGAAAATTAGACATTGAGTTAACAATGCTGCATGATCCAGATTTTAGATGGGAATTTAAAACCAAGCTTCCACAGGATGAAGATAGCAATCAGAGGAATACTGTTCTTTCTTGTAAGCAAAGAAATGCAGTCATCAAAACTGCTTGGTACTGGCAGAGGTGTAGAGTAGTGGATCAATGGAATAGATTAGGTGCAGGAGACCCAGCAGTTGATGAATATAGCAATCTATTGTTCGATAAACCCAAAGACCCCAGTTTTTGGGATAAGAATGCACTATTTGACAAAAACTGCTGGGAAAACTGGAATACAGTATGGCAGAAACTGGGCATAGATCACTATCTAACACCATATACCAAAATAAAGTCTAAATGGGTGCATGATCTAGGTGTAAAGGATGATACTGTAAGCAATTTGGGAAAGCAAGGAATAGTTTACCTGACAGATCTGTGGAGAGGGGAAGATTTTAGGACCAAACAAGAATTAGAGAGCATTATAAAATGCAAAATGGATAATTTTGATTACATTAAATTGAAAAGCTTCTGCACAAACAAAGCCAGTGTAACCAAGATCAAGAGGGAGGTGGGAAATTGGGAAAGAATTTTTACAACCTGTGTCTCTGATAAAGGACTCATTTCTAAAATTTATAGAGAATTGAGCCAAATCTATATGAATACAAGTCATTCCCCAATTGAGAAATGGTCAAAGGATATGAATAGGAAGTTTTCAGAGAAAGAAATTAAAGATATCTATAAGCATATGAAGAAAGTATTTTCTATCAAGAAGACGTTGACTTTTGTACACCATTCACTTGAAAAAAGTTATGGTTCTTCCTTTGCAAAGGATCAAAGGAGGGATACACAGAAAAATTATAGTATTGGATGTATACTAGAGGCCACAAAACTGACTGGAGGAATAGGCTGATGAATTCCTAACATGGTTTATGTGAATGTATCCAGGATAAAACTGAGATTAGAAACATCAGTTAACAAATCATCAGTTGGAGGTCTCTCCTCAAAGAATAGCTGAGAAATTCTTGCCTTGCTAATGCCTCAATATTTCATAACGCAGAGAAAACTGGACCTGATTCTGATAAATATTGAAGATTCTTTTGGCAAAGTAGAGATGATTGGATCCATGAGATGGAAGGATCATACAATCTTAATTTTTACCAGATAAGGAAGGAAATGCTGGGCATATTCTACCATTGTACACTTTTAGGCTGTGGGAGAGTGAATTTCAGGGTTTGAAGAACGTAGTTAGACTTTTATATAATCTTAATACTGAAATTCTAAAATGGAAGACTCATGGATATCAGCAAGGCATTTGACAAAAAGTGTCATGATCTTTGATGACAAGGAGAGATGTGGACTGATTATACTGGCTGTCCCAAAGGTCTTAATGCAATTTCAAACATGCTTTTTAAAATGGCACTAAGATTTTTAGGCACCTGGTATAGTTTGGTGATTTGGAAACTATTTCAATAACACACCTCAAAGAGTGTTACTTAATAGGCTAGGAGATCAATGTCAGCTTGGAGAGCAATTTCTATTCTTTGGAGGAGTCCCACTAGCTCCACTTTTATTCTGATCAACATCTTTACCAGCAGATCACATAAAATTGATTCCTGGTATTCTTATTAAATTTATGTAGAGAATTCTGGGAAGATGGTGGAGTAGATCAGAAAATTTTAAGCTCCCAAGATTTTCTTCCACAAAAGAGATAGCACCTCTGGGAGAACTTAGAGCAAATAACAGTAGAGGCAGCGTTCCTCTTGGGACAGTCCCAGAAGATATGAACAAAAATACAAGGTTTAGATTTCCTCCCTATGAAGAGAAAACACCTCCAGGCTAGGGTCCTCTTTAACAACAAGCAGCAATCCCTGGGGGTTATCTGGGTTGAGAGGCTACTTCTACCACAGGAAATTTTACACCCCCCTTCCCCATAGTGAGGGGAGTTGGGCATCTGACCTGGGGAAGATCTAGGGAACCTCTATTGACAAGGAATGCTAGACCCAGCTATGCCAAGGGGAGCAGGGCAGGGATGGGGGAGGAGGGAGAAACTCTCTTCTACCCAAAAGAGTAATGTGAATTGGCCACCTACCTACCCAAAAAGAATGAATTGAAGAATTAAAGAAAAATCAAATGAGAGAGATGAAGGAAAAATTAAAAAGAAAAATAAGCACAATGCAAGAAAAACAAGATGGTGACAAGAAAGTCAACCAATTAGTAAAGGAGATCCAAAATTTTAAGGAAGAAAATGACTCCTTGAAAATCAGAAATGGCAAGGGTAAGTCAGTGAAGTTATAAGAGATGAAGAAATTAAAAAACAAAATCTAGAAAGAGCGGACGCCACTGAGTCAGGCCGAAGCTGCTGCTGTTGCCATGACCCCCGGTAACCAGCGTGAGCTTGCCCTCCAGAAGAATATGGAAAAGCAAAGCAACTCAGGCAAGGGCAAAGGTCGGGATGACGGGCCTCTGCAGCTGCCTGAAAGCAGAGGGACTCAGAGATCATGCAACAGAAGCAGAAAAAAGCCAATGAGAAGGAAGAGCCCAAATAACTCTATGGCTCATGGCCATCTCCCTTGCCCATCGACCCTGTGCCTGGAGCCAGTCCCGTCATGCTTTCGTCTCCTCCTGTAGTGCTCACAGGTCCCAGGACTGATGGACATTCCCTTTACCTTGTGTCTGCTGTGGGTTCCCTCTGTGCATCCTTCCCCCCAGGCAGCCTTGCTCTCCTCCAGGGCATTCATGGGGATGAGGGGCTACCCTTTCCCAGTGTTTTTTATTCCTATGGGGCTTACCCCAGAGTATTAAAAGTAGCTTTGTAATTCCAACATATGCATGTGTATATATATATATATATATGTATATATATATATATACATATATATATGTATGTTTATAAGGAATGAAAAAAATAGAAGAGAATGTGAAACATCTCATAAGAAAAGCAGTGGATCTAGAGAACAGTTCAAGAAGAGAAAGCAGAACAATTTGACTATCTGAAAGTTCTGACAAGAAAAGAATCTTAATACAATAATATAAGAAATAACTAAAGAAATTTTTCCTGAAGCATTAGAGCAAGAGGGAAAAGTAGAAATAGAAAAAACCCCATAAATCACAGACTGAAAGAGATGCTGCAAGAAAAATTCACAGAAATATTATAGTTAAATTCTGAAATCCCGAGATCAAGGACAAAATATTATAAGCAACAAGAAAAAAAGCAATTTACATGTAATGGTATCACAATTAGAACCACACAAGACCTAGCCTTGATAACACTAAGATAATAGGAACACTATTATATATTGAAAAGCAAAAGAAATAGACTTCTGGCCAAAAATATCATACCCAGAAAAGCTAAGCATGGCTTTGAATTAAAAAAAAAATGGACTTTTGATCAACTGTCAGACTTTCAGGACTCTGTTAAAAAACAAAAAACAAAAACAAAAAACACCCTGAACTCAGTAGAAGATTTGACATGCAAGAGTCAAGAGAAATATAAGGTACTTACCAATGACCAATTACAAAGGACTTAACAAGGACAGATTTTTTTTTTCTTTTAAATGTGGAAAATGTAAAACTTATATCTAAGATTGTTACTAGTAATTATGTAACTTATAAGAAAGATTGTGGTTGACCTGAGTATGATATGGCTTTAAAAAGTAAAACTGTTCAAGAACAGCTAAAGGAGTATTTATCTTATACATATGAGGTACAAGAGGAAGAACCAATATAATAGAAGTAGATGTGGCAAGGGCTGTTAGTTCTGGAAACCTACTTTCATTGGGAATGGGTTTTAAGAGGGGAAAATACATATACATTTAGAAGAGTATAAAAGTCTTAAAATTTAAAAAAATTAAAATTTTAAAAATTTAAAAAAAGAAATAAAACTAAAAGGATAGGGAGGTGGGAGAGGATAAAAGAGGGATCTTTAGAGGAAAGTGTGGGGGAATAGGTTTAAAGGGAGTATAGAAGGGTCTTTAGATTTAGGTGAATGGGAGGTTTATAAGGAAGGGAGCTTTAGATGGTAGGGGGACAACAGATCAAAGGGATGTACAAAAGGGAGTTTAGATTTAAGGGAATGGGAGGCTAAGAGAGGGATTATGGGAGGGGGGGTATGTTTAAGTAATAAGAGGGCAAGATAGCAAGTAGAAGTAAAGTAGAGGAGTTAGGAGAGATAGGAAAAAAGAGATATGCACAAACATAAATAGCTATATTAAAAGTAGAATCTCTTAGGGAAAGTAAATGTTTATATATATATATGCATATGTATATATGTGTAGCTGCATATAAATATATTCATGGTCACTTGTAGCATTGTGGTGTTGGGTAGGGGAGAGGAAGGGTGGAAAAAAAAACACAGTAAAAAGTATATAGTAGAGAACAAAAGAAAACCTCCAAGGAAGAAAAGAAAAGATGGACAGCTCTCAACTTAACACACAGTATTTAATATATAGACTTTCTTGAAATGGTAAGTTATTACTATATATTTTTAATCTTCTCCTATGTTCTGCTATGCCAATAACATGTTTTTTTCTTTTCTTATGTTACATTTAAGTTTATGATGTTTTCTTTTCTTATTATGTATTTAAGTTTTAGTATTTGTCTAAAATTTAAAAAAATTAAAATTAAATTTATTAATGATATAGAACTAGGAAAGATACCGTAGTATCATGGACTAAAAACTGACCATAGGGATAGTAGAGCAAAAATCACACATTTTATTGAAAAAGAAACTGAGGTCCATAGGGAATGACTGATTTGTTTACCCTCAATCATGTAGATTTATCAGTCAAGATACAAATACAGCTCACCTGAATCCAAATCCAAATAGGCAAAATCTTTCCCTCACTTTTCTATCATTTTTTTAACTTGATTCTGGCTGAAATCTGACATTTCCAGCAAGTTTTCTCTGATCTTTGCAGTCAGTAATGACTTCTTCTCCCTTGTATGTTTTGCCTCTTTTGTACTCTCATCACATTATATTATATTATAGATGTTTGTATGTATCATATATACTCCCTATGAATTATCTAAATGTTAAATCTTCCCATACACCTAGTGCAATGCTTTTTAATTGAATTCAATGTTGTAGAAAGGTTTTGGGGTGCTTTTTTTGGTAGGTAATTGACTAATTAATATCTGTGCCTCCTTGTAATTGTACATTTATTATATAATTTATGTTAGCATAGACCAGGTCTTTTTTCCCCATCATTTGTGTTGTGTATAGCCATTCCAGGAGGGGGAAAAGAAAGAAATAACAAAAGTAACATTTTGTTCAAGAAAGAAAAATAAGGAAAGAGAGTTGTTTTGTTTTTGAAAAAGCTATAACTTGAGCAGAAAATAGTTTTTAGGCTGAGACAGGGTAACCGGGGAATCTATGTCTAGTTAAAAGCATCATTTAACAGCCTATTTTTCTAGGCTAATTATATATTACTCCTTGCACTCTCCACATTCCAGTCAACTAGCCTACATCTCTTATAGCTTTTGCTCAAGAAGTCTTCCATACAGAAATATTCTCCTCCCTTACTTCTGTCTCTTAGAAGTTTTAATTCCCTGTAAGACTTAGATCATGAGCCTACTTCTACCAGAAGACTTTTCTAAGTCTTAGATTATTGACATGTGCCCCTTCTATCCCCCACCAAATCACTTTGGATTTGTTTTCTCTGAGCCTTATATTTGGGAAGCATTGCCAGATAGTCAGAAACCAGGTACAAAGTCCTACAGTTAATTTTCTGCCCCAGAAACTTATTAGCTATGTGACCTTGGGCAAGTCATTTTATTTAATTCATGCACTAGGAAAATTTCTATGCTCCTACATTGCTTTATGGTTGACAATCTGCACTGGTAAAGAGAATTTCCTCAGCAGACTTTCCTATACTGACTAATAAACGTACATGTGTATGTATTTTTTCCAGTGATCATCATCTTCTTTGAAGGAAAACAAAACAAAACAAACAACAACCTAAAAAACAAAATAACAACTGTACACAACTGCAGTGGCATTTTGTTCATCAAGGGTATATAGTAAGAAGAGAAAGTTATTTTATTTTTAAAAATATATAACCTGAGCAAAAACACAATCCACCTGTGTATATATAGTGCTTAAGTACACATATACGTTATGTGCACATAGCCACATGTGCAAACATACTGTTATAATATATACATATAAATGTATACATGCTGCATTTCTGCAGTAGAATATAGTATGTTGTTGTTCAACCATGTCCAACTCTTCATGACCCCATTTGGGGTTTTCTTGGTAAGGATACTGGAATTAGTTTTCCATTTCATTCTCTAATTCATTTTACACATGAAGAAACTGAGGCAAGCAGGGTTAAGCGACTTGCACAGGGTTACACAGCTAGTAAGTATCTGAGGCTGTATTTGAACTCAGGAAGATGAATCTTCCTAATATCGGGTCTGGCACTGTAACCATTGTCCGACTAGTTGCCCAGAATGTAGCATGCATGCTGCTTAAAGGTATTCATAGTTTGGTTTTGATAGCCCTAGCATCTAACACTATAACTTGTCCCAAAGGAGATAATAAATAACATTGAATTAGATAACTTTTATTCTCTGTTTATTTTGTGTGTGGCAAAAGTACATCTAAGACTACCCTGCTTTAGAACTGGGGACAACATGTTTAAAAACGAAATCCTGGAAGAATTCTTGAGATGTCACAGTGGTGAGCCAAAGAGGCCTGAGCCAGGACTTCAGATAATTACCCTGATATCAGTGGACCTGAACAACAAAGACCTCTTCAAGATGTGACTTTTCACTAAGTCAGCTCTGGAGTTCTTTTGATATGGGTTACACTTATAAGGATGGTATTTGAGTTCTGAGGCTAAGAGGCTCTGCCCCAAAACTTTAGTTGTCCAAAACATTTGCAGGAAGTCAGTTCTTATGCAGATGTTCTTGATGATGTGTCCTTGGCCATTAGGCTTTGAGGCCAGCTCTCAAGAGCATCCTTTCAGATGTAACTGACTGAGATAAGAGATAACTGCCCAAGACTCTATGGCACCTAGGAAACAATAGGCCTTATTATCATGCTACTTCCAGGATACAACAGACTAAGATAATGATTTCTCTTCCTTTGTCTCTTTGCTCTATAAAAACCTTTCCCTGAGTATCAATAAATGGAGTTCATGGTTCTTCCTTGAGCTACCCACATGGCCTGGTCATTTCTTATTCACATCTCTAAATCATGCTAAGTGCTGGACACTGAGCAGCCCACAGCATGTTACCTATGTTTAAGCTCATAGCATTATTGTCAAAGAAGTAGAACATTCTATAGAGAACAAATACAGAATTTAAAACAGTTAAGAGCTAAGGTTTTGTAACAAAACTTGAAGTACATTGTGTATAATTTTGTAAAAATCAAGCTGGTCCCAATGCTGTTCAACATGTATTTTGTGGAAAATGGACCTGGGCATGCCTTTGAGCCAGGTTGGTTATGTCCAGCATACAACACAGTCCTCACACATAGAGTTAATTGTATGTTTTTCTCTTTCTATTCCAACAAAACACAACACTTGAGCTCTTATGATATAGCTTATAAGACTTGCCAGTGACAGTGACCACCACAGTCTTTTGAAACTGACTAGCACTTAATCGATTTGGCTCCTTAAATAATCTAGCCCTGTGCATTTCAGTTAGGTCTCTGTTTGCATCTGCATTTGATTAAGTATTTGAACTTCTGTTCACTGTTTATTTTTCCTGACAGGTTGAATCAGGGACCATGAAACCTGATTAAAGTGCATCCTTGAGAAGTCATGACATAACTGACTTTAGCTCTTCTATCTGAATCCTGTCAAGATATGTGACTTTTTCTATATTAGTTCTGAACAGTTAAAGTAGGAAAGTTTCCAATCAAACTAAACCAAGACCATCTAACTCTTTGACAGTGGGATGATTGATTTCACTTTTGGTTTGAACAATGAGTTGGGCCTAGAATTGAACAATAGCCTGGGAGTAGAGGGGGCTAGATTCCCTTTGGGAAATTGGGAAATTGTTTTAACATCTCCAAATGTCTCCCTGAAAGGAAAGCCCATATTTTATAATACCTGAAATTCCACTAGTGCTGGTGTATGGCTACATATAAGATGTACACCAGTACAGCTTACAAAGAAGTGAAAATAAGACTCACGCAGAATGTAATAGAAGGTTTCTATAGAGAATGTGAGTAGGAGGCAACATAGTTCAGAAAGGGAATTCCAAAGGACTAGTGAAATAAAGGATATCATTAAAGAAATGTATGAAAGAAAAAGAAGGTGGCCTGGTCACATGGAGAGAATGAAGGATAACCAATCAATTGCCTGTGTTTTCTATGGGTATTCTCATGATATCAAGAAAAAGCCAGAAAGACTCCCAGAATGATGAATACAAAGTCTGGGATGACCTTATGGGCAGACATGAACGGGAATTACACAGCATAGCAGGCAGTAGATGTAGTGAATATTTTTGTGTGAATATTTTTAATACATTGTAATTAGCTTTTTGCTAACATATTATTTGATTATTTTCTTATGTCTGTTAATAAAATTAATCTGAATTTTATTTCTATTTCTCTGTTTTATTTGTTGTTTTAGTTATCAGGGATATAGTTGTCTCATAGAATAAGTTTGGCAGGATTCCTTTTCTCACTATTTCTTCATGTAGTGGGGGTGTATATGTTCTTTAAATGTTTGGAAATATCCATTTATAAATGTACCTGGATGGAGGCAATTTTACCCTGGGAGTTTAACTATAGGTACTCGTTTTCTCTTTCTGAGAGTATGTTGCATGGATTTATTTCCTTTAAAAAAATCTGAGTAAATTTTTAATAATTATTTCTCATTTTTTACAAGAGTTCAGTTCTATTAGTATAAAATTGAATATAATAATATGGGAAAATTGTATTTTCTCTCCACACAGTTTGTAATCCCCTTCTAAGTATTCATTTTCTTAATTTTGTTTTGTTCTTTTTGAAATTAAATTAACAATTTATGTACTTTATTGACCTTTTTCTTTTAACAGGTCATTTCTTTTTATCTTTTCATCACTTCAATTGACTTTTTATTTTTAACTTTGTTTACCTATCATATTTTTTTTACATTTTGCTTATTTGAAAAAAAATACAGGGCAAAGTGATGGAGAGAAACAAATCTCCCACTGAAGGCAGCCTGGCAGGCTGACAGGAAAGGTCTATCACAGCATGCAGGAAACCAAGCACAGTACCCCCTGAGCCATGGTTCCCACCCCAGAGCATCTAAGACCCACCAGAGCAGACTTCAGGAGAGTGAATCACCAATAGCTGTGATGGTTTCCAGACTTTTCAACCCATAAATATCAAAGAGAAAATAAAAGGTCAGTTGAGAACTCTGTAGGAAGGATGAAGGAAGAGTGCAGTCTGGCCCCTTTCCCTGGGGTGAGAAGTGGCAGAGGCACAGTGGCAGCAGCTGCTGCCACATGGCTGCTTCCAGAGCTCCTGGCCTGCACATTATAGGGGGACAAAGTGCCCATTCTAAGGGTAATCACTCTTGCTTTGACCTGCTTGGATCTAGATTGTGGTTTTGGGTGGTGGTCCTGGGATGAGGAATGACAGTGTGCCAGAGCTTGTGGTGGCTATAGAGAGGGCACTCCTCACACCTCTGACAACACTTGTGAAAACCCCAGCGATTTGAGACATAGCTCTCTCGACTCTGGAAGGCATGTGGCAAAGAACTCAAAAGAAAAGTAATTGGCTAGCAAGATGAGCAAGCAGAGGAAGCACAATCAGACCATAGAATCCTTTTGGGGGGACTAAAAGGATCAAAACATGGAACCAGAAGAAGACAATAAAGTCAAAACTCCTGCATCAAAAGTTTCCAAGAAAAATATGAATTGGTCACAGGCCATGGAGGAGCTGAAGGAGGATTTTGAAAATCAGGTAAGAGAAGAGGAGGAAAAATTGTGCAGAGAAATGAGAATGATGCAAGAAAATCATGAAAAGTGAGTCAACAGGCTGCTAAAGGAGAGCCTCCCAAAAAACACTGAAGAAAATAACACCTTAAAAAGTACACTAGTTCAAATGGCAAAAGAGGCCCAAAAAGCCAATGAGGAGAAGAATGCCTTAAAAAGCTGAATTTGACAGATGGGAAAGGAATTTCAAAAATTCACAGAAGAGAATAATTCCTTCAAAATTAGATTGGAGCAATTAGAAGCTAATGACTTTATGAGAAATCAAGATACTACAAAACAGATCTAAACAAATAAAAAAAAATAGCAGGCAATGTGTAATATCTCCTTGGAAAAACCACTGACCTGGAAAATAGATGCAGGAGAGATAATTTAAAAATTATTGGACTACCTGAAAGCCATGATCAGAAAAAGAGCCTAGAAATCATCCTTCAGGAAATTCTCAAGGAAAATTGCCCTGATATTCTAGAACCAGAGGGCAAAATAGAAATTGAACGAATTCACCAATCACCTCTTAAAAAAGATGCCAAAAAGAAAACCCCTAGGAATATTATAGCCAAATTCCAGAGTTCCCAGGTTACGGAGGAAATATTACAAGCAGCCAGGAAGAAACAATTTGAGTATTGTGGAAACACAATCAGGATAACACAAGACCTAGCAGCTTCTACATTAAGGGATCCAAGGGCTTGGAGTGTGATATTCTGGAGGTCAAAGGATCTAGGACTAAAACCAAGAATCACCTACCCAGCAAAAGTGAGTATAATGCTTCAGGGGAAATATGGTCATTCAATGAAATAGAGGATTTTCAAGCATTCTTGATGAAAAAAAAAAACAGAGCTGAACAGAAAATTTGACTTTCAAATACAAGAAGCAAGAGAAACATGAGAAGGTAAACATGAAAAAGAAATCATAAGGAACTTATTAAAGTTGAACTACTTATATTCCTACATGGAAAAATGATAATTGTAACTCATAAGACTTTTCTCAGTATGAGGATAGTTGAAGGGAATATATATGTATACACATGTATATGTGTATACATATACACACACACATATATGTATAGGAGGGTGTATGTGTATATAAATATATAGGTGAGTGTGGGTATATGTATGTTCATGTATACATACCCAGAGAGCGCAGGATGAGTTGAATATGAAGGGATGACATCTAAAAAATAAAATTAAGAGGTGAGAGAAGAATTTATTGGGAGAAGGAGAAAGGGAGAGATAGATTAAAGTAAATTGTCTCATATAAAACAGGCAAGAGAAAACTGTTACAATGGAGGGGAAGAACAGGAAGGTGAAAGGGAATGGGACAACCTTACTCTCATTGAATTTGGCTTAAGGAGGGAATAACATACACACTCAATTGGTCATCTTACCCTATAGGCAAGTAGAGGGGAAGGGGATAAGAGGGGGGATGATAAAAGGGAGGGCAGATTGGGGGAGTGGGTAGTTACAAGCACACATTTTTGAAAAGGGACAGGGTCAAAGGAGAAAATAAACTAAGTAAAGGATGGGATAATATGGAGGGAAATATAGTAAGTCTTTTTACTTGCAATTGTTTGTCTTCTCAGTGGGGTGGGTGAAGAGGGAAGAAGGAAAAGACTCTGGAACTCAAAGTTTCAAAAACAAATGTTAAAAAAATTTTTACATGCAGTTGGGAAATATGATATACAGCCACTGGGGTATAGAAATCCATCTTGCCCTACTAGAAAGTTGGGGGCACATTGGGGAGGATATAAGAGAGAACAGATTGGGAGAAGGGGTATTCAGTAGGCTTGCTATTTTGGGGTGGGGGTAGGGGAAAGACAAGGAGAAAAATTTGTAACTCAAAATCTTGGAGAAATGAATGTTGAAAACTAAAAATAAATAAATAAAATGAAGGGAAAGAAGAAAAAAAGAAAAATGTATTTGTTAATTTTTCTAGTTTTTTTTTCTCTTAGTGTAGTCTGTTCATTGGTCTTTTCTTTCTCTTGTTAATAGAAGTGTTCAGATATATGACATTTTTTTCTCAGATTTTTTTGGCTATACTAAATGTTGGTATATTGTCTATTGTTTATATTTTACTTAATATAATTCATTATTGTTTATCAGATTTATTGTTTACTCAAATTATCATTTGACATAATATTACCCCCATTTTAATCTGTGTCCTTTGCTCACATTTACCTTATTGATTATTATAGTATTGCAGTATGGTCTGTAAAGGATAGACTTAATATTTTTGCC
>WOXC01007977.1:0-49842 GCA_011680675.1 Gymnobelideus leadbeateri
AGGTTGTCTTAGCTAGTTGTCTTAAACACAGCCATTACATCTCAATTGATTGGTCTTCCTTTGTTGGAAATGGCATCATTAGTTTTACTCCCAATAAAACCAATGAGGACAGATACAAAGACCTTTTCCTAAAAAAGTAAAATCAAAGCTTTAGCAGTCTGCCTAAAGATGTGGAGGGTTAAAGCAGCTATGTGCACAACAGTGCTTTGAATTCAAGTATTTCAAAAGACTTCTGAGAAATTCAGGTTTTGACCTCTTTTCAGATAGACTGTAACAACCATGTTTCGTGGAAAAGGAATATCTGAGCATAACTCTCCAGAAACAGGGATTAACCGGAAGTTCTTTTTGCTCTCAGCTTTCTCTTAGCTAGTTTTCTCAAATGCAGGCATTACATTTCAAATGCTTTGGCTTCTTTTCCTGGAAATGGCATCATTAGGTTTTCTCCCTTTGAAACCAGTGATGGAACATATAAAGACCTTTTGCTAAAAAAGTAAAAGCAAAGCTTTAGCAGTCTGCCTAAAGACATGGAGGGTTAAAGCAACTCTGTGCACAATTGCTTTGAATTCAAGTATTTCAAAAGAATTTCAAGAATCTCAGTTTTTTACTGATTTTCAGATAGACAGTTACAAGTATGCTTGGGGAAAAAAAACGTATATCTGAGCATATCTATCTACAAACAGTGATTACCCAGTTCTTTTTGCTCTCAGCTTTCTCTTAGCTCATTGTCTTAGACACAGGCATTCCATATGAAATGCTTTGGCTTCTTTTCATGGAAATAACATCATTAGGTTTTCTCCCCTTGAAACCAATGAGGACAGATACAAAGACCTTTTGCTAAAAAAGTAAAAGGAAAGCTTCACCTTTCTGACTAAAGATGCGCAGCATTAAAGCAATTCTGTGAACAACAGTGCTTTGAATTCAGGGATTTCAAAAGACTTCTGAAAAATTCCGGTTTTTACCTTTTTTCAGATAGACTTTTACAAGCATGTTGGGTAGAAAAGGTATATCTGAGCATAACTGTCTAGAACAGGGCTTAACCAGGAGTTCTTTTCTGTCACAGCTTTCTGTTAGCTAGTTTTCTTAAATGCAGACATTCCATGTCAAATGCTTTGGTTTCTTTTCGTGGAAAATGCATCATTAATTTTTCTCCTGTTGAAAACATTGAGGGCAGATATAAAGGCCTTCTGCTAAAAAAGTAAAAGCAAAGCTTCAGCAGTCTCACTAAAGATGTGGAGGGTGAAAGCAACTATGTGTGCAACAGTGCTGTGAATTCAAGTCTTTCATAAGACTTCTGAGAAATTTATGATTTTACCTTTTTCAGATAGCCTGTTACAAGCATATTTGATAGAAAAGGTATATCTGACCACAATTCTGTAGAAACAGGCATTACATGTAAGTCCTTTTCCGTGAACAATTCTCTTAGCTTGTAGTCTTAAACACAGCCATTAAATCTCAACGGCTTAGTCCTCTTGTGTTGGAAATGGCATCATTAATTTTTCTCCCATTAAAACCAATGAAGGCAGATATAAAGGCCTTTTGCTAAAAAGGTAAAAGCAAAGCTTCAGCAGTCTGACTCAGAATGTGGAGGGTTAAAGGATCTGTGTGTACAACAGTGTTTAGAATTCTAATATTGAAGAGTCCTTAGCCAACTGGGGTGCAGCGCGACAGCCTGGGAGTGGCAGGAGGGTCCCTGGCCTATTAGAAACAGGCTACAGGAGGAACCCGGAAGGCCAAAAGGACCGTCAGCAAAACAATCTTAAGTGTCAACGTGGCAGTAGAGAGACTTCCTGGTTAGGAGACTTCCTGGTCTGTTACACCGGAAACCTCTTAGCCAGATGAGCTGACGTGTCCATGTGGGCAGTGGGTTACCACCCCTCACTCTCGGGGCAGTACGTGATTGGCTCGCAGTGGCGGGGAAGGCGGTGCTAATGACCCAGAACTGGAGGCTAGATAAAAGGAGGCAGCCTGACGGGGCGGGGAGTTCTGGGAGGAGTCCAGGGAGAGAACTGGCTGAGTTCTCGTGTATGTCCTGAGTCAATAAAGATAAAATTCCAAAATCAGAATGGTGTTCTGCGTGGGTTAAGATCTTCCAGAAGGTCTGGAAGCCAGAGACGTCTGATGCCGGGAAAAGGTAATATGTTCTTGTAGGTTTGAGGACCCAGGAACCCTAACATAATATTTCAAAGGACTTCTGAAAAATTCAGGTTTTCACCTTTTTTTCAGATCGCCTCTTCTGAGCATGTTTGGTAGAGAAGGTATATCTGAGCACAACTGTGTAGAAACAGACATTACATGTAAGTTCTTTTCTTTGAAAGATTCTTTTAGCTTATTGTCTTAAACACAGCCGTTACATCTTAACTGCTTGGTCTTCTTTTGTTGGAAATGGCATCATAATTTTTTCTCCTATTGAAACCAATGCTGGCAGATATAAAGGCTTTTTGCTAAAAAAGTAAAAGTAAAGCTTCAGGAAACTTACTCAAGATGTGGAAGGTTAAAGAAACTCTGTGTACAACAGTGCTTAGAATTCAAGTATTTCAAAAGACTTCTGAGAAATTAAGGTTTTCAACTTCTTTTCAGATAGCCTATTCTATGCATGTTTGGTCGAGAAGGTATATCTGAACACAACTCTGGAGAAACAGGTATTATATGTAAGATCTCTTATGTGAAAGGTTCTCTTAGGTAGTTGTCTGAAACACAGCCATTACATCTCAGTTGTTTGGTCTTCTTTTGTTGGAAATTGCACCATTATGTTTGCTCCCTTTGAAACCAATGAGGGCAGATATAATCTCCTTTTTCTAAAACAGTAACAGCAAAGCTGCAGCAGTCTGACTAAAGATGTGGAGCGTTAAAGCAACTCTGTTCACAACAATGCTTTTAATTCAATTATTTCAAAAGACTTCTTAGAAATTTATGTTTTTATCTTTTTTCAGATAGTGTGTTACAAGCATATTTTGTAGAAAAGGTATATCTGAGCATAACTCTCTAGGAACAGGGATTACTCAGAAGTTCTTTTCTGTCACGGCTTTCTCTTAGCTAGTTTTCTTAAACCCAAGCATTACATTTCAAAAGCTTTGGCTTCTTTTCATTGAAATGGCGTCATTAGGTTATCCCCCATTGAAACCAATGAGGGCAGATAGAAAGGCCTTTTGCTAAAAAATAAAAGCAAAGCTGCAAAAGTCTGACTAAAGATGTGGAGGGATAACGCAACTCTGTGTACAGCAGTGCATGAAATTCAAGTATTTTAAAAGACTTCTGAGAAATTCAGGTTTTAAAGCATGTTTGGTAGAAAAGGTATATCTGAGCATAACTCTCTAGAAAAAGGGATTACCCGGGAGTTCTTTTCTGTCACAGCTTTCTCTTAGCTAGTTGTCTGAAACCCAAGCATTACATTTCAAATGCTTTGGCTTCTTTTCATCAAAATGGCATCATTAGGTTTTCCCCCTTTGAAACCAATTAGGTAAGATATAGAGGCCTTGTGTTAAAAAAGTAAAAGCAAAGCTTCAGCAGTCTGACTAAAGATGTGGAGATTTAAAGCAACTCTGTGTACAACTGTTCTTTGAATTCAAGTATTTCAAAAGACTTCTGAGATATTTGGATTTTAAAGCATGTTTAGTAGAAAAGGTATATCTGGGCATAACTCTCTAGAAATAGCTATTATCCATAAGTTCATTTCTGTCAAAGCTTTCTCTTAGCTAGTTATGTTAAACCCAGACATTATATTTCAAATGCGTTGGGTTCTTTCCCTGGAAATGGCATCATTAGGTTTTCCCCCATTGAAACAAATGAGGGTAGATATACAGGCCTTTTTCTAAAAAAGTACAAGCAAAACTTCCACAGTCTGACTAATGATGTGGAGGGTAAAAGCAACTCTGTATACAACAGTTATTTGAATTCAAGTATTTCAAAAGACTTCTGAGAAAAATAGGTTTTTACCTGTTTTCAGATAGACTGTTATAAGTACATTTAGTAGAAAAGGTTTATCTATGCATAACTCTCTAGAAACAGGGATTATCCGGAAGTTCTTTTCTGTCACAGCTTGCTTTTAGTTAGTTCTATTAAATGCAGGTATTACATATCAAATGCTTTGGCTTCTTTTCGTGGAAATGGCATAATTAAATTTTCTCTATTGAAACTAGTGAGGGCAGATATAAAGGCCTTCTACTAAAAAAGTAAAAGGAAACCTGCAGCATATGACTAAAGAGTGGAAGGTTAAAGCTACTCTGTGTAGAACAGTGCTTTGAATTCATGTATATCCAGAGACTTCTGAGAAATTGACCTTTTTACCTTTTTTTCAGATAGACTGTTACAAGTATGTTTAGTAGAAAAGGTATATCTGAGAGTAACTCTATAGGAACAGGGATTACCCGGAAGATCTTTTCTGTCCAGCTTTCTCTTAGTGAGTTATCTTAAACACAGGCATTACATATCACATGCTGTGGCTTCTTTTCTTGGAAATGGCATCATTAGGTTTTCCCCTTTGAAAACAATGAGGGCAGATATAAAGGCCTTTTGCTTAAAAGTAAAGGCAAAGCTGCAGCAGATAAACTGGTACTAAAGATGTAGAAGGTTAAAGCAACTCTGAGTATAACAGTGCTTTGAATTCAAGAATTTCAAAAGACTTCTGAGAAATTCATATTTTTACCTTTTTTCAGATAGACTGTTACAAGCATGTTTCGTAGAAAAGGTATATCTGAGCATAACTCTCTAGGAACAGGGATGACCCGGAAAATCTTTTCGGTCCAGCATTCTCTTAGGTCGTTTTCTTAAACAAAGGCATTACATTTCAAATAGTTTGGCTTCTTTTCCTGGAAATGGCATCATTAGGTTTTCCCCATTGAAATCAATGAGGGCATATATAAAGGCCCTTTGGTACAAAAGTAAATGTAAAGCTTCAGCAGTCTGAGGTTTAAAGCAGCTCTGTGTACAACGTTGCCTTGAAGTCAAGTATTTCAAAAAATTTTTGAGAAATTCAAGTTTTAACTTTTTTCAGATAAACTCTTACTAGCATTTTTGGTATAAAATGTGTATCTGAGCATAACTCTCTAGAAACAAGGATTACCCAGAAGTTCTTTTCTGTTACAGCTTTCTCTTCATTAGTTTTCTTAAACCCCAGCATAACATTTCAAATGCTTTGACTTCTTTTCTTGGAAATGACATCATTAGGTTTTCTCCATTGAAACCAATGAGGGTAGATATAAAGAACTTTTGCTAAAAAAGTAAATGCAAAGCTGCAGAAGTCAGACTAAAGATGTGAAGGGTTAAAGCCACTCTGTGTAAAACAGTGCTTTTAATTCAAGTTTTTCAAAAAACTTCTGAGACATTCATATGTTTTCCTTTTTTCTAATAGATTGTTACAAGCATGTTTGGTAGAAAAGGTATATCTGAGCAGAACTCTCTATAAACCTGGATTACACGGAAGTTCTTTTCTGTCACAGCTTTCTCTTATCTAGTTGTCTTAAACCCAGACACTACATTTCAAATGCTTTGGCTTCTTTTCCTGGAAATGGCATCATTAGGTTTTACCCCATTGAAACAAATGAGGGTAGATATAAAGGACTTTTGATAAAAAAGTAAAAGCAAAGCTCCTGCTTTCTGACTATAAATGTGGAGGGTTAAAGCAACTCTGTGTCCAACAGTGCTTTGAATTCAAGTATTTCAAAGGACTTCTGCGAAATTCAGGCTTTTACCTTTTTTCAGATAGACTGTTACCAGCATGTTGAGTCGGAAAGGTATATCTGAGCATAACTCTCTAGAAACAAGAATTACAAGTTGAGATATAATGGCTGTGTGTAAGAGAAAGCTGTCTTAGAAAAGAAGCTACATGTAATGCCTGTTTCTACAGAGTTATGGCCAGATATACCTTCTCTACCAAACATGCTCAGAATGCCCTGAGCGCGTAGTCCTTACTTACTAGCTTGCTCCTTTCTCCCTCCCGGACCCGCTCCCTCTCTCTCCTGGTGGGTAGGTGGCTCCCACAAGAGCACTACCTCCCTCAGCTCTCCTCAGCTCTGCCTCTGAGCTCTGGCTGGCACATGGCCCACCCTCAGAAATACAGCCCCGCCCTGTACCACACCCCACCCCACATGCTGTTGCCAAGCCTCCCCATTAGCTGCCCCATCCAGGCCCCACACTGAGGGCTTCTGCTTTTAGTTTTTTAGCAAAAAGCCTTTATATCTGCTCTCTTTGGTTTCAATGGGAGAAAACGTAATGATGCCATTTCCAGGAAAAGAAGCCAAAGCATTTAATATGGAATGCCTGCCTTTAAGACAACTAGCTACGAGAAAGCTGTGACAGAAAAGAACTTCCAACTTCCATTTCCAGGAAAAAAAACCAATGCATTTGATATGGAAAGCCTGCTTTTCAGACAACTAGCTAAGAGTAAGCTGTGAGAGAAAAGATCTTACGGGTAATCCCTGTTTCTAGAGAGTTATGCTCAGATATAACTTTTCTACCAAACATACTTGTAACAGTGCATCTGAAAAAAGGTAAAAAAACTGAATTTCTCAGAAGTCTTTTGAAATACTTGATTTCAAAGCACTGTCTTGCACAGAGTTGCTTTAACCCACCAATCTTTAGTTAGACTCCAGAAGCTTAGCTTTTACTTTTTTAGCCAAAGGCCTTTATATTTAGCCTCATTGATTGAAAATGGAGAAAACCTAATGATGCCATTTCCAGGAAAAAAAGCCAAAGCATTTGATATGGAATGCCTGCTTTTAAGACAACTAGGTAAGAGAAGCTGTGAGAGAAAAGAACTTCCGGGTAATCCCTGTTTCTAGAGTGTTATGCTCAGATATACCTTTTCTACCAAACACGCTTATAACCATTTATCTGAAAAAATGTAAAAACCTGTATTTCTCAGAAGTCTTTTGATCTACTTGAATTCAAAACACTGTTGGAAACAGACTTGATTTAACCCTCCACATCTTTTGGCAGAAAGCTGTAGCTTTGCTTTTACTTTTTTAGCAAAAGGCCTTTGTATCTGCCCTCACTGGTTTCAAGTAGAGGAAACTTAATGATGCCTTATGCAGGAAAATAAGCCAAAGCATCTGATGTGGAATACTTGGGTTTCATACAATGAGCTAAGAGTAAGATGAGAGTGAAAAGAACTTCCAGGTAATCCCTGTTTCTAGAGAGTTATGCTCAGATATACCTTTTCTACCAAACATACTTTTAACAGTCTATCTGAAAATAGGTAAAAACCTGAATTTCTCAGAAGTCTTTTGAAATACTTGAAAACAAAGCACTCTTGTGCACAGATTTGCTTTCACCCTGCACATCTTTAGTCAGAAAGGTGAAGCTTAGCTTTTACTCTTTTAGCAAAATGCCTTTAATCTGCCCTCTTTGGTTTCAATGGGTGAAAACCTGATGATTTCATTTCCAGCAAAAAAGCCAATGCATTTGATATGGAAAGCCTGCTTTTCAGACAACTACCTAAGAGTAAGCTGTGAGAGAAAAGATCTTCCGGGTAATACATGTTTCTAAAGAGTTATGCTCAGATATATCTTTTCCACCAAACGTACTTGTAACAGTCTATCTGAAAAAAGGTAAAAAACTGAATTTCTCAGAAGTCTTTTGAAATACTTGAATTCAAAGCACTGTTTTGCACAGAGTTGCTTTAACCCTACAGATCATTAGTCAGACTCCTCAAGCTTTGCTTTTACTTCTTTAGCTAAAGGCCTTTGTATCTGCCCACATTGGTTTCACTGAAAGAAAACCTAAGGATGCCATTTAAATGAAATGAAGCTAAAGCCTGTGCTATGTAATGTCTGTGTTTAAGACAACGAGCTAAGAGAAAGCTGGACAAAAAAGACCTTCCGTGTTATCCCTGTTCCTAGAAAGTTATGCTCAGCTATTTCTTTTCTAACAAACATGCTTTTTACAATCTATCTGAAAAAAGGTAAAAACCTAAATTTCTCAGAAGGCTTTTGAAATACCTGAATTCAATGCACTGTTGTGCACAGAGTTGCTTTAACCCTCCACATCTTAATTCAGACTCCTGAAGCTTTGTTGTTTTTTTTTTTTTATCAAAAGGCCTTTATTTTTGCACAGATTGGTTTCAATGGGAGAAAACCTAATGATTCCATTTCAAAGAAATAAAGCTAAAGCCTGTGATATGTAATGCCTGCGTTTAAGATAACTAGCTAAGAGAAAGCTGGACAGAAAAGATCTTCCGTGTTATCCCTGTTCCTAGAGAGTTATGCTCAGGTATACCTTTTCCTACAAACATGCTTGATACAGTCTATCTGAAAAAAGGTAAAAACTTGTGTTTCTCAGAATTCTTTTGAAATTCTTGAATTCTAAGCATTGTTTTACACAGAGTTGCTTTAACCCTCCACAACTTTTGTCAGACTGCTGAAACTTTGCTTTTACGTTTTTAGCAAAAGGCCTTTGTATCTGCCATCATTGGTTTCACTGGATGAAAACCTAAGAAGATGCCATTTCCATGAAAAGAAGCCAAAGTCTGTGATATGTAATGCCTGTACTGAAGACTACTAACAGAGAAAAGTGGACAGAAAAAAACTTCTGGGTAATCCCTGCTCCTACAGAGTTATGCTCAGATATATGTTTTGTACCAAACATGCTTGTAAGAGTCTGTCTGAAAAAACGTGAAAACCTGAATTTCTCAGAAGTCTTTTCAAATAATTGAATTCAAAGTACTGTTGTACATAGAGTTGTTTTTGCCCTCCACATCTTTAGTCAGACTGCTGAAGCTTTGCTTTTACTATCTTAGCAAAAGGCCTTTGTATCTGCCCTCATTGGTTTCAATGGGAGAAAACTTAATGATGTCACTTCAACAAAAAGAAGCCAAAGCATGTTTAATGAAATGCCTGCTAGTTAAGACAACTAGCTAAGAGAAAGCTGTGACAGAAATGAACTTCCGGGTAATACCTATCCCTTGAGAGTTATGCTCAGATATACCTTATCTACCAAACATGCTTGTGATAGTCTATCTGAAAAAAGGTAAAAACCTGCAATTCTTAGAAGTCTTTTGAAATACTTGACTTCAAAGCACTGTTGTGCACAGAGTTGCTTTTGCCCTCCCCATCTTTAGTCAGTCTCCTGAAGCTTTGCTTTTCCTTTTTTAGCAAAAGGCCTTTGTATCTGCCCTCATTGGTATCAATGGGAGAAAACCTAATGATGCCATTTCCATGAAAAGCACCAATCCTGTGATATGTAATGCCTGCTTTGAAGACAAAAAACAAAGAGAAAGTTGGATAAAAAAGATTTTCCAGGTGATCCCTCTTCCTAGAGAGTTATGGTCAAATATACCTTTTCTAGCAAACAAGCTTGTAACAGTCTATCTGAAAAAAGGTCAAAACATGAATGTATCAGAAGTCTTTTGAAATACTTAAATTCCAAGCACTCTTGTACACAGAGATGCTTTAACCCTCCAAATCTTTAGTCAGACTGATGAAGCTTTGCTTTTGCTTTTTTAGTAAAAGGCCTTTGTACCAACACTCATTCGATTAAATGAGAGAAAAACTAATGATGCCAGTTCAACGAAAAGAAGCCAAAGCATGTGAAATGAAATGCCTGTGTTGAAGACAACTACCTAGAGAAAGCTGTGAGAGAAAAGAACTTCTGGTTAATCCCTGCTCCTAGAGAGTTATGCTCAGATATACCTTTTCTAACAAACATGCTTGTTACAGTCTATCTGAAAAAAGGTAAAAATGATGCCGGTTCAACGAAAAGAAGCCAAAGCCTGCGATATGTAATGCCTGCGTTAAAGACAACTAGCTAAGAGAAAACTGGACAGAAAAGACCTTCCGTGTTATCCCTGTTCCTAGAGAGTTATGCTCAGATATACATTTTCTTTTTTTTTTTAAACAAATGCTTTATTAACTTCTGTTTTACATCATTCATTTCCGCCAGATTTTGAGTTACAATCATTTTCCCCCCATTATTCCCCTACCCAACCTCCCAGAATAGTAGTCCCACAAGATATCACTTCCTCTAATCTGCTCTCTCCCATACCTTCTCCCATACCCCCATCGACTTTTCCATTAGAGGAAGGTGAATCTTTGTGTCCCAATGCCTGCACATCTTATCTCCCTATTACAAGCGAAAGAGTATTACTAATAGTATTTATATATATTTGAAACATTTAATGTTACAACCTCGAATTTCAGATCCAATTCCTTCCTCCCTTGTCACCCATTCCTTCTTGGGAGATGAGCAATTCAGTATATGTTGTACATGTCTAGCTATGCAAAACATTATCATAGTAGATATATTGTACAAGGCTGCTTATAATTCCCTCCCACTCATCCCACCCCCACCTGGTCCATTCCCTACATAATCCTGTCCCTCTTCTATAGTGGGTACTTCCCACCTCCCCTCACCCCAAGGATGCCCTCCCATCCATCATCCTTCCTCTCATCCCCCTTCCCCCTATCCTGCTGCAGGTTGAGATATCCCATTTAGTATGTATGTCATTTTCTCCCTGAACCAAATTCAATGGGAATGTGGTTTTGTCTTTTTAGCCTTCCTTATTCTCCCCCTCCTTTGCAACCACTTCCCCTTGCTTCTTCTACATGGGATAGTTTACGCTACCCTGTCTCTCCCCATCTCCTCTTGCCACTTTCCTCTCTCACCTCATAATTTCATCCCTTCAGTATTCTCCCTTCCCAACAAATTCAACCTATGCCCTCTATCCATATAACTGTAACCATATACACACACATTCACATATGTATTCATATGACCAGCAGGACGTCTGACCTCACAGTCCTTTTCCCGCTCTATGCCCCCAAAATAGGAGTCTAGGGTTGCATTTTTCTGTTTCCTTTGCCTTGGCATGTTGCCACTTAATTGCTTGACTTTTGGGCTTGTTGCCACACTATGGCTTTAAGGCCAGATAGAGGAATTTTCGTCCCGAACATGTGGGGGGGGCAACTTCCCTTTCTGGCAAGCTGTAAACCCACCCACAACTTCCACCCTAGATCATAATCCAGATCCAGGGAGGTTAAAGCAAGAGCGATTACCCCCCAAGACTGATCGCTGGATCTCCCCACGATTTGTAGGCTGGGAGCCAGACCTGCCTCTGAAAACTACAAAATGGCGTGTCTCCTCGGTGGCTTCTAGACCCCAGGGGAGGGAGCTGACGCATTCCCCAAATACAGGCCCCAAAATCCATAAGACACTAACCTCTTACTTTGTCCTAGGCATGTCTATGTTGATAATTCTGGAATCGCCACAGCTCCTGGTGTTCTGGGCTTCCTCCAGCCGGCTGCTGGCCCTGCCGCCCTGGAGCTAAAACCTCGGCTCACACGGACCTGGGCTCGGCTCGGCTCCTGTGCTCTGCGCTGCCAGCTCCCAGACCACTGCGCTGGTCCTTCCTGCAGGGCTGCTGGGCTGTCCTCAGCGGGAGGTTAGCTTCTCTGTGTCGTTCTGTGGGTGCTGGGGCTCCAGAAGTTGTTCACAGTCCTTTTTTACATAGTTTGTGGGGAATCTGGGGGCAGAGAGGCTTGGAAGAGCTGTTTCTACTCCGCCATCTTGGCTCCGCCTCCCCCATATACCTTTTCTACCAAACATGCTTGCAACAGTCTGTCTGAAAAAAGGTCAAACCTGAATTTCTCAGAAGTCTTTTGAAATACTTGAATTCAAAGGACTTTTGTACACAGAGGTGTGTAAACCTCCACATCTTTAGTTAGCCTGCTGAAGCTTTCCTTTTAATTTTTTAGCAAAAGGCCTTTGTATCTGCCCTCATTGCATTCAATTGGAGAAAACCTAATTATGCCATTTCCAGGAAAAGAAGCCAAAGAATTTGAAATGTAATGCCGGCAGTTAAGAAAACTAGTTAAGAGAAAGCTGGACAGGAAAGAACTTTCGGGTAATCCCTGTTCCTAGAGTGTTATGCCCAGATATACCTTTTCTACCGAATATTCTTGTAACAATCTATCTGAAAAAAGGTAAGAGCTAAGTTTCTCAGAATTCTTTTGAAATACTTGAATCAAAGAACTGTTGTACACAGAGTTGATTTTACCCTCCACATCTTTAATCAGAGTGCTGAAGCTTTGCTTTTACATTTTTACCAAAAGGCCTTTATATGTACCCTCGATGGTTTCAATGGGGAAAACCATATGATGCCATTTCCAGGAAAAGAAGCCAAAGCATTTGAAATGTAATGCTTTGTTTTAAGATACCTAGTGAAGAGAAAGCTGTGACAGAAAAGAACTTCTGAGTAATCCGTGTTTCTAGAGAGTTTTGCTCAGATATACCTTTTCTACCAAACATGCTTGTAACAGTGTATCTTAAAAAAGGTCAAAACATGAATTTATAAGAAGTCTTTTGAAACAATTGAATTCAAAGCACTGTTGTACACAGAGTTCCTTTTGCCCTCCACATCTTTACTCAGAGTGCTTAAGCTTTGCTCTTACTTTTTGAGCAAAAGGCTTTTATATGTGCCCTTGTTGGTTTCTATGGGGAAAAGAAAACGATGCCATTTCTAGGAAAAGAAGCCAAAGCATTTGAAATGTAATGCTTGGTTTTAAGATAACTAGCAAAGAGAAAGCTGTGACAGAAAAGAACTCCCGAGTAATCCCTGTTTCTAAAGAGTTTTGTTCAGATATACCTTTTCTACCAAACATGCTTGTAACACTCTACCTGAAAAAAGGTAATCTACATTTCTCAGAAGTCTTTTGAAATATTGAATTCAAAGCACTGTTGTACAGAGAGTTGCTTTAACCCTCCACATCTTTAGTCTGACTGCTGCAGCTTTGCATCTACTTTTTTAGCAAAAGGTCTTTATCTCTGCCCTCTTTGGTTTCAACGGGGAAAACTTAATGACGCCATTTCCAGGAAAAGAAGCCAAAGCATTTGAAATGTAATGCCGGGGTTTAAGAAAACTAGCTAAGGGAAAGCTGTGACAGAAAAGTACTTCTGGGTAATCCTTGTTTCTAGAGAGTGATGCTCAGATATACCTTTTCTACCAAATATGCTTGTTACAGTCTATCTGAAAAAAAGGTCAGAACCTGAAATTCTTGGAAGTCTTTTCAAATACTTGAATTCAAAGAACTATTGACACAGAGTTGCTTTTGCTCTCCTCATCATTAGTCTGACTGCTGAAGCTTTGCTTTTGCTTTTTTAGCAAAAGGCCTTTACATCTGCCCTCGGTTTCAATAGGAGAAATTTTCATAATAGCATTTCCACCAAAAGAAGCCAAAGATATTGAGATGAAATGCCAGTGTTTAAGACAATTATCTAAAAGAAAGTTGTGAGAGGAATTAACTTTGGGATGATCCCTGTTTCTAGAGACTTATGCTCAGATATACCTTTTCTACCAAACATGCTTGTAACAGTCTATCTGAAAAAAGGTGAAAACCTGAATTTCTCAGAAGTCTTTTGAAATATGTGAATTCAATGCACTGTTGGAGACAGAGTTGCTTTAACCCTCCACTTCTTTAGTCAAACGGCTGAAGCTTTGCTTTTACTTTTTTAGCAAAAGGCCTTTATATCTGCCCTCATTGGTTTCAATGGGAGAAAACAAAAAAGATGCCTGTTGAAGGAAAAGAAGCCAAAGCATTTGATATGGAATGCCGGCGTTTAAGACAACTACCTAAGAGAAAGCTGATAGTGAAACGAACTTCCGTGTAATCCTTGTTTCTAGAGTTGTGCTCAGATATACCTTTTCTACCAAAACATGCTTATAACAGTCTTTCTGAAAAATGGTAAAAGCCTGAATTTCTCATAAGTCTTTTGAAATATTTGAATTCAAAGCACTGTTTTACACAGAGTTGCATCAAAGCTCCACATCTTTACTCAGACTCCTGAAGCTTTGCTTTTACTTTTTTAGCAACAGGCCTTTATATCTGCCCTCATTGTTTTCAATGGGAGAAAACAAAAAAGATGCCTGTTGAAGGAAAAGAAGCCAAAGCATTTGATATGGAATGCCGGGGTTTAAGACAACTACCTAAGAGAAAGCTGATAGTGAAACGAACTTCCGTGTAATCCTTGTTTCTAGAGTTGTGCTCAGATATACCTTTTCTACCAAAACATGCTTATAACAGTCTTTCTGAAAAATGGTAAAAGCCTGAATTTCTCATAAGTCTTTTGAAATATTTGAATTCAAAGCACTGTTTTACACAGAGTTGCATCAAAGCTCCACATCTTTACTCAGACTCCTGAAGCTTTGCTTTTACTTTTTTAGCAAAAGGCCTTTACATCTGCCCTCATTGGTTTCAATGGGAGAAAACCTAATGATGCCTTTCCCAGGAAAAGAAGGCAAAACAATTGATATGGAATGCCTGGGTTTAAGACAACTAGCTTAATGAAAGCTGGGACAGAAAAGACTTTCTGAGTAATCCCTTTTTCTAGTGAGTTATGCTCAGATATACCTTTTCTACCAAACAGGCTTGTAACAGTCTATCTGAAAAAGGTAAATACATGAATTTCTGAAAGTCTTTTTAAATACTTGAATTCAAAGCACTGTTGTACACAGAGTTGCATGCACACAATACATCTTTATTCAGACTGCTGAACATTTGCTTTTACTTTCTTAGCAAAAGGCCTTTCTATCTGCCCTCTTTGCTTTCAGTGGGAGAAAACATAATGATGCCATTTCCAAAATAAGAAGATGAAGTAATTGAGATGTAATGTCTTTCTTTAAGAAAACTAGTTAAGAGAACTTTTCACATAAAAGTTCATCCGTGTAATCCCTGTTTCTAAAGAGTTATGGTGTGGTACACCTTCTCTACCAAACATGCTCACAATAGGCAGTCTGAAAAAAAGGTGAAAACGTGAATTTCTCAGAAGTCCTTTGAAATACTAGAAATCTAAGCGCTGTTATACGGAAAGTTCCTTTAACCCTACACATCTTGATTCAGACTGATGAAGCTTTGCTTTTACTCTTTTAGCAAAAGGCCTTTGTATCTGCACTCATTGGTTTCAATGGGAGAAAAATTAATGATGGCATTCCCAACAAAAGAAGACTAAGCAATTGAGATGTAATGGCTGTCTTTAAGAATACTTGTTAAGAGAACTTGTCACAGAAAGGAACATCTGTGTAATCTTTGTTTCTAAAGACTTATGTTCTCTTAAACTTTCTCTACCAAACATGCTCAGAATAGGCTGTCTGAAAAAAAGGTGAAAACCTGAATTTCTCAGAAGTCTTTTGAAATATTGGCATTCTAAGCACTGTTGTACACACTGTTCCTTTAACCCACCACAACTTGAGTCAGGCTGCTGAAGCTTTCCTTTTACTGCTTTAGCAAAAGGCCTTTGTATCTGCCCCCATTTGTTTCAATGGGAGATAACATAATGATGCCATTTCCAACTAAAGAAGACCAAGCAATTGAGAAGTAATGGCTGTGTTTAAGATAACTAACTAAGGGTACCTTTCCCAGAAAAGAACTTACATGTAATGCCTGTTTCTACAAAGTTATGATCAGATATACCTTCTCCACCAAACATGCTCAGAATAGGTTATCTGAAAAAAAGGTGAAAACCTGAATTTCTCACAAGTCCTTTGAAATACTAGAATTTAAAGCACTTCTGTACACACAGTTCCTTTAACACTCCACATCTTTATTCAGACTGATGAAGCTTTGCTTTTACTCTTTTAGCAAAAGGCCTTGATTTCTGCCCTCTTTGGTTTCAGTGGGAGAATACCAATGATGCCATTTCCAACAAAAGAAGACCAAGCATTTGAGATGTAATGGCTGTGTTTAAGACATCTAGCTCAGAGAACCTTTCCCAGAAAAGATCTCACATGTAATGCCAGTTTCTACAGAGTTATGCTCAGATATACCTTCTCTCCAAAACATGCTCAGAATAGGCTGACTGAAAAAAAGGTCAAAAACTGAATTTCTCAGAAATCCTTTGAAATACTAGAATTCTAAGCACTGTTGTACACACAGTTCCTTTAACCCTCCACTGAGTCAGACTGCTGAAGCTTTGCTTTTACTGTTTTAGCAAAGGCCTTTGTATCTGCGCTCATTGGTTTCAATGGGAGAAAAACTAATGATGGCATTCCCAACAAAAGAATACTAAGCAATTGAGATGTAATGGCTGTCTTTAAGAAAACTTGTTAAGAGAACTTGTCACAGAAAGGAACATCTGTGTAATCTTTGTTTCTAAAGCCTTATGTTCTGTTATAGCTTCTCTACCAAACATGCTCAGAATAGGCTGTCTGAACAAAAGGTGAAAACCTGAATTTCTCAGAAGTCTTTTGAAATATTTGCATTCTAACCACTGTTGTACACTCAGTTCCTTTAACACTCCACATCTTTAGTCAGACTGCTGAAGCTTTGCTTTTACTTTTTTTAGCAAAGGGGCTTTATATCAGCCCTCATTGGTTTCAATGGGGGAAAACCTAATGATGCCATTGCCAAGAAAAGGAACCAAAGCATTTGACATGTAATGCCTGTGTTCAAGACAACAAGCTAAGAGAAAGCTGGACAGAATAGAACTTCTGGGTAATCTCTATTCCTACAGAGTTTTGCTTAGATATACCTTTTCTACCAAACATGCTTATAACAGTCTATCTGAAAAAAGGTAACAACATAAATTTCTCAGAAGTATTTTGAAATACTTCAATTGAAAGCACAGTTGTACACAGAGTTGCTTTAACCCTCCACATCTTTAGTAACTCTTGCAGCTTTGCTTTTACTTCTTTAGCAAAAGGCGTCTATATCTGCCCCCATGGGTTTCAATGGGGGAAAAGCTAATGATGCCATTTCCAAGAAAAGAAACCAAAGCAACTGAAATGTAATAACTGCGTTTAAAACAACTAGCTAAGAGAATGCTGCAACAGAAAATAACTTCCAGGTAAACCCTGTTTCTAGAGAGTTATGCTCAGATATACCTTTTCTACCACTCATGCTTGTAAAAGTCTATCTGTAAAAAGGTGAAAACATGAATATCTCCGAAGTCTTTTAAAATACTTGACTTCAAAGCACTCGAGAAAACAGAGTTGCTATAACCCTCCTGATCTTTAGTCAGACTCCTGTATTTTGCTTTTACTTTTTTAGCAAAAGGCCTTTATATCTACCTTAACTGGTTTCAATAGGAGAAATTTTACTAATGACATTTCCACCAAAAGAAACCAAAAATATTGAGATGAAATGACTTTAAGACAATTAGCTAAGAGAAAGCTGTGAGAGAAATGAACTTTGGGGTAATCCCTGTTTCTAGAGACTTATGTTCAGATATACCTTTTCTAAGAAACACGCTTGTAAGAGTCTATCTGAAAAAAGGTGAAAATCTGCATTTCTCAGAAGTCTTTAGCAATACTTGAATTCAAAGCACTGTTATGCACAGAGTTGCTTTAACCCTCCACATCTTTAGCCAGACTGCTGTAGCTTTGAGTTTACTTTTTTAGCAAAAGGCCTTTATATCTGCCCTCATTGGTTTTAATGGGGGAAATCTAATGTTGCCATTTCTACGAATCGAAGCCAAAGCATTTGAAATGTAATGCCTGATTTTAAGACAGCTAGCTAAGCGAAAGGTGTACAGAAATGAACTTCTGCGTAATCCCTCTTTCTAGAGCATTACGCTCAGATATACCTTTTCTACCAAACATGCTTGTAACAGGCTATCTGAAAAACGGTAAAAATATGAATTTCTAAGAAGCCTTTTGAAATACTTGAATTCAAAGCACTATTGTACACAAAGTTGCTTTTACCCTCCACATCTTTAGTCAGACTGCTGTAGCTTTGCTTTTATTTTTTAACAAAGGCCTTTATATCTGCCCTCATTGGTTGCAATGGGGGAAAACTTAATTATGCCATTTCCAGGAAAATAAGCCAAAGGATTTGAAATGTAATGCTTGTATTTAAGACAAATAGCTAAGAGAAAGCTTTGACAGAAAGGAACTTCCAGATAATCCCTTTGTCTTGAGAGTTATGCTCAGATATACCTTTTCTACCAAACATGATTGTAAACAGTCTATCTGAAAAAAGGTAAAAACATGAATTTCTCAGAATCGTTTGAAATTCTTGAATTCAAAGCGCTATTATACTTAGAGTTGCTTTAACCCTCCACATCTTTAGTCAGACTGCTGTAGCTTTGCTTTTACTTTTTTTAGCAAAAGGCCTTTATATCGGCCCTCTTTGGTTTCAATGGGGGAAAACCTAATCATGACATTTCCACGAAAAGAAGCCAAAGCATTTGAAATGTATTCCCTGCGTTTAAGACAACTAGCTAAGAGAAAGCTGGACAGAAAAGAACTTTTGTGTAATCCCTCTTTCTAGAGAACTATGCTCAGATATACAATTTCAACCAAATATTCTTGTAACAGTCTATCTGAAAAAAGGTAAAAAGCTAAATTTCTCAGTAGTCTTTTGAAATACTTGAATTCAAAGCACTGTAGAAAGAGTTGTTATAACCCTCCAGATCTTTAGTCAGACTGCTGAATCTTTTCTTTTAGTTTTTTAGCAAAAGGCCTTTATATCTAACCTCACTGGTTTCAATAGGAGATATTTTAATAACGGCGTTTCCACCAAAAGAAGTCCAAGATATTGAGATGAAATGCCTGTGTTTAAGACAATTAGCTAACATAAAGCTGTGAGAGAAATGAACTTAGGGGTAATCCCTGTCCCTACAGACTAATGTTCAGATATACATTTTCTAACAAACATGCTTGTAAGACTCTATCTGAAAAAAGATGAAAACCTGAATTTCTCAGAAGTCTCTGGAACTACTTGAATTCAAAGCACTGTTGTACACAGAGTTGTTTAACCCTCCACATCTTTAGTCATACTGCTGTTGCTTTGCTTTTACTTTTTTGGCAAAAGGCCTTTATATCTGCCCTCTTTGGTTTCAATGGGGGAAAACCTAATCATGCCATTTCCACGAAAAGAGGCAAAAGCATTTGAAATGTAATGCCTCCATTTAAGAAAACTAGCTAAGAGAAAGGTGGACAGAAAAGATCTTCCCCGTAATCCCTCTTTCTAGAGAATTATGCTCAGAAGTACATTTTCTACCAAACATACTTGTAACAGTGTATCTGAAAAAAGGTCAAAACATGAATTTCACAGAAGTCTTTGGCAATACTTGAATTCAAAGCACTTTTGTACACAGAGTTGCTTTATGTCTTCGACATCTCTAGTCAGACTAATGAAGCTTTGCTTTTACTTTTTTACAAAAGGCCTTTATATCTGCCTTCCTTGGTTTCAATGGGGGAAAACCTAATGATGACATTTCTAGGAAAAGAAGCCAAAGATTTTGAAATGTAATGCCTGTGTTTAAGAAAACTAGCTAAGAGAAAGCTTTGACAGAAAAGATCTTCCAGATAATTGCTGTTTCTAGAGAGCTATGCCGAGATATACCTTTTCAACCCAACGTTCTTGTAACAGTCTATCTGAAAAAAGGTAAAAATATGAATTTCTAAGAAGCCTTTTGAAATACTTGAATTCAAAGCACTATTGTACACAAAGTTGCTTTTACCCTCCACGTCTTTAGTCAGACTGCTGTAGCTTTGCTTTTATTTTTTAACAAAGGCCTTTATATCTGCCCTCATTGGTTGCAATGGGGGAAAACTTAATTATGCCATTTCCAGGAAAATAAGCCAAAGGATTTGAAATGTAATGCCTGTATTTAAGACAAATAGCTAAGAGAAAGCTTTGACAGAAACGAACTTCCAGATAATCCCTTTGTCTTGAGAGTTATGCTCAGATATACCTTTTCTACCAAACATGATTGTAACAGTCTATCTGAAAAAATGTAAAAACATGATTGTCTCAGAAGTCTTTTGAAATACTTGAATTCAAGGCACTGTTGTACACAGTGTTGCTTTAACTCTCCATATCTTTACTGTGACTGCTGCAGCTTTGCCTTTACTTTTTTACCAAAAGGTCTTTATATCTGCCCTCATTGGTTTCAAAGGGGATATACCTAATGATGCCATTGCCAAGAAAAGTAGCCAAAGAATTTGAAAGGTAATGCCTGCGTTTAAGACAACTAGTAAGAGAAAGATGGACAGAATAGAACTTCTCGGTAATATCTATTTCTACAGAGTTATGCTTAGATATACATTTTTTACCAAACAAGCTTGTAACAGTTTATCTAAAAAGGTAAAAACATAAATTTGTCAGAAGTCTTTTGAAATATTTGAATTGAAAGCACTGTTGTACACAGAGTTGCTTTAACATTACACATCTTTAATCAGACTGTTGCAGCTTTGCTTTTACTTTTTTTAGCAAAAGGCCTTTGTATCTACCCTCATGGATTTCAGTGGGAGAAAACCTAATGATGCCATTTCCGTGAAACGAAACCAAAGCATTTGAAATGTAATGTCTGCGTTTAAGACAACGAGCTAAGCGAAAGTTGTGACAGAAAAGAACTTCCGAGCAATCCCTGTTTCTACAGAGTTATGCTCAGGTATACTTTTCTACCAAACATTCTTGTAAGTCTGTCTGAAAAAAAGGGAAAAAAACATGAATTTCTCAGAATCCTTTGGAAATACTTGAATTCAAAGGACTGTTTCAAACAGAGTTGCTATAACCCTCTAGATCTTTAGTCAGACTGCTGCAGCTTTGCTTTTACTTTTTTTAGCAAAAGGCCTTTATATCGGCCCTCATTGGTTTCAATGGGGGAAAACCTAATCATGCCATTTCCACGAAAAGAAGCCAAAGCATTTGAAATGTATTGCCTGTATTTAAGACAACTAGCTAAGAGAAAGCTGGACAGAAAAGAACTTTTGTGTAATCCCTCTTTCTAGAGAATTATGCTCAGATATACAATTTCAAGCAAATATTCTTGTAACAGTCTATCAGAAAAAAGGTAAAAAGCTAAATTTCTCAGTAGTCTTTTGAAATACTTGAATTCAAAGCACTGTAGAAACAGTTGTTATAACCCTCCAGATCTTTAGTCAGACTGCTGAATCTTTGCTTTTAGTTTTTTAGCAAAAGGCCTTTATATCTACCCTCACTGGTTTCAATAGGAGAAAATTTAATAACAGTGTTTCAACCAAAATAATTCCAAAATATTGAGATGAAATGCCTGTGTTTAAGACAATTAGCTAACATAAAGCTGTGAGAGAAATGAACTTCGGGGTAATCCCTGTCCCTACAGACTAATGTTCAGATATACATTTTCTAACAAACATGCTTGTAAGACTATCTGAAAAAAGGTGAAAACCTGAATTTCTCAGAAGTCTCTGGAACTACTTGAATTCAAAGCACTGTTGTACACAGAGTTGTTTAACCCTCCACATCTTTAGTCATACTGCTGTTGCTTTGCTTTTACTTTTTTGGCAAAAGGCCTTTATATCTGCCCTCTTTGGTTTCAATGGGAGAAAACCTAATCATGCCATTTCCACGAAAAGAGGCAAAAGCATTTGAAATGTAATGCCTCCGTTTAAGAAAACTATGTAAGGGAAAGGTGGACAGAAAAGATCTTCCCCGTAATCCCTCTTTCTAGAGAATTATGCTCAGAAGTACATTTTCTACCAAACATACTTGTAACAGTGTATCTGAAAAAAGGTCAAAACATGAATTTCACAGAAGTCTTTGGCAATACTTGAATTCAAAGCACTGTTGTACACAGAGTTGCTTTATGTCCTCGACATCTCTAGTCAGACTGATGAAGCTTTGCTTTTACTTTTTTACAAAAGGCCTTTATATCTGCCTTCCTTGGTTTCAATGGGGGAAAAACTAATGATGACATTTCTAGGAAAAGAAGCCAAAGATTTTGAAATGTAATGCCTGTGTTTAAGAAAACTAGCTAAGAGAAAGCTTTGACAGAAAAGAACTTCCGGATAATCGCTGTTTCTAGAGAGCTATGCTGAGATATACCTTTTCAACCCAACATTCTTGTAAAAGTCTATCTGAAAAAAGGTAAAAATATGAATTTCTCAAAAGTCTTTTGAAATATTTGCATTCAAAGCACTGAGGTACAGAGAGTTGCTATAACCCTCCACATCTTTAGTCAGACTGCTGCAGCTGTGCTTGTACATTTTTATCAAAAGGCCTCTGTATGTGCTCTCAGTGTTTTCAATGGGGGGAAACATAATGAAGCCATTTCCAGGAAAAGAAGCCAAAGTATATGATGCGTAATGCCTACATTTAAGACAACTAGCTAAGAGAAAGCCGTGACAGAAAAGATCTTCCGGGTTATACATGTTATCAGAGAGTTGTGCTCAGATATCCCTTTTCTACCAAACATGCATGTAGCAGTCTATCTGAAATAAGGTAAAAAAAATTTCTCAGAAGTCTTTTGAAGTACTTGAATTCAAAGGATTGTGGTACACAGAGTTGCTATAACCCCCCATATCTTTAGTCAGACTGCTGAAGTTTTGCTTTTACATTTTTAGCAAAAGGACTTTGTATGTGCCCTCAGTGGTTTCAATGGGAGAAAACCTAATTATGCCATTTCCAAGAAAAGAAGCCAAAGCCTGTGATATGTAATGCTTCCGTTGAAGACAACTCAGTAAGAGAAAGTTGGACAGAAACGAACTTCCGGGTAAAACCTGTTCCTAGAGAGTTATGCTCAGATGTACCTTTTCTACCAAACATGTTTGTAACAGTCTATCTGAAAAAAGGTAAAAAGATGAATTTCGCAGAAGCCTTTTGTAATACTTGAATTCAAAGCACTATTGTATACAGAGTGGCTTTTACCCTCCACATCTTTAGTCAGACTGCTGCAGCTTTGCTTTTACTTTTGTGGCAAAAGTCCGTTATATCTGCCCTCATTGGTTTCATTGGGAGGAAACATAACGATGCCATTTCCAAGAAAAGAAGCCAAAACGTTTGATATGGAATGCCTATGTTTAAGACAACTAGCTAAGAGAAAGCTATGACAGAAAAGAATTCCCGTGTAATCCTGTTTCTAGAAAGTTATGCTGAGATATACCTTTTCTACCCAACATGCTTGTAAAAGTCTATCTGAAAACAGGTAAAAACCTGAATTTCTCAGAAGTCTTTTTAAATACCTGAATTCAAAGCACTTTTGTGCACACAGTTGCTTTAACCCTGTACATCTTTGGCCAGAAAGTTGAAGCTTTGCTTTTACTGTTTTAGAAAAAAGCCTTTATACCTGCCCACATTGGTTTCAATGGGAGAAAACCTAATGATGCCATTTCCCACAACAGAAGATCAAGTAATTGAGATGTAATGGCTATCTTGAAGAAACTAGTAAAGAGAACTTGTCACAGAAAAGAACATCCGTGTAAACCCTGTTTCATAAGGGTTTTGGTCTGCTATAACTTCTCTACCAAACCTACTCAGAATAGACTATCTGAAAAAAAGGTGAAAACCTGAAATTCTCAAAAGAACTTTTAAATACTAGAATTTTAAGCACTCTTTTACACACAGTTCCTTTAACCCTCCAACATCTTTAGTCAGACTGCTGAAGCTTTGCTTTTAATGTTTTAGCAAAAGGCCTTTATATCTGTCCTCACTGGTTTCATTGGGAGTAAATCTAATGATGCCATTTTCAACAAAAGAAGACCACGAAGTTGAGATGCAATGGCTGTGTTTAAGACAAATAGCTAAGACAACATTTCACAGAAAAGAACTTAAATGTAAAGCCTGTTTCAACAGAGTTGTGGTCAGATATACCTTTTCTAACAAATATGCTTGTAACAGGCTATCTGAAAAAGGTAAAAACATAAATTTCTCAGAAGTCTTATTAAATACTTGGATTCAAAGCACTGTTATACGCATAGTTGCTTTCACCCTCCACATCTTTAGTGAGACTGCTGAAGCTTTGCTTTTACTTTTTTAGCAGAAGGCCTTTATATCTGCCCTCAATGTTTTCAACAGGAGAAAAATTAATGATGCATTTTCCACAAAAAGAAGCCAAAACATTTGACATGGAATGCCTGCATTTAAGAAAAATAGCTAACAGAAAGCTGTGACAGAAAAGAACTCCTGTTTAATTCCTGTTCTAGACAGTTATGCTCAGATATACCTTTTCTACCCAACATGCTTGTAAAAGTCTATCTGAAAAAAGGTAAAAACCGGAATTTTTCAGAAGTCTTTTGAAATACCTGAATTCAAAGCACTGATGTGCACAGAGTTGCTTTAACACTACACATCTTTAGTCAGAAAGGCGAAGCTTTGCTTTTACTTTTTTAGCACAATGCCTTTATACCTGCCCTCTTTGGTTTCAATGGGCGAAAACCTGATGATCCCATTTCCAGGAAAAGAAATCAAAGCATTTGTTATGGAAGGCCTGCTTTTAAGTCAACTAGCTTAGGGTATGCTGTGAGAGAAAAGACCTTTGGGATAATCCATGTTTCTAGAGAGTTAAGCTCAGATATACCTATTCTACCAAACATGCTTGTAACAGTCTATGTGAAAAAAGGTAAAAACCTGAATTATTCAGAAGTCTTTTGAAATACCTGAATTCAAAGCACTGTTGTTCACAGAGTTGCTTTAAAGCTGCACATATTTAGTCAGAAAGGTGAAGCTTTGCTTTTACTTTTTTAGCAAAAGGTCTTTGTATCTGCCCTCATTGGTTTCAAGGGGAGAAAACTTAATGATGCTATTTCCTCTAAAAGAAGCCAAAGCATTTGATATGGAATGCCTGTGTCTAAGACAATGAGCTAAGAGAAAGCTGAGAGCAAAAAGAACTTCTGGGTAATCACTGTTTGTAGAGAGATATGCTCAGATATACGGTTTTTTTCCCCAAACATACTTGTGACTGTCTATCTGAAAATCGGTAAAAAACTGAGTTTCTCAAAATTCTTTTTGAAATACTTGAATTCAAAGCAATTGTGCACAGAGTTGCTTTAACCCTCCATGTCTTTAGGCAGACTGCTAAAGCTTTGCTTTTACTTTTTTAGCAAAAGGCCTTTACATGTTTCATCATTGGTTTCAAAGGGAGAAAACCTAATGATGCCATTTCCAGGAAAAGAAGCCAAAGAATTTGATATGGAATGCCTGCGTTTGAGAAAACTAGCTAAGAGAAAGCTGAGAGCAAAAAGAACTTCTGGTTAATCCCTGTTTCTAGAGAGTTATGCTCAGATATTCCTTTTCCACGAAACATGCTTGTTGCAGTCTATCTGAAAAGAGGTCAAAACCTGAATTTCTGAGAAGTAGTTTGAAATACTTGAATTCAAAGCACTGTTGTGCACATAGCTGCTTTAACCCTCCACATCTTTAGGCAGACTGCTAAAGCTTTGATTTTACGTTTTTAGGAAAAGGTCTTTGTATCTGTCCTCATTGGTTTCATTGGGCGTAAATCTAATGATGCCATTTCCAACAAAAGAAGACCAATCAATTGAGATGTAATAGCTGTGTTTAAGACAACTAGCTAAGACAACATTTCAGAGAAAAGAACTTACATGTAATGCCTGTTTCTACAGAGTTGTGGTCAGAGATACCTTCTCTATCAAACATGCTGAGATTAGGCTATCTGAAAAAAAGGTGAAAACCTGAATTTCTCAGAAGTCTTTTGATATACTTGAATTCAAAGCACTGTTGTAAACACATGTCCTTTAACCCTCCACATGCTGAGTCAGACTGCTGAAGCTTTGCTTTTACCTTTTTAGCAAAAGGCCTTTATATTGGCCCTCATTAATTTCAACGGGGAAAACCTAATGATGCTAATTCCTCTTTCTAGAAAGTTATGCTCAGATATACCTTTTCTGCCAAACATGCTTGTAACAGTCTATCAGAAAAAAATTAAAACTTGAATTTCACAGAATTCTTTTGAAATACTTGAATTCAAGGCACTGTTGTACACAGAGTTCGTTAAACCCTCCACATCTTTAGTCAGACTGCTGCACCTTTGCTTTTACTTTTGTAGCAAAAGACCTTTTTTTCTGCCCGCATTGCTTTCAATGGTAGTAAAATTAATGCTGCCATTTCCAACAACAGAAGATCAAGCAATTGAGATGAAATGGCTATCTTGAAGAAAACTAGTTAAGTGAACTTGTCACAGAAAAGAACATCCATGTAATCCCTGTTTCTAAAGAGTTATGGTCTGGTATTTTTCTACCAAACATGCTCAGAATAGATTATATGAAAAAAAGGTGAAAACCAGAGTTCCTTTAATGCTGTACAGCTTTATTCAGAAAGCTAATATTGCAATTTTTCTCCCATTGAAACCAAGGAGGGCAGATATAAAGGCCTTTTGCTAAAAAAGTAGAAGCAAAGCTTCAACTGTTTGAATAAAGATGTGGAGGGTTAAAGCAACTCTGTCTACAACAGTGCTTTGAATTCACATATTTCAAAAGACTTCTGAGAAATTCAGGTTTTCACCTTTTTTCAGAGAGACTGTTACAAGCATGTTTGTTAGAAAAGGTATATCTGACCATAAGTCTCTAGAAACAGGGATTATCCCAAAGTTCATTTCTCTCACAGCTTTCTGTTAGATAATTGTCTTAAACACTGGCATTTCATCTCAATATCTTTGGCTTCTTTTGGTGAAATGCTATTATGAAAATTTCTCCTATTGAAACCCAGGGCGGATATAAAAGCCTTTTGCTAAAAAAGTAAAAGAAAAGCTTCAGCAGTCAGACTAATGATGAGGAGGGCAAAAGCAACTCTGTGTCAACAGTGCTTTGAATTCAAGTATTTGAAAAGACTTCAGAGAAATTCAGGTTCTGACCTTTTTTTCCGATAGACTGTTACAAGCATATTTGGTAGAAAAGGTATGTCTGAGCATTACTCTCTAGAAACAAGGATTACCCAGAAGTTCTTTTCTGTCACAGCTTTCCCTTAGTTAGTTTTCTTAAACCACGGCATTCCATTTCAAATGCTTTGGCTTCTTTTCCTGGAAATGGCATCATTAGCTTTTCCACCATTGAAACCAATGAGGGCAAATATGAAGAAGTTTTCCTAAAAAAGTAAAAGCAAAGCTCCAGCTTTCTGACCATAAATGTGGAGGGTTAAAGCAACTCTGTGTCCAACAGTGCTTTGAATTCAGGTATTTCAAAAAACTTCTGAGACGTTCATATTTATACCTTTTTTCAGGTAGACTGTTACAAGCATTTTGGGTAGAAAAGGAATATCTGAACATAACTTTCTCGAAAAAAAGAATTACAAGTTGAGATGTAATGTCTGTGTTTAAGACAGCGAGCTAAAAGAACTTTTCCCAGCAAAGAACTTACATGTAATGCCTGTTGTTATAGAGTTATAGTCAGATATACCTACTCTATGAAACATGCTCAGGATAGGCTATGTGAAAATAAAGGTGAAAACGTGAATTTCTCAGAAGTCCTTTGAAATACTAGAATTCAAAGCACTCTTGTACACACAGTTCCTTTCACCCTCCACATCTTGGGTCAGAGTGTTGAAGCTTTGCTTCTCCTGTTTTAGCAAAAGGCCTTTATATCTGCCCTCCTTGGTTTCAATGGGAGATCTCTTAATAATATTTCCACCAAAGAAAGACTAAGCAATTATGACGAAATGGCTGTGTTTCAGACAACTTGCTAAGAGAAAGCTGTCATAGAAAAGAATTGATATGTAATGACTGTTTCTACAGAGTTATGGCCAGATATACCAAACATGCTCAGAATAGGCTATAGGAAAAAAAGGTGGAAACCTGAATTTCTCAAAAGTCTTTTGAAATACTTGATTTCTAAGCACTGTTGTACACAGACTTCCTTTAACCCTCCACAACTTGAGTCAGAATGCTGAAGGTTTGCTTTTATTTTTTTTATCAAAAGGCCTTTATATCTGCTCACACTGGTTTCAAAGGACAATATCTAAATGATGCCATCTCCACCAAAAGAAGACCAAGCAATTGAGATGTAATGGTTTTTTTTATTTCTTTTTTTTTTTTTATATATATATATAAAGTGTTTAATTTTTATGCACATATTTACCTACAATATTTACAGAAAATAAAACAATTGTAGAAAGATGAGAATAGACAATATCCTCTCAGACTTCTTAGGAGCTGAGGGTTTTATTGCTGTTGTTCAATCAAAGAAAAACATTTTATATACATGAAAGCTAAGAGATTAATTTTTAGCTGAATGGCAGCCTTTTAAAGTTTTTTTAAAAATGAAATTGTTGCTGAAATTTCAGGTATTTTTAAAAATGAAATTAAAAGGATGCTCATGAAATAAATTAAACCTTTTCAAAACCTTTTCATAATAACAAGTAAAAAGGCACCTCCAGAATGTTAAAATATTTATAGCAATCCCAGTAGTTTAAATTTAATGGGCTATTATAGAACACGAGGCTATTCTGCATACACAGTATGACATTAGCACTTACTCTCTAAGTAGTGAGAACTGTGACTATTTTGTGGCACTGTTAATATGTTACCTTTTCAGATGGTGGAATATGATCATAAATTACACATCTGCAATACTAGTGTAATTTTATGACTACCACAGCATAAAATCCAATTATCTAAAACAATACAACTATTGAATTCCCAAACACTACATAATTTGTAACTGAATTTTCACATTCAGAAACCTGTGAAGTGTTCTTACAAGTATTTTAAAAGCATATTTATAAAGTATATTGAATAATAAATGAAAATGTTGAACCAGTAAATAAAACCACAATAGTGGCTGAAGTTCTGCATACAGTTTAACAAAAAATTTACCTCAAAATATCTGTAATTTTTTACAACATAATGGAGATGAGTTTTTCTTCAACCTAAGTTCAATATGATGGGCTTTTATAATCTACTTTCCTACAAGACCATTTAAAGAATAAACTGGGAGAACAAACAATACAGCCATATGCAGTAACTATTAATAAAAAAAAAAGCTGTGGGAATGGCAAGTAGGTGTTCCTTAAATACTGGTGCAGGAAAACAAAGGTCCACACAACATGTTTTCTCTTTTCTTAACATTGGCATTGATTTGCTATTTACAGTAGTTTGCAAAAATACATTATAAAAACTGAATGAGGTTCTGTCTCTAAGCTTCAACTTAGTAACCAAGACACATACTTCATCCCTGCAATTGGACTTGCAGAAAATGAAGTACTAAAGTGACACTAATACTGAAATATAGGTAATCAAAAAAGTACCAAAAGCACTGATAACATGAGAAATCATCAAGACAATCTGGGTTAATATTGCACACTTCTTGTCGGTTGTTGCTAAGACTTTCACATATAAGTAACTGTAAAAGGAATCCTGTATGGCTTTTCGCTGCATCACTTATTTGAAGAAAGGCTGTTTCAGGTCCCATGATAATGTATAGAAATCGTCATTGAACATGAGGCCTAGGTTTCAAAATTAGCTTTCCTGTATCATCACAAGACATATTATATTCTGCTAACACAGTTCGACATCGGGCTGCTATAATTGATGGTGCTACCACTCTCTTGTGTATTCCAGCAAAGAACAACCCTATTAGAGTGATACAGCTGATTGTGAAAAATGGATGATTCCATAAAGATGTAAAGAAGGATACCTTTTGTGTCTCAGGATCTATCAACCAGTTCCAGGCACCAGTAGCTGTACAGACAGATACCACTATAAGAATCACGCGGCTAGTATCAGAAACCATTGTGAGGCAAAATCAGAGTCCTTTAATGGTCTAAACTTGGGAAAAGAAACACAAACACACACACACACACACACACACACACACACACACACACGACACCGAGCAAGACAGCTAGACCAACAGCCCGAAGACCAGCGGGCCGGGCCGGGGAGGTCCATGGTTTTTTTTAACACATCTACCTAAGAGAACCATTCCAAGCAAAGAACTTACATGCAACGCCTGTTTTTACAGAGTTATGGTCAAATATACATTCTTTACCAAATATGCTCTGAATAGGCTATCTGAAAAAAAAAGGTGAAAACGTGAATTTCTCAAAAGTCCTTTGAAATACTAGAATTCAAAACACTGTTGTACACACAGTTCCTTTAACCCTCCACATTTTGAGTTATACTGTTGAAGCTTTGCTTTTACTGTTGTAGCAAAAGGCCTTTATATCTGCCCAAATTCGTTACAGAGGGAGAACTTTTAATAATGCCATTTCCACCAAAAGAAGACTAAGCAATTATGATGTAATGGCTGTGTTTAAGACAACTCACTAAGAGAATGCTGTCACAGGAAATAAGTTACATGTAATGCCTGTTTCTACAGAGTTATGGTCATATATACCTTCTATACCAAACATGCTCAGAATAGGCTATCTGAAAAAAAAGGTGAAAACCTGAATTAATCAGAAGTCGTTTGAAATACTTGAATTCTAAGCATTGTTGTACACAGACTTCCTTGAAAACTCCACAACTTGAGTCAGACTGCTGAAGCTTTGCTATTACTGTTTTAGCAAAAGGCCGTTGTAATTGCCCTCATTGGTTTCAAATGGATATAATATAATGATTCCATTTCCAACAAAAGAAGACCAAGCAATTGAGAAGTAATGGCTGTGTTTAAGATAATTAACTAAGAGAACCTTTCACGGAAAATTACTTTCATGTAATGCCTGTTTCTACAGAGTTATGGTCAGATATACCTTCTCTTGCAAACATGGTCAGAATAGGCTATCTGAAAAAAAAAAGGTGAAAACCTGAATTTGTCAGAAGTCTTTTGAAATACTAGAATTCTAAGCAGTGTTGTACACACAGTTGTTTAACCCTCCACACCTTGAGTCAGAGTGTTGAAGCTTTTCTTTTTTGTTTTAGCAAAAGGTCTTTTTATCTGCCCACATTCGTTTCAAATGGAGAACTCTTAATAATGCCATTTCCACCAAAAGAAGAGTAAGCAATTATGATGTAATGGCTGTGTTTAAGACAACTCCCAAAGAGAATGCTGTCACAGAAAAGAAGTTACATGGAATGCCTGTTTCTACAGAGTTATGGTGAGATATACCTTCTATACCAAACATGCTCAGAATAGGCTATCTTAAAAATAGGTGAAGACCTGAATTTCTCAGAAGTCCTTTGAAAGACTAGAATTCAAAACACTGTTGTACACACATTTCCTTTTACATTCCACAACTTTACTCAGACTGCTGAAGCTTTGCTTTTTTTCTTTTAACAACAGGGCTTTATACCTGTCTACATTGGTGTCTATGGGAGGAAACATAATGAGGCCATATCAAACAAAAGAAGACCAAGCAATTGAGATGTAATGGCTGTGCTTAAGATATCTTGCTAAGAGAATCATTCCCAGAAAAGATGTCACATGTAATGGCTGTTTTTACAGAGTTATGGTCTGATATACCTTCTCTACCAAACATGCTCAGAATAGGCTATCTTCAAAATAGGAGAAACCTGAATTTCTCAGAAGTCTTTTGAAATACTTGAATTCTAAGCACTGTTGTACAGAGACTTCCTTTAACCCTCCACAACTTTAGTCAGACTGATGAAGCTTTGCTTTTACTGCTTTAGCAAAAGGCCTTCATATCTGCCCTCTTTGGTTTCAATGGGAGAAAATCTAATGATGCGATTTCCAACAAAAGTGGTCAGATATACCTACTGTACCAAACATGCTCAGAATAAGCTATCTGAAAAAAGGTGAAAAGCTGAATTAATCAGAAGCCTTTGAAATACTTGATTCTAAGCACTGGTATACACAGAATTCCTTGAAACCTCCACAACTTGAGTCAGACTGCTGAAGCTTTGCTTTTACTCTTTTACCAAAAGGCCTTTGTATCTGCCCTCACTAGTTTCAAAAGGATGTAATATAATGATGTCATTTCCAACAAAAGAAGACCAAGCAATTGAGAAATAATGGCTGTGTTTAAGATAAGTAACTAAGAGAACCTTTCACAGAAGAGAACTTATATGCAATGCCTGCTTCTACAGAGTTATGGTCAGATATACTATCTCTATCAAACATGCTCAGAATAGGCTACTTGAACAAAAGGTGAAAACCTGAGTTTCTCAGAAGTCCTTTGAAATACTTGTATTCAAAGCACTGTTGTACACAAAGTTCATTTAACCTTCCACATCTTCAGTCAAACTGCTGAAGCTTTGCTTTTACATTTTATCAAAAGGCCTTCATATCTGTTGACATTGGTTTCAATGGGCGATATCTAAATGATGCCATCACCACCAAAAGAAGAACAAGCAATTGAGATGTAATGGCTGTGTTTAAGACATCTAGCTAAGAGAACCTTTCCTACGAAAGAACTTACATGTAATGCCTGTTTTTACAGAGTTATGGTCAGATATACCTTCTCTATGAAACTTGGTCAGAAGAGGCTATCTGAAAAAAAAGGTGAAAACGTGAATTTCTCAGAAGTCCTTTGAAATACTAGAATTCAAAACACTGTTGTACACACAGTTCCTTTAACCCTCCACATTTTGAGTCAGACGGTTGAAGCTCTGCTTGTACTGTTTTAGCAAAAGGCCTTTTTATCTGCGCAAATTCGTTTCAATGGGAGAATTCTTAATAATGCCATTTCCACCAATAGAAGACTAAGCAATTATGATGTAATGGCTGTGTTTAAGACAACTCGCTAAGAGAATGCTGTCACAGAAAAGAAGTTACATGTAATACCTGTTTCTACAGAGTTATGGTCATATATACCTTCTATACCAAACATGCTCAGAATAGGCTATCTGAAAAAAAAGTGAAAAACTGAATTAATCAGAAGTCTTTTGAAATAGTTGAATACTAAGCACTGTTCTACACAGAGTTCCTTGAAACCTCCACAATTTGAGTCAGACTGCTGAAGCTTTGCTTTTACTGTTTTAGCAAAAAACCTTTGTATCTGCCCTCATTGGTTTCAATGTGAGGTAACATAATGATTCCATTTCCAACAAAAGAAGACCAAGCAATTTAGAAGTAATCACTGTGTTTAAGACATCTAGCTCAGAGACACTTTCATAGAAAAGATCTTATATGTAATGCCTGGTTCTACAGAGTTATGGTCAGATATACCTTCTGTACCAAACAGGCTCAGAAGAGGCTATCTGAAAAAAAAGGTGAAAACGTGAATTTCTCAGAAGTCCTTTGAAATACTAGAATTCAAAACACTGTTGTACACACAGTTCCTTTAACCCTCCACATCTTTACTCAGATTGCTGAAGCTTTGCTTTTACTCTTTTAGCAACAAGGCTTTATACCTGCCTACATTGGTGTCTATGGGAGAAAACCTAATGATGCTATTACAAACAAAAGAAGACTAAGAAATTGAGATGTAATGGCTGTGTTTAAGACCTCTTGCTAAGAGAAACATTCCCAGTAAAGATGTTACATGTAATGCCTGTTTCTACACAGTTATGGTCAGATATACATTCTCTATCAAACACGCTCAGAATAGGATATCTGAAAAAATGATTAAAACCTGAATTTCTCAGAAGTACTGTGAAGTAGTAGAATTCTAAGCACTGTTGTACACACAGTTCCTTTAACCCTCCCCATCTTGAGTCAGAGTGTTGAAGCTTTGCTTTTACTTTTTGATCAAAAGGCCTTTATATCTGCCCACATTGGTTTCAATGGGAGATCTCTTAATAATGCCTTTTCCACCAAAGGAAGACTAAGCCATTGTGATGAAATGGCAGTGTGTAAGACAACTCACTAAGAGAAAGCTGTCATAGAAAAGAAGTTACATGTAATGCCTGTTTCTACAGTTATGGCCAGATATACCTTCTCTACCAAACATGCTCAGAATAGGCTATCTGAAAAAAAGGTGGAAACCTGAATTCCACAGAAATCTTTTGAAATACTTGAATTCTAAGCACTGTTGTACACAGACTTCCATTAACCCTCCACAACTTGAGCCATACTACTGATGCTTTGCTTTTACTCTTTTAGCAAAAGGCCTCTGTATCTGCACTCATTGCTTTCAACGGGAGATAATACAATGATGCCATTTCCAACAAAAGAGGAGCAAGCAATTGAGAAGTAATGGTTGTATTTAAGACATCTAGCTCAGAGATCCTTTCTCAGAAAGGAACTAACATGTAATTCCTGTTTCTACAGAATTTTGGTCAGATATACCTTCTCTACCAAACATGCTCAGAATAGGCTATCTTAAAAAAAAAGTGAAGACCTGAATTTCTCAGCAGTCCTTTGCAATACTACAATTCTAAGGACTGTTTTACGCAGAGTTCCTTTATCCCTCCACAACTTGAGTCATACTACTGAAGCTTTGCTTTAACTGCTTTTTAACGGCTCTGAATCTGCACTCATTGGTTTCAATGGGTGATAACTTAATGATGCCATTTCCAACAAGAGAAGACCAAGCAATTGATAAGTAATGGCTGTGTTAAAGACCTCTAGCTTAAATAATCATTCCTAGAAAAGAAGTTACATGTAATGCCTGTTTCTACAGAGTTATGGCCAGATATACCTTCTCTATCAAACATGGTCAGAATAGGCTCTATGAAAAAAAGGTGAAAACCTGAATTTCTCAGAAGTCTTTTGTATTACTTGAATTTTAAGCACTATTATACACAAAGTGAAAACCTGAATTTCTCAGAGGCCCTTTGAAATACTGGAATTCTAAGCACTGTTGTACTCACAGTTCCTTTAACCCTCCACATCTTCAGTCAGACTGCTGAAGCTTTGCTTTTACTTTTTTATCAAAAGGCCTTTATATCTGCTTACAATGGTTTCAATCGTCGAGAATTATACGATGCCATCTCCACCAAAAGAAGACCAAGAAATTAATATGTAATGGCTATGTTTAAGACCTCTTGCTTAAGGAGTCATTTCCAGAAAAGAAGTTCCATATAATGTCTGTATCTACACATTATGGTCAGATATACCCTCTCTTCAAAACATGCTCAGAACAGGATTTCTGAAAAAAAGGTGAAAATCTGAATTTCTCAGAAGTCCTTTGAAATACTTGAATTCTAAGCACTGTTGTACTCACAGTTGCTTTAACCCTCCACATCTTTAGTCAGACTGCTGAAGCTTTCTTTTACTTTTTTTAGCAAAAGGCCTCTGTACCTGCCCTCATTGGTTTCAATCGGAGATAACATAATGATTCCAGTTGAACGAAAAGAAATCTAAGCATGTGAAATGAAATGCCTGCGTTGAAGACAACTAACAAAGAGAAAGTTGGACAGAAAAGATCTTCCAGGTAATCCCTATTCCTAGAGAGTTATGCTCGGATATACCTTTACAACCAAATATGCTTGTAACAGTCTACCTGAAAAAAGGTAAAAACCTGAAATTATCAGAATTCTTTTGATATACTTGAATTCAAAGCACTGTTGTACACAGAGTTGCTTTAACCCTCCAAATATTTAGTCAGACTGCTGAAGCTTTCCTTTTACTTTTTTAGAAAAGGCCTCTGTACCTGCCCTCATTGGTTTCAATGGGAGATAAAATAATGATGCCAGTTCAACAAAAAGAAGTCAAAGCATGTGAAAAGAAATGCTTGTGTTGAAGACAACAAGCTAAGAGAAAGCTGTGACAGAAAAGAACTTCTGGATAATCCCTGTTCCTATAGAGTTATTCTCAGATATACCTTTTCTACCAAACATACTTATAATAGTCTATCTGAAAAAAGGTCAAAACATGAATTTATCAGAAGTCTTTTGAAATACTTGAATTCAAAGCACTGTTGTACACAGAGTTGCTTTTGCCCTCCACATCAATAGTCAGACTGCTGATGCTTTCTTTTACTTTTTTAGCAAAAGGCCTTTATATCTTCACTCAAAGGTTTCAATTAGATGAAAACTAATGATGCCATTTCTAGGAAAAGAGGCCACAGCATTTGAAATGTAATGCCTGTACTTAAGACAACTAGCTAAGAGAAAGCTGGGACAGAAAAGAACATCTGGGTAATCCCTGTTAATAGAGAGGTACGCTTAGACATACCTTTTCTACCAAACATGCTTATAACAGTATATCTGAAAAAGGGTCAAAATATGAATTTCTCAGAAGTCTTTTTAAATACTTGTACATGGAGTTGCTTGAAACCTGCACATCTTAAGTCAGAAAACTGAAGCTTTGCTTTTACTTTTTTAGCAAAATGCCTTTGTATCTGCCCTCATTGGTTTTACAGGGAGAAAACCTAATGATGCCATTTCCATGACAAGAAGCAAAAGCATCTGATATGCAATGCCTGTATTTAAGACACCTAGGTAAGAGAATGCTGGACAAGAAAGAACTTCTGGGTAATCCCTGTTCCTAGAGAGTTATGCTCAGATATAACTTTTCTACCAAACATGCTTGTAACAGTCTCTCTGAAAAACGTAAATACATGAATTTCTAAGAAGTATTTTGAAATGCTTGAATTCAAAGTACTGTTGTGAACAGAGTTGCTTTAACCCTCCACATCTTCAATCAGAAAGCTGAAGCTTCGCTTTTACTTTTTTGGCAAAATGCCTTTGTATCTGCCCTCATTGATTTCAATGGGAGAAATGCTATTGTTGCAATTTTTCTCCCATTGAAACCAAAGAGGGCAGATATAAAGGCCTTTGGCTAAAAAAGTAAAAGCAAATCTGCAGCAGTCTGATTAAAGATCTGGAGGGTTAAAGGAACTCTGTGTACAACAGTGCTTAGAATTCAAGTATTTCCAAAGACATCTGAGAAATTCAGGTTTTCACCTTTTTTCAGATAGACTGTTATAAGCATGTTTGTTAGAAAAGGTATATCTGAGCATAAGTCTCTAGAAACGGATTATCCCGAAGTCCATTTCTCTCACAGCTTTCTGTTAAATAATTGTCTTAAACAGTGGCATTTCATCGCAATATCTTTGGCTTCTTTTGGTGGAAATGCTATTATGAAAATTTCTCCTATTGAAACCGAGGGCGGATGTAAAGGCCTTTTACTAAAAAAGCAAAAGCAAAGCTTCAGCAGTCAGACTAATGATGAGGAGGGCAAAAGCAACTCTGTGTACAACAGTGCTTTGAAGTCAAGTATTTCAAAAGACTTCTGAGAAATTCAGGTTTTCACGTTTTTTCAGACAGACTCTTACAAGCATGTTTGGTACAAAACGTACATCTGAGCATAACTCTCTAGCAACAGGGATAATGAGCTTAACTCCCTAGGAACAGGGATTACCCAGAAGTTCTTTTCTTTCCAGCTTTCTCTTACGTAGTTGTCTTAAACTCGGATATTACTTATCACATGCTTTGGCTGCTTTTCATGGAAATGGCATCATTAGGTTTTCTCCCATTGAAACCACAGAGGGCACATACAAAGGCCTTTTGCTAAAAAAGTAAAAACAAAGCTTCAGCAGTCTTTTTTTTTTTTGGGTAGCTCAAGGAAGAACCATGAACTCCATTTATTGATACTCAGGGAAAGGCTTTTATAGAGCAAAGAGACAAAGGATGGGAAGGAAGAGGAATCATTATCTTAGTCTGTTGTATCCTGGAAGTAGCATGGTAATATGGCCTATTGTTTCCTAGGTGCCATAGAGTCTTGGGCAGTTATCTCTTATCTCAGTCAGTTACATGTGAAAGGATGCTCTTGAGAGCTGGCCTCAAAGCCTAATGGCCAAGGCAGCATCATCAAGAACATCTGTATAAGAACTGACTTCCTGCAAACGTTTTGGACAACCAAAGTTTTGGGGCAGAGCCTCTTAGCCTCAGATCTCAAATACCATTCTCATAAGTGTAACCCATATCAAAAGAACTCCAGAGCTGACTTAATGAAAAGTAGCATCTGGAAGAGATCTTTGTTGTTCAGGTCCACTGATATCAGGGTAATTATCTGAAGTCCTGGCTCAGGCCTCTTTGTCTCACCACATATTCCCCCTTTTTTAAGGAGAAGCTGAAAGGCATGTAATTCAGTGCCTCATGATTTTTATAATGCAAGGTCCACATATACTACAGACTATTATAATGATCAATATGGGAAGTAGGTGCATAGAGATTTTTCAGTGTATCAATAATTGTTTTCTTAGCTCCTACTGGGTCAATCCCAGGAATCTCATTATGTTCAATATCTTAATAATTTGATTGAAAGCTTTCTATTTCTAAGGTGATATTGAAATTATGCCATGCTCCCAATAAGCAGGCTCTGATCCTCTCCCATGTGATCCTGGGATGAGAGATATTATATAAGCTAGTGGTAACACAAATAGATGTGTATTTGTAATCACATCTGAGTAACAGTTGCATTTTTAATGGTTTTAACTCATACCTAAGCATAATATTAATTGTAATAAATTGATCTTATACAATAGATCCTTACCTATATCATTTTGTGTCTTAAAGGCTGCAGAAACATTTTTTTGATAATTCATTAACCTATTGTGCAGTTTAGATTGCAAACACAGCAGTTGGAACCATTAACAATATTAGGACAGTGAATATAGTAACAGGAAATCTGACAAACCTTTTTTCCCCCTTTTTAAAGACATCAGATATGTATAAACCCTCAATGTTTGATATTAAGCATAAGTGAAATTAGTTGGAAAAAAGGAAAATAAAGACTGTTCAACAAGATCTCTACTAGATGTACATTGAGCAAAAGTAAAATCAATGCAATTAAAAGTTCCTACATAGATAGGTGTATCCACAATTACATTGGAGAGGGAGTCTAATCTTGAGTTTTCAAAGGCAAGGTAACATTCCTTGCAAATTCATTCACAAATGGAGCAGTTTGGATCCCACTTAAAATAGAAGACACAGTCCTTGACATTAAGAGAGAGGCAATTAGTCCTGTGATTTAAAAAGTTCAAAAGTAAGTTCTTATTAGAAAATCAGATATTTGAATTCAAGGATTTCAAAAGACTTCTGAGAAATTCATATTTTAACTTTTGTCAGATAGATTGTTACAAGCATGTTTGGTAGAAAAGGTATATCTGAGCATAATTATCTAGAAAGAGGGATTACGCAGAAGTTCATTTCTGTGCACCTTTCGCTTAGCTAGCTGTCTTAAAATCAGGCATTACATTTCAAATGCTTTGGCTTCGATTCGTAGAAATGGCAACATTAGGTTTCCCCCATTAAAACCAATGAGGGCAGATATAAAGGCTTTTTGCTAAAAAAGTAAAAGCAAAGCTACAGCAGTCTGACTAAAGATGTGGAGGGTTAAAGCAAGTCTGTGTATAACAGTGCTTTGAATTCAAGTATTTCCAAAGACTTCTGAGAAATTCAGGTTTTCACCTTTTTTCAGATAGACTCTTACAAGCATGTTTGTTAGAAAAGGTATATCTGAACATAAGTCTCTAGAAACAGGGATTACCCCAAAGTTCATTTCTCTCACAGCTTTCTCTTAGCTAATTGTTTTAAAGGCATTTCTTCTCAATATCTTTGGTTTCTTTTGGTGGAAATGTCATTAGTAAAATTTCTCCTATTGAAACCAGTTAAGGTAGATACAAAGGCCTTTTGCTAAAAAAGTAAAAGCAATATACAGGAGTCTGACTAAAGATCAGGAGGGTTATAGCAACTCTGTTTTCTCGAGTGCTTTGAAGCCAAGTATTTTAAAAGACTTTGGAGATATTCATGTTTTTACCTTTTTACAGATAGACTGTTACAAGCATGTTTGGTAGAAAAGGTATATCTGAGCATAACTCTCTAGAAACAGGGTTTACCTGGAAGTTATTTTCTGTTGCAGCGTTCTCTTAGCTAGTTGTTTTAAACGCAGGTATTACATTTCAAATGCTTTGGCTTCTTTTCTTGGAAATGGCATCATTAGCTTTTCCACCATTGAAAACCATGGGGGCAGATATAGACGCCTTTTGCTAAAGAAATAAAAGAAAAGCTTCAAGAGTCTGACTAAAGATGTGGAGGGTTAAAGCAACTCTGTGTATAACTGTGCTTTCAATTCAAGTATTTCAAAAATACTTCTGAGAAATTTATGTTTTTACCTTTTTTCATATAGATTGTTACAAGCATGTTTGGTAGAAAATGTATATCTAAGCAAAACTCTGTAGAAATAGAGATTACCCAGAAGATCTATTCTGTCCAGCTTTCTCTTAGCTAGTTGTCTTAAACGCAGGCATTACATGTCAAATGCTTTGGCTCCTTTTCTTGGCAATGGCATCATTAGGTTTTCTCCCATTGAAACCAATGTGGGCAGGTATAAAGGCCTTTTGCTAAAAAAGTAAAAGCAAAGTTTCAGCAGGCTGACTAAAGATGTGGAGGGTGAAAGCAACTCTGTGTGCAATAGTGCTTTGAATCCAAGTATTTCAAAAACTTCTGAGAAATTCAGGTTTTTTCATTCTTTTCTGATAGACTGTTACAAGCATGTTTGGTAGAAAAGGTATATCTGAGCATAACTCTCTAGAAACATGGATTATGTGGAAGTTCTTTTCTGTCCAGCTTTCTCCTAGCTAGTTGTCTTAAACGCAGGCATTACATATCACAGGCTTTCGATTCGTTTCATTGAAATGGCATCATTAGGTTTTCTCCCATTGAAACCAAAGAGGGCAAATACAAAGGCTTTTTGCTAAAAAAGTAAAATCAAAGCTTCAGGAGTCTGACTAAAGACGTGGAGGGTTAAAGCAACTCAGGTACAACATTGCTTTGAATTCAAGTATTTCAAAAGACTGCTGCAAAATGCATGTTTTTACCTTTTTTCACACTGACTGTTATAAGCATGTTTGGTAGAAAAGGTATATCTGAGTTTAACTCTCTAGAAACATGCATTACCCAGAAGTTCTTTTATGTCACAGCTTTCCCTTACCTAGTTTTCTTAAAGGCAGGCATTACATATAAAATGCTTTGGCTTCTGTTTCATGGAAATGGCATTATTAGGTTTTTCTCCCTTTCAAACCAATGAGAGCAGATATAAAGGCCTTATTCTAAAAAAGTAAAAGCAAAGCTTCCGCAGTCTGACAAAAGTTGTGGAGGGTTAAAGGAACTCTATGTACAACAGTTCTTAGAATTGAAGTATTACAAAAGACTTCTGAGAAATTCAGGATTTCAATTTTTTTTCAGATAGCCTATTCTGAGCATGTTTGGTCGTGAAGGTATATCTGACCACAACTATGAAGAAACACGGATTATATGTCAGTTCTTTTCTGTGAAAGGTTCTCTTAGCTAGTTGTCTTAAACACAGCCATTACATCTCAATTGTTTGGTCTTCTTTTGTTGGAAATGGCATCATTAGTTTTACTCCCATTGAAACCAATGAGGGATATGAAGGCCTTTTGGTAAAACACTAAAAGCAAAGCTTCAGCAGTCTGACTTAAGATGTTGGAGCATTAAAGGAACTCTGTGTACAACAGTGCTTGGAATGCTAGTATTTCAAAGGACTTTTGAGAAATTCAGGTTTTCACCTTTTTTTTTCAGAAAGTCTATCCTGAGCATGTTTGGTAGAGAAGGTATACCAGACCATAACACTTTGGAAACAGGGATTACACGGATGTTCTTTTCTGTGACAAGTTTTCTTAACTAGTTTCTTCAAGATAGCCATTACATCTCAATTGCTTGATCTTCTGTTGTTGGAAATGGCATCATTAGTTTTTCTCCCATTGAAACCAAAGTGGGCAGGTATAATGGCCTTTTTCTAAAACAGTAAAAGCAAAGCTTCAGCAGGCTGACTAAGGATGTGGAGGGTTAAAGGAACTCTGTGTACAACATTGCTTGGAATTCATGTATTTCAAAAGACTTCTGAGAAATTCAGGTTTTCACCTTTTTTCAGATAGGCTATTCTGAGCATGTTTGTTAGAGAAGGTATATATGACCACAACTCTGTAGAAACAGGCATTCCATGTAAGTTATTTTCTGTGAAAGGTTGTCTTAGCTAGTTGTCTTAAACACAGCCATTTTATGTCAATTGCTTGGTCTTCTTTTGTTGGAAATGGCATCATTAGATTTACTCCCAATGAAACCAATGAGCACAGGTATAAAGGCCTTTTGCTAAAACAGTAAAAGCAAAGCTTCAGCAGGCTGACTAAAGACGTGGAGGGTGAAAGCAACTCTGTGTACAACAGTGCTTTGAATCCAAGTATTTCAAAAACTTCTGAGAAAATCAGTTTTTTTCATTTTTTTCCTATAGACTGTTACAAGCATGTTTGGTAGAAAAGGTATATCTGGCATAACTCTCTAGAAACAGGGATTACGTGGAAGATCTTTTCTGTCACAGCTTTCTCTTAGCTAGTTGTCTTAAAGGCAGGCATTCCATATTAAATGCTTTGGCTTCTTTTCCTGGAAATGGCATCATTACGTTTTCTCCCATTGAAACCAATGAGGGCAGATATAAAGGCCTTTTGCTAAAAAACTAAAAGCAGAAGCCTTCAGTGTGGGGCTGAACTGGGGCAGCCAATGGGGAGGCTTGTCGACAGCACGTGGGGTGGGGCTCGGGACAGGGGCGGGGCTGTATTTCCGAGGGTGGGCCACATGCCAGCCAGAGCTCAGAGGCAGAGCTGAGGAGAGCTGAGGGAGGTAGTGCTCTTGTGGGAGCCACCTACCCACCAGGAGAGAGAGGGAGCTGGTCAGGGAGGGAGAAAGGAGCAAGCTAGTAAGTAAGGACTATGCACTCAGGGCCGGGGCCGGGGCACTTGAGCTGAGTGAACTGCCGCAGCTGCAGGAGCAACCAAGGGGACACCGCCCCCTCCCCCTTCCCCTGTCCCCACCTCCTCCCCCATGTCATATATATGGCAGTAAAAAAAAAAAAAACACGAAAAAAAAGTAAAAGCAAAGCTTCAGGACTTTGACTAAAGATGTGGAGGGTTAAAGCAACTCTGTGTACAACAGTGCTTTGAATTCCAGTATTTCAGAAGACTTTTGAGAAATTCAGGTTTTTACCTTTTTTCAAATAGACTGTTATAAGCATGTTCCGTAGAAAAGGTATATCTGAGCATAACTCTCTAGAAACAGGGATGACCCGGAACTTCTTTTCTGTCTCAACTCTCTCTTAGCTAGTTGTCTTAAAGGCAGGCATTCCGTATTAAATGCTTTGGCTTCTTTTCCTGGAAATGGCATCATTAGGTTTTCTCCCATTGAAACCAAAGAGGGCAGATATAAAAGCCTTTTGCTAAAAAACTAAAAGCAGAAGCCCTGAGTATGAGGCCGAGGTGGGGCAGCCAATGGGGAGGCTTGTCTACAGCACGTGGGGTGGGGCGCGGTACAGGGGCCTGGCTGTATTTCCGAGGGTGGGCCACATGTCAGCCAGAGCTCAGAGGCATTGCTGAGGAGAGCTGAGGAAGGTAGTGCTCTTGTGACAGCCACCTACCCACCAGGAGAGAGCAGGAGCGAGTCCGGGAGGGAGAAAGGAGCAAGCTAGTGAGTAAGGAGTACTCGCTCAGGGCCGGGGCCTGGGCCTGGGCACTTGAGCTGAGTGAACTGCCACAGCTGTAGCTGCAGGAGCAGCCAAGGGGACACCGCCCCTCCCCCTTCCCCTGTCCCCACCCCCTCCCCCATGTCATATATATTGCAGTAAAAAAAAAAAAAACACGAAAAAAAAGTAAAAGCAAAGCTTCAGCACTCTGACTAAAGATGTGGAGTGTTAAAGCAACTCTGTGTACAACAGTGCTTTGAATTCCAGTATTTCAGAAGACTTCTGAGAAATTCAGGTTTTTACCTTTTTTCAGATAGACTGTTAGAAGCATGTTCGGTAGAAAAGGTATATCTGATCATAACTCTAGAGACAGGGATTACCAGGAACTTCTTTTCTGTAACAGCTCTCTCTTAGCTAGTTGTCTTAAATGCAGGCATTCCATGTCAAATGCTTTGGCTTCTTTTCCTGGAATGGCATCATTAGGTTTTCTCCCACTGAAACCAATGAGGGCAGATATAAAAACCTTTTGCTAAAAAAGTAAAAGCAAAGTTTCAGCAGTCTCACTAAAGATGTGGAGGTTGAAAGCAACTCTGTGTACAACAGTGCTTTGAATTCAAGTATTTGAAAAGACTTCTGAGAAATTTATGTTTTTACCTTTTTCATATAGACTGTTACAAGCATGTTTGGTAGAAAAGGTATATCTGAGCATAACTCTCTAGAAACAGGGATTACCCAGAAGTTGTTTTTTGTCACAGCTTTCCCTTACCTAGTTTTCTTAAAGGCAGTCATTACATATGAAATTCTTTGGCTTCTGTTTCATGGAAATGGCATCATTAGGTTTTTCTGCCATTGAAACCAATGGGGCAGATCTAAAGGCCTTCTTCTAAAAAAGTAAAAGCAAAGCTACCGCAGTCTGACAAAAGATGTGGAGGGTTAAAGGAACTCTGTGTACGACAGTTCTTAGAATTCAAGTATTACAAAAGACTTCTGAGAAATTCAGGATTTCAACTTTTTTTGGGGATAGCCTATTCTGAGCATGTTTGGTAGCAAAGGTATGTCTGACCACAACTCTGAAGAAACACATATTATATGTCAGTTCATTTCTGTGAAAGGTTCTCTTAGCTAGTTGTCTTAAACACAGCCATTACATCTCAATTGTTTGATCTTCTTTTGCTGGAAATGGCAGCATTAGGTTTACTCCCATTGAAACCAATGAGGGATATAAAGGCCTTTTGGTAAAACAGTAAAAGCAAAGCTTCAGCAGTCTGACTTAAGATGTTGGAGGGTTAAAGGAACTCTGTGTACAACAGTGCTTGGAATTCTAGTATTTCAAAGAACTTTCGAGAAATTCAGGTTTTCACCTTTTTTTCAGAAAGTCTATCCTGAGCATGTTTGGTAGAGAAGATATATCTGACCATAACTCTGTAGAAACAGGCATTATATGTAACATCTTTTCTATGACAGTTTTCTCTTAGCGAGTTGTCTTAATCACAGCCATTACATCATAATTGCTTAGTAGTTCTTTGGTGGAAATGGCATCATTTAGAGATCTCCCATTGAAACCAATGTGGGCTGATACAAAGGCCTTCTGGTAAAACAGTAAAAGAAAAGCTTCAACAGACTGACTGAAAATGGGGAGGGTTAAAGGAACTGTGTGGACAACAGTGCTTTTAATTCTAGTTTTTCAAAGGACTTCTGAGAAATTCAGAGTTTCACCTTTTTTTCAGCCTATTCTGAGCATGTTTGGTAGAGTACGTATATCAGACCATAACTCTGTAGAAACAGGCATTACATGTTATTTCTTTTCTGGGAATGATTTTTTTAGCAAGAAGTCTTAAACACAGCATTTTCTTCTCAATTGTTTGGTTTTCTTTTGTTGGAAATGGCATCATTATGTTATCTATATTTAAAACCAATGTTGGCAGATATAAAGGCCTTTTCATAAAAAAGTGAAAGCAAAGCTTCAGTAGTCTGACTGAAGATGTGGAGGGTTGGGGAAATTTGTGTACAACAGTGCTTAGAATTCAAGCATTTCAAAGGACTTTCGAGAAATTCAGGTTTTCACCTTTTTTTCAGATAGCCTATTCTGAGCATGTTTGATAGAGAAGGTATATCTCACCATAATTCTGTAGAAACAGGTATTACATGTAAGTTCTTTTCCGTGAATGGTTCTCTTAGTTAGTTCTCTTAAACACAGCCATTATATTTCAATTGCTTGGTCTTCTTTTGTTTGAAATGACATCATCAAGTTTTCTCCCATAGACACCAATGCTGGCAGGTATAAAGCCCTGTGGCTAAAAGAGTAAAAGTAAAGCTTCAGCAGTCTGAGCAAAGATGTGGAGGGTTAAAGGAACTGTGTGTACAACAGTGTTTTGAATTCTAGTATTTCAAAGGACTTCTGAGAAATTCACGTTTTCACCTTTTTTTTTTTCAGATAGCCTATTCTGAGCAAGTTTGGTAGAGAAGGTATATCTGACCATAACTCTGTAGAAACAGGTGTCACATGTAACTTCTTTTCTATGACAGCTTTCTCTTAGCGAGTTGTCTTAAACACAGCCATTACATCATAATTGCTTAGAAGTCCTTTGGTGGAAAAGGCATTATTAAGAGATCTCCCTTTGAAACCAATGTGGGCAGATACAAAGGCCTTTTGCTAAAACAGTAAAAGCAAAGCTTAGACAGTATGACTCAAAATGGGGAGGGTTAAAGGAACTGTGTGTACAACAGTGCTTTTAATTCTAGTACTTCAAAGGACTTCTGAGAAATTCAGAGTTTCACCTTTTCTTTCAGCCTATTCTGAGCAAGTTTGGTAGAGTGGGTATATCTGACCATAACTCTATAGAAACAGGCATTACATGTAATTTCTGTTCTATGAAAGTTTCTCTGAGATAGATGTCTTAAACGCAGCCATTACTTCTCAATTGCTTTGTCTTCTTTTTTTGGAAATGGCATCATTATGTTATCTCCCATTGAAACCAATGTTGGCAGATATAAAGGCCTTTTGATAAAAAAGTAAAAGCAAAGTTTCAGCAGTCTGAGTAAAGATGTGGAGCGTTAAAGGAACTGTGTGTACAACAGTGCTTAGAATGCAAGTATTTTAAAGGACTTCTGAGAAATTCAGGTTTTCACCATTTTTTCAGATAGCCTATTCTGAGCATGTTTGATAGAGAAGGTATATCTGACCATAATTCTGTAGAAACAGGCATTACATGTTACTTCTTTCTTTTCTGGGAATGATTTTCTTAGCAAGGGGTCTTAAACAAAGCCTTTTCTTCTCAATTGCTTGGTCTTCTTTTGTTGCAAATGGCATCATTATGTTATCTCCCATTGAAACCAATGTTGGCAGATATAAAGGCCTTTTGATAAAAAAGTAAAAGCAAAGCTTCAGCAGTCTGAGTAAAGATGTGGAGCATTACAGGAACTGTGTGTACAACAGTGCTTAGAATGCAAGTATTTTAAAGTACTTCTAAGAAATTCAGGTTTTCTCCTTTTTTTCAGATAGCCTTTTCTGAGCGGGTTTGGTAGAGAAGGTATATCTCTGTAGAAACAGGCATTACATGTAAATTCTTTTCTGTGAATGGTTCTCTTAGTTAGTTATCTTAAACACAGTCATTACATTTCAATTGCTTGGTCTTCTTTTCTTTGAAATGGCATCATCAATTTTTCTCCCATAGACACAAATGTTGGCAGATATCAATGAACACAGAAACAAGGGCCTTTTGCTAAAAAAGTAAGAGCCACGTGTTCCCCAAATACTGGTCCCAAAGTCCATAGGGCTCTAACCTCTCACTTTGTCCTAGGCATATCTGTGCTGATAATTCTGGAATCGCCACAATTGCTGGTGTTCTGGGGTTCCACCAGCTGGCTGAAAGTCTGGCCGCCCTGGGGCTAAAACCGCGGACCTGGGCTCTGCACTGTCGGTTCCCAGTGCGCTGTGCTGCCTGCTCTCAGAGCGCTGCTCTGGCCGCTCCCTGCAGGGCTGCTAGGCTGTCCTTGGCAGGAGGTTAGCTTCTCTCTGCTGTTCTGTGGGTGCTGTGGCTCCAGAAGTTGTTCGGAGCTCCCTTTTACATTGTTTGAAATTTGTGTCCAAGCATTCTTGATGAAAAAACCAGAGTTGAATAGAAAATTTGACATTCAGATACAAGAAGCAAGAGATGCTTGAGAAGGCTATCAAAGAAAAGAAATCAAAAGGATCTTATCAAAGTTGGACTATTTACAGTCCTACATGGAAAAACATTAACTGTGTTTGATGAAACCTTTCTCATTATGAAAATAATTGAAAAAGGGTACAAGGCATATGTTCATAGGTATACATGGATAGAGGGCACAGGTTGAATTTGATGGGAAGGGATGATTATTTTTTTTTGGAGGGCAATTGGGGTTGGGTGACTTGCCCAGGTTCACGTGGCTGGGTGATTGTGTGTTGGGTGTCTGGGACCGGATCCGAGCTCAGGTCCTTCTGGCTCCATGCCCGGCGCTCTGCTCGCTGTGCCACCTAGCCACCCCAAGGAAGGGATGATTCTTTAGGGGTGAAGTCAGGAGGTGTGAGAGGAAAGTGGCAAGAGGAGATGGAGAGAGACAGAGTAGGGCAAACTATATCATGTAGAAGAGGCAAGGGGAAGTAGTTGCAGGGGAGGGGAAGAACAGGAAGGCAAAAAGGCAAAAGCATATTTTCATTGAAGTTGGCTCAAGGAGAGAAACACATACATACTAAATGGAATATCTTACCCTCACTCACACTCCTGAGTAGGGGAAACGGGGATGAGAGGGGGGATGATGGAGGGGAGGGCATTCTGGAGAGAGGGGAGCTTAGAAGTACCCACTATCAAAGAGGGACAGGATCAAAGTAGGGAATGGACCAGGTGGGAGGTGAGACAGGTGGGAGGGAAATATAAGCAATCTTTTACAGTCTTTTATCTACTATGGTAATGCTTTGCATACATATACATGGATAACACATACTGAATTGCTTATCTTCTCAGAGGGAGTGGGTGACAAGGGAGAAAGGGAATGGATCTGATAATCGAAGTTTTAAAATTAAGTGTTTCATAAGATGTCCAGGCAGTGGGGCTCAGAGATTCACCTTGCCTAATGGCAAAGTCGAAGAGGGTATGGGAGAAGATATGGGAGAGAGCAGATTGGGTGAGGGGATATCTAGTGGGACTGCTATTCTGGGGTGGTGGGTAGGGAAAAAAAGGGGGAAAAATGGAGCTCATAATCTGGTGGAAATGAATGATGTAAACCAGAAGTTAATAAAGCATTTGTTGAATTAAAAAAAAAAAGAAAGAAAAAGAAAAATGCAAAATAAATAAATAAATAAATAAATAAAAGGAAGAAAAAAAAAGAAATACTTGAATTCTAAACACTGTTGTACACACATGTCCTTTAACCCTCCACATCCTGAGTCATACTGCTGAAGCTTTGCTTTTACCTTTTTAGCAAAAGGCCTTTATATCTGCCTTCATTGGTTTCAATGGGGGAAAACCTAATCATGCCTTTTCCACGTAAAGAAGCCAAAGCATTTGATATATGCCTGCATTTAAGACAACTAGCTAATAGAAAGCTGTGACAGAAAAGAACTTCCAGGTAATCCCCACTCCTAGAAAGTTATGCTCAGATATACCTTTTCTACCAAACATGCTTGTAACAGTCTATCTGAAGAAAGTTAAAACGTTAATTTCTCAGAAGTCTTTTGAAATACTTTAATTCAAAGCACTGTTGTAGACAGAGTTGCTTTAACCCTCCATATCTTAAGTCTGACTGAAACAGATTTGCATTTACTTTTTTAGGAAAAGGTCTTCATATTTGCCCTTATTGGTTTCAATGGGGAAAACCTAATGATGGTATTTCCAGGAAGAGAAGCCAGAACTTTTGATATGAAATGCCTGCGTTTAATACAACTAGCTAAGAGAACGCTGTGACAGAAATGAACTTCTGGTAATCCATTTTGCTAGTGAATTATGCTCAGATATACCTTTTCCACCAAACACGCTTGTAACATTCTATCTGACAAAAGGTAAAAACCTGAATTTCTCAGAATTCTTTTGAAGTACTAGAATTCTAACCACTGTTGAGCATATAGTTCCGCGAGCCCTCCACATCTAAGGTCATACTGCTGAAGCTTTGCAATTACTCCTTTAGCAAAAGGCCTTTGTATCTGCCGTCATTGGTTCCAATTCAAGAAAAACTAACTAAGCCATTTCCATGAAAAGAAGGCAAAGAATTTCATATAAAATGCTTCTGATTAAAACAACTAGCTAAGAGAAAGCTCTGACAGAAAAGTACTTCTGGGTAATCCCTGTTTCTAGAGAGTTATGCGTCAATGTATCTTTTCTACCCAATATGCTTCTGTCTATCTGAACAAAGGTAAAAACCTGAATTTCTCAGAAAGCTTTTGAAATACTTGAATTCAAAGCACTGTTATACACAGAGTTGCTTTAACCCTACAAAATTTAGTCAGACTGCTGACGCTTTGCTTTTAGTTTTTTATATCTGCCCTCATTGATTTCAATGGGAGAAACGCTAATGTTGCAATTTTTCTCCCATTGAAACCAAAGAGGGCAGATATAAAGGCCTTTTGCTAAAAAAGTAAAATCAAAGCTGCTGCAGCCTGATTAAAGATCTGGAGGGTTAAAGGAACTCTGTGTACAACAGTGTTTAGAATTCAAGTATTTCCAAAGACATCTGAGAAATTCATGTTTTTTCCTTTTATCAGATAGACTGTTACAAGCATTTTTGGTAGAAAAGGTATATCTGAGAATAACTCTCTAGGAAAAGGGATTACTCGGAAGTTCTTTCTGTCCACCTTTCTATTAGCTAGTTGTCTTCAAAGCATGCATTACATTTCATATGCTTTGGATTCTTTTCCTGGAAATGGCGTCATTAGGTTTTCCCCCATTGAAACCAATGAGGGCAGATATATAGGCCTTTTGCTAAAAAAGTAAAAG
>WOXC01007978.1:0-314363 GCA_011680675.1 Gymnobelideus leadbeateri
ATAGTCACAAAGGGGTGTGAAATTAATCCACATAAAACAACCAGGAACATAACATACCACACAAAATAAATGTTAAATCTTGTAGCAGGTCTGGGGGTAGGTAATAACAAAGAAAAAGATTCAGAAAAAGAAGAAATCATCATGTGCTAGAGTAGTCAAGTAATGTTTCTTTCCGAGAAACATGAGATTTCTTCCAGGCCTTTAGAAATAGAAAGATATGGAAAATAACAACTCACATTTACAAAGCAACATGATTTGTAAAATACTTTCCCTGGAACAGGTGGGCACCCAGAAATTCAAAAAGGTGTCACTGAAGCAGGTCTATAAAGTTACTATGTACGAGACATAGTCAGATCTCTCTTGATTCCAGGTCCAGCCCTTTTCCTACCTGAGGTCTTGTCCTGACTCTAAAATTAGCCCTTTCCCCACTTTTTACCTGTGTTAGCAGATGTGCTTCCATCTATATAACACAGGAATGAGACACTGATTTTCTCATTGTAGCTTGCTGTATTATTGAACATTGATCAACTTGCTCTGTCATTGGTCATTAGCTTACCTTCCCAGACACATCACCCTGTATTTGTCTTTATTAAACTATTCAAATTTAAAATCTGCTCAATTAAATAAAGTCAGTTTGAACTGAGGTCCTTTCTTCAAAGATACTATTCACCCTATTTCAGTGTCATCTGAAGATTTAATCAGCAAGTTCTTAATTTCATCATCTAGATCCCTAAGGAAAATAAAACTTGAACACATACTCATGCTTGCATATTCATATGTGGTGCATATCCAAACATGTACCACAGACCATAAAGGAGAATACTTCCTTGATTCCTTGAGTGATTTGGTCCTATTAAAGTTATCTCCTTAGATGGCCTTCAAGATACATAAAGGCGTTAATTTCCATACTGTTTGCTATATATATTTTTCTTCCATCAATGTAAGTCAGTGAGAGATTTTTACAAGGAAATCTTGCTACCTTAGGCCTTAATATTGCCAATTACCTCCTGCAGTCACTGGGATCTTGCTCTTCAATCTCTACCTCTCTCTGATGAGTCCTTAACCTTTTCCTCTTCATTGGCTTCTTGCTGTCTGCTTACAAATATGTTCTAGTCTCTCTAAATCTAAAAAAAGACTTCTTTAATCCTCCTAACCAATGATCTATTTCTCTTCCCTTTATCCACTTGAAAAAAGGAATCTAGGGGGGGTGAAGCCAAGATGGTGGAGTAGAAACAGCACGTCCAAGCCACTCTGCCCCCAGATTTCCTCCAAACTATGTAAAAGGGGACTCTGAACAACTTCTGGAGACCCAGCACCCACAGAACGACACAGAGAAGCTAACCCCCTGCTGAGGACAGCCCAGCAGCCCTGCAGGAAGGACCAGCGCAGCGCTCTGGGAGCCGGCAGCACAGCCCACAGAGCGGGGAGCCGAGCACAGGTCTGGTCCGCCTGAGTTGCGGTTTTAGCCCCAGGGTGGCAGGGCCAGCAACTGGCTTGAGGGACCCCAGAACACCAGTAGCTGTGGCAATTCCAGAATTATCAACATAGACATGCCTAGGACAAACTGAGAGGCTAGTGCCCTATGGACTTTGGGACCAGTATTTGCTTCCTCCCCTGGGGGCTAGAAGCCACTGAGGAGACACGCCATTTTGTAGTTTTTCAGAGGCAGCTCCAGCTCCTGGCCTGTGAACTGTAGGGAGATCCAGCGATCAGTCTTGGGGGTAATCACTTTTGCTTTAACCTCCCTAGATCTGGATTGTGATCTGGGGTGGAGGTCGTGGGTGGGTTTCCAGCTTGCCAGAAACGGAAGTTGCCCCCCACACACATTTGGGACAAAAATTCCCCTATCTGGCACCAGAGCCATAGTGTGACAACAAGCCCAAAAGTCAAGTAATTAAGTGGCAACATGTCAAGGCAAAGGAAACAAATTAAACAGAAAAATGCAACCCTAGACTCCTACTTTGGGGGCAAGGAGGGTCGAAGCATGGAGCGGGAAGAGGACTGTGAGGTCAGAAGTCCTGCTCCAAAAGCCCCAGGGGAAAACATGAGCGGGTTGCAGGCCATAGAGGACCTTAAGAAGGACTTTAAAAATCAAATAAGAGAAGTGGAGGAAAAATTGGAAAGAGAAATGAGAAGGATGCAGGAAAAGTATGAAATGAGGGTCAACAGCCTGACTGAGGAAAACAACACCTTAAAAAATAGACTAACTCAAATGGCAAAGGAGGCCCAAAAGGGCAATGAGGAGAAGAATGCCTTAAAAAGTCGAATTTGCCAGATGGAAAAAGAATCTCAAAAGCTCACTGAGGAGATTCATTCATTCAGAGTTAGACTGGAGCAAATGGAAGCTAATGACTTTATGAGAAATCAAGATGCTGTTAAGCAGATCCAAACAAATGAAAGAGTAGAAGGCAATGTGAAATATCTCATGGGAAAAACCACTGACCTGGAAAATAGGTTCAGGAGAGACAATTTAAAAATTATTGGACTACCTGAAAGCCATGATCAAAGAAAGAACCTAGAAATCACCCTTCAAGAAATTCTCAAGGAAAATTGATCCAGAGGGCAAAATAGAGGTTGAAAGAATCCACAGATCACCTCCTGAAAAAGATCCCAAAAAGAAAACTCCCAGGAATATTATAGCCAGGTTCCAGAATCCCCAGATCAAGGAGAAAATACTACAAGCAGCCAGGAAGAAACAATTTCAATATTGTGGAAACACAATCAGAATGCCCAGGACCTGGCAGCTTCTACACTGAGGGATCGAAGGGCATGGAATATGATATTCCAGAGGGCAAAAGAACTGGGAATGAACCCAAGGGTCACCTACCCAGCAAAACTGAGTATTTTGTTTCAGGGGAAAATATGGTCATTCAGCGGAATAGAGGACTTTCAAGCATTCTTGAGGAAAAAACCAGAATTGAATAGAAAATTTGACATCCAGACACAAGAAGGAAGAGATGCCTAAGAAGGTAATCAGGGAAAAGAAATCAAAAGGAACTTATCAAAGTTGAACTATTTACATTCCTATATGGAAAAGCAATAACTGTGACTGATGATATCTTTCTCACTATTAAAATAATGGAAGAAGGGTGTGTGGTCATATGAATACATATGTGAATGTGTGTGTATATGGTTACAGTTATATATGGATAGAGGGCATAGGTTGAATTTGTTGGGAAGGGAGAATACTCAAGGGATGAAATTATGAGGTGAGAGAGGAAAGTGGCAAGAGGAGATGGGGAGAGACAGGGTAGGGTAAACTATCTCATGTAGAAGAAGCAAGGGGAAGTGGTTGCAAGGGAGGGGGAGAATAGGAAGGCAAAAAAGGCAAAACCACATTCTCATTGAATTTGGTTCAGGGAGAGAATGACATACATACTAAATGGGATATCTCAACCTGCAGCAGGATAGGGGGAAGGGGGATGAGAGGAGGGATGATGGATGGGAGGGCATCCTTGGGGGGAGGGGAGGTTGGAAGTACCCACTATAGAAGAGGGACAGGATCATGTAGGGAATGGACCAGGTGGGGGGTGGGATGAGTGGGAGGGAATTATAAGCAGCCTTGTACAATATATCTACTATGATAATGTTTTGCATAGCTAGACATGTACAACATATACTGAATTACTTATCTCCCAAGAGGGAATGGGTGACAAGGGAGGAAGGAAATGGATCTGAGATTTGAGGTCTTAACATTAAATGTTTCAAATATATATAAATACTATTATTAATACTCTTTTGCTTATAATTGGGAGATAAGATGTGCAGGCATCGGGACACAAAGATTCACCTTCCTCTAATGGAAAAGTCGAAGGGGGTATGGGAGAAGGTATGGGAGAGAGCAGATTGGAGGACTGCTTGTGGGACTGCTATTCTAGGAGGTTGGGTAGGGGAATAACAGGGGGAAAAACGATTGTAACTCAAAATCTGGCAGAAATGAATGATGTAAAACAGAAGTTAATAAAGCATTTGTTTAAATAAAAAATTTTTAAAAAAAGTAATCTAGACTTGAGGTCACTTTTTCCTTAATATCAATTTACTCCTCAACCTTTTTCAACCTGGTTTTGGTTATCATCACTCTATTTAAACTGGTCTTCAAAAAATTAACAGTGATCATTAAATTGCCAAACCCAATAACCTTTTCTCAGTACTCATCACCCTTAACAGTTCTGCAGCATTTGACACTGTTGCTCTCCCCCTACTTTTCAATACTCTCTCCTCCCTTGTTCTGCATTACACCCAAATCCACTGTTTCTTCTCTTACCTTTCTGGCTATTTCTCAGTATCCTTTGCTGGCTTCTCTTCCTCTTCTCAATCCCTAACTCCAATCCTCTCAACCCTGAGGCCTTGTCTCTGGCCCTTTCCTCTTTTCTATCTACACTCTTACTTGGCAGTCTTATCTACTATTCTAACTTCACTATCACATCTAAGAAAATGAAGTCCAAATATGTATGTCCAGACCTAGGCTTATACTCCAGACTTCCAATTAATACTGTCTATATGATGTCTTAACCTGGATGTCCTATGGATTACTCAGGCACAACATGTACAAACATTAATTTATCTCCTCTCCAAACACGTTCTTCCATCTGATTTTCACTGGATCATAGACTTAGAACTAGAGGAAAATTGAGAGATCAGCTAGTAAAAATGCCTCTTTTCACAGAACAAACAGATTCTTTGAGATTGCACGACTTGCCCAAGATTGCTAGGTAGTGAAGGAAAGAGCCAGAATTTGAACCTAGGTCCACTGGCTACAAAACCAGGGGTACTCCCACCCTATTACTTTACTTTTTTGTTCAATTGCACCACCTAATCACCCATGTTCAAACTCTTGGTTAGCTCTGACTGCTCTTCTATCAACTCTCACATATTAAGAAATTTAGTCAATTCTACCTTTGTAATGCATTTCACATCTGTACTCTTCCTTTTATTCCTACTGCCAGATAATGAGTTTAAGTCTTCATCACCAAGACTATTATGATAGCCTCCTAATCAGTCATCCTGTTTCCAGTCTCTCCTCCTCTAATCCATCCTTCTACCACTGCCAAATTCTTTTTCCTCATGCACAGATCGGATCATATCACTCTTTTCAAAAGACATCAGTAATTTCCTGTGGCCCACTTGGCAAAGACCCTCTCTATGCCTTAGCCTCAAGTCCAAGGCCTTCCATAGTATATTAGTCTCCTTTTCCAAGCTTATCTTGGAACAACAGGCTTTTAGAATAGGAAGATACATAAGAGTACATCTAGTCTAAGTCATACCTGAAGAAGAACCTCCCCAACAATGTAACCCCTCAAAATGGTATTCCATCCTTTGTTTGAAAACATCAAGTGAGCACAGCTCCCACCCCCCAAGGCATCCCATCCCACTTTTGAGCACCCTTAATTGTTAGGTAGTTTTCCCTGAGATCAAGACTAATTTACTTCTTTGTAACTTCTACCCAGTGTTACTATTCATGCCCCGGAGGGCCTAATTAATTTCTCTTCCACATGTTAACCCATCAAATACTTTGGACAAAGCTATCATGTTCCCACAGTCTTCTCTGCTATGAGCAAAACAATCCCAGTTCCATCCATGGATTATCACATGAAAGAGAGTCAGTGTCCTTCATGGTCCTGATTGTACATTTCTGGATACTCTTGAGCTTAACAATATCCTTCATAGGGGTGGCTAGGTGATGCAGTGAGTAGAGTGTCGGCCCTGGAGTCAGAAGGACCTGAGTTCAGATCTGGCCTCAGACACTTAACGCACACACAAATAAAAACCTAGACATGTGGCCTTGGGCAAGTTACTTAACCCCAATTGCGCTCCAAAAAGCAAAAAAAAAAAAATATATATATATATATCCTTCTGAAACTATGGTGCCCAGAACTGAACACAACACCCCAGATGTGGTCTGACTAGGGCAGATTACAGAGGAACTGTAAGCTCTTTATTTTTGGACGCTATGCCTCTCTTAATAAAACTCAAGATCATATGAGCTCCATTGGTTTCACATCACCCTGCTTACTCATAATGAATTTGCAGTTTACAAAAATTGCCACATCTTTTTCATAAAAACTGGTGTCAAACCATGCCATTGCCATTTTGTACTTGTAAGGTTCTTTTTGGAGCCCAGCTACAAGATTTTTACATTTGTCACTACTAAATTTCATCTTACTAGATTCATACCAGTGACCTACCCTGTCAGGGTCTTTTGGGGTGCTAACTGTAGCATATAATATGGTAGTTATCTTTCTGAGCTTTGTGTCATGTGTAACTTTGACATGAAGACAATGCCAGCTATCCAAATCAGAGATAAAAATGTTAAATGAGATAATATTTGTAAAGTGCTTGGTCTAATACCGGGCTCATAGTAGGTACTTAATAGATATTTATTTCCTTCTCCCTTTACCTGCTCAAATGGCATAGCCCAGCCAGCCCTTTGGGGTACTCCAAAGGAGTCCTCCTGCCAGCTGGCACCAAACCATTAATAATTACTCTTTAAGTCTAGCTAACCAACAAATTTTTAATTCATTTGATTGTACTCTGATCTAGACCATGTCTCATCTTTTCCAAAAGAAGAGCATTGGCTACCTTGATAAACTATATCTACAATGTTGCCCTAATCTACTACTTTAGTAGCAATGCTGTTAAAAAATAGTTTGGAAAGGTAACTTGAAGTCTGATTGTGGAGAGCCCTGAGTAACAGGAAAAGAAGTTTGTACTTTAGTGTGTAGGAAATAGATAGTTGAGTGGAGGCACACCAGAAAATTGACAAAGATAACAAAAGTTGGAAATGGACTGTTTTGGAGAGGCCAAGGAAAGAGAAGCACACTGAAGACATGGATTGGTTCAAACTTTCTGGAAAACAAGTTGGAATTATGCTCAAAAAAAGAATAGACATATCCATGCTCTTTGACCCAAGATCTTACTGCTAGGCATATATTCTGGAAGGTCAATGATAAAGAAAAAAAAGTCCCGTTTATCAGAATATTTACATAAGTATTTCTTGTAGTAGCAAAGAACTGAAATCAAAGTAGGTGTTCACTGACTGAGAAACAGCAAAAATATAAAAATACTGTATAAGAGTATAATAGAATGTAATTCAGCTCTAAGAAATAATGAATATGAACAATCCAGAGAAACTTGCAAAGGCATTTGAGTTGAGGAAGAGTGAAGTAAATTGAACCAAGAAAAGAATATACATGTTTACAAGAATGTAAATGGCAAAAGGAAAAGAAAAGAAAGGAAATTCTATATTCTATAATTAAAATGACCAAGCTTGACCCTGCTTATTTTCAGAACATGTTGCCTGTACTTTGGCCATCCTTCTTATTCCCTTCCCTGATCCTTGATCTTCATACACAGGCCTGTGCCACTCCCCTGCCCAAGAAGTTCCAACAGCTCAAATTCTTCACAATCTAACTCTAGCCTACCTTTCCAGACATGTTATGCATTCCTCCCTGTCATCCACTCTCCATTCTAGTCAAATTTCCCACTTCCTGACCTTAACGCATGATGTTCTGTTGTTCATCTACATGCTTTTGAATAGCCTATTCCCTATATTTAGAATATATTCCCTCCTTACCTCCACTTCTGGGCACGTCTACCTCAAACAGCACCTCCTTCATGAGATATTTCCTATTCTCCTAGCTTCTATTGCTTCCTCCCTGCCCCCCAAAAAAGAACCCTTTCCTTCTTTATATCTGTCTACTTATATATGCACATGTTGTTTCCTCTGGTAGGACATAAGCTTTTTGAAGGCATAGACCATTTCTTTTCTTCTTCTTCTTTTTTTAGAGCAATTGGGGTTAAGTAACTTGCTCAAGGTTACATGGCTAGTCATTATTTGTGTGTGGGTGTTCATTTTCTGAGGCTGGATTCGATCTCGGGTCATCACAACTCCGAGGCTGGCGCTCTTACTCACTGCGCCACCTAGCCACCCCGACCATTTTTTTTCAATCCTGCCTCTGATTGTTATCAGCAGATGTAAGTGATTTAACCTCTCACTGCCTTGGGCAACTCTCTAAAACTCTTAAATTACCAACGAGTTGACCATCTGCACTGACGGAAGAAATTTTACCGTGGCAGTTTCCAACATTTATGAAATCACAGCTTCACATAAAAAAGTAAGCATTAACACTTATCTGTGATTTTTAAAAACTTCAGGATGCCACAATGAGCTATATTCACTACAGGTATCTTTCAATTTTGGTTAGGAAACATTTCTGATTTAAGTATTTGATCTTATGATCTACAATTGTTCATTGTAAAGGTTAACCCAGTGGATGAAATTTTAAAAATTCTTTCCATTCACCCAAGGGCATTTCCTATAATTAGTTATTGGGTAGAAAGTCATTGGTTTCTGAAGTGGTAATCATCACCTCTGTTCTCCTTCCCCCCCATCCATATCAGTCACCAAGTCCCATCAAGTCTTTTTTTTTTTTTTTTTTTTTTGCCACTGGTATCTTTCCCTTTCACTCCCAATGGCCACTACCCTGGCCCTCATTCCCTCATTATGAAACAGTAATCATAGCAACCCTTTCGTTGCTTTGCACCAAGTGGAGACTCGTGACATACTGACTAGTGACTAACAACATGGGGTATTATTTTTCATTTCTTTAGCAGGATGAAAATATCAACTGAAAATTCCACAAGACAACTCTATTTCAAATAATGTTCCAAGTAAGCCTATCATTTACAGAACTTCTATAATCAGATTGCTCTCAAAATAAATTTTAAATATGCTGATCTGTAATTTTAATTTTATCATTACCAAATTATGTAAAATGAAGCCTATAGGTTAAAATAATGGTATTAGAGCAATATGCACAAAGATCCCACACCAGCAAGAGTGGGATTTTTGATAGCTCTAATTACTAGAATTTTTTTCTTATAGTAAGCTGAAATCTACATCCCTCCAACTGCTGCCCATTGGTTCTTTTCTGAACTTCGAAGTCACATAAAATGAGTTCATTCCCTCTTCCACAAAACAATCCTTGGTATGCTTACAAACAGTGCCCCCACCCCAGTTCTTGTCCAGACTCAATATCCCTACTTGCTTCAACATTTCCTTTTATGCCATGAAGAATTTTGGGTCATCAGCATTCAGGGAATCTAGATTTCATGAAGTATAAGGATAAAAGAGACTATCAGACCATTTTGTTAGGGAGGGGAGAAATACCTTTTAGCATAATTTAACTGACAGCATGGAAGTAAGAAAGACACAAAGATATAGCTGAGATCTGTTGGGTAAGTGAGAATAAACAAAGAAACTCAACTCAGTTAATCTTATAATCTACATGTGCTTTTTCCCCCTCTTCTTTTAATGATTGGATTTTAAAATGCCCAAGGGAAAGAAAACAAATATCATGTCTTTTGGCACTAAACATCTTTCCAGGTCATTATTTATGGGAAATAGTCCACAGAAAAATTGTGAAATACAAGGAAATGTTCGTAAGTCACAGGCTCACCCTACATGAGGGATTAACTATGGCAAATTAATGATTCCTCTGTAGAAGAACAAAGGGGACTGATTGTGGGTCAGAAATGTTGCACAAGACAGTTCTAGAGCTTGGTAAGTTTGATACCACTCTTGCCATAGAACAGCTTCATTTGGCACAGGGCCTGGCACACAGTAAGCACTAAATAAATGTTAGCTACTACTACTATAATTATTATTGTCCAGAGAGACTTTAGAAAGGTAGAAGGTTCAGGATATATGTGACACGCTATTTGTCTATATTCTCTAGGGAGTTTTTATATACCATATTTATCAACCCAAGTCACTCACATAAAGGAAGGGTTTGGTTTTTTTTTTGGTCATTTTTGTATTTGGGGGTGGCAGTTTTGCTCATAACTTGAGTATTATCTCACTTGAAACGGTATTTGACAAAAACAAATCTCTTTCCCTTACATGGTATTTGTGTAATTTACACTGGTAAAGAGTAGAATTTGTTGTTGTTTTTTTAACTTCATTTTTTATTTTTAGGGCTGAGTAAAGAGTTTGCTTGGTCTTCATTTTATATGCCAATTTACCTTTACAAAACTAACAATTCATTCTGCACTACTGAATAATATCCTACCATTGATTTTGATGCAAAACTCTCAATGGCTCATCTGGAAGTTTCATGAGCGGGGTGGAGGGAGAGTAAACATGGCTTAATGAGTATAAATTTAATTATGCATTTAGTCTGGAGATTCTTTTAAAAAGCGTAACAGATGTTTTCAAAGCAGACAGAGGATCCGTATAGCTAAGAAAATCTTTAAAGTGACTAATTTAATCTCTGTCCCTAAGCAATTTGAATTTAAAAGTAGAAGATAATCATGTTACTAATATATCAACATCTTTGTTTTTGTTAGACAATCATTGTACTTCATTTCTTCATAAACTTTGTCGAGCTTTTTTTTCTTTTGGCTAAATGACAGGGTTTGAAAGTATACTCTGTATGTGCCAGTGAATGTTTAAAAACAAAACAAAAAAATTTCACTTAGAGCGTTTTAGAAGATAAAAGATACAAGATACCATTATATGATGTAAGCATACCAACTGTTGCTTAGCCAGGAAGGAAAGAGGATAAGCATTTATCAAGCACCTATTACAGGCCAGGCCCTTTGCTAAGCTCTCTACAAACAGCTCATTCGACCTCATTTGATTTCAGCAGAGTATATTGACTTTCTTTTTAAGTTGAAAAAGTAATGAGATAATAATTCAAATTATTATTATATCTACACCAACATCTCAGAATTAAGTCTTCCAATTGTACCAACAAAATACAAGGAGAAAAAGACCCCCTTTTCCAAAATTCTTTCCCATCAGTAATATCTGTGACTCTTACTTTGTTCATATTCAACTGTAGCTATGAAATCTTAATAATAAATTAATATGAAAATTAATATGAAATATTAATGAAGGACAGTGTACTTTGCTTTATCTGATGAAGTAGGCTCTGAATTTAAGAGATATACTCAGAGAGCCTTCTATGGCCACATCTGGCTGCCACTTTTAGATTTATTGCTTATTTTCTAGAACAGTTTCTCAAATTGGCTAATGTGTTCTCTATACCAGAGTTTAGGATTAAATTCCACCCATGGTTCCCTTTCCAATTTACTGAAATAAATGAGCATAGGGCTTTAATCTTGCATAGAAAGATTTAAGGATGAGGGGTTAGAACCCAGAAAATTTGAGAATTAGGCTGCTTCTGGATCTTAATATAGAGATATTCTCATTTAGCATGAGCATTTCTTTGTTAATGGTTTCCAGGATGGAATAAGATTATTAAGAGACACTTCTGCATCTTCATTCACTATTATCCACTCTTTACTCTCACTAGGAGATGACATTGTCATTAGTGAACCAAAGCACTACTGCAAATAACCTAAAATTAAGAAAGGGTTAGCAAAAAAGTTACCACAAAGACTAGGAGGTGAGATCTAATTCGGAAAGCACTGTCATTTATAACCATGTTGTGTAAGAAAGGAAAAGGGCATAAGAAGACATACACAAAAGGTATATGAAATGATTAATGGCAGCTTCTCACAATAATCACAAATGCCTGACCTGAGAGGCCTGGTTACACAAACTTGATCCTGACAGTCATCTATAATTCTCCCAGATATAAATATAATCATCATCAAGTTGTACTGATATTTTCTCAGCAATATCTCTTGAACCCATCTCTTCCTTTCTATTTCCTTTGATGCCATCCTGTTTAACTCATTACCTCCAAACAGGGCTACTGAAACAGCCACTAAGCACCTTGGCCTCTGATGAACATCTTTAACCAACACCATGTTCATGAAGTCAGTCCCCTTCTTTTGAGCCATTACAAGCTCCCAATGTGTGAAGACTGAAACATATTGAAATAGGAAATGATCTCTTACTCTATTTAAACAACTCTCCAAAGTCAGAAATCCTCCAGATCTATCTATCAAAATGACTGATGGACTAAAGCTCCTGATGTCCATAAATTTATTTTTATATATTCACAAATTAGATATGTTTCCAGATGTTCACAAATATGTATGTGTGTATGTATACATACATATATTTATATTATCATCTGATATTCATATGTGGAGCTCGTGAAAACATTCATGTTTAAATTTTCTCTAATTCTCTAGTGTTCTAAGACTTCTTTAGAACCTTTTAATGATAAATATCTCACCTGTTACTTACAGTCCATAGTTTTTAATACTGTCATAATACTGGGTGCCCCAAAAGTCTTGGTATTAATTTCTTTAAACTGCACTAAGACTCTTGGAACATGCTTTTATGAAAGAAAATTAGTAAGTTTCTGTAGGTTTCTGTCATTCATTTTTATTTTCTGTGCTTAACTCAGCAAAGCTCATTTTAATTTTTTTCCCCTTATAAAATTGTATTTTTCCAATAAAATTACCTCAGAGTTCAGTATTGTAGAACAATTCAGGGACTAATGCTATCAAGTTAACTCTAATCCTACAGCTAATGGAGTTGAAATTGAGTATTCTTCCCCAATACTTCCTGTATTCAGTTCTGACTTTTAAAAATGTAACTCCACATTCACCAATAAGCATCAAGTGCCAACTATGTGCTAGGCATTGTGAAAATCCTTGAGGACACACAGACACAAAAGCAAAAAACAGTCCCTGCCTTCAAGGAGCTCACAATCTAATGGAGGAGAAAACATGCAAACAACTATGAATTGTAGAAACAATATAGGATAATCACCAAGGAAAAGCACTAACACAATGGGAAAGACTTCTTTTGGAAGATGGGATGTTAGCTGGGACTTAAAGGAAGCCAGGAAGTAGAGGAAAAGAAAGAGAGAATTCCAGGTACTGGAAACAGCCCATGACTATGAACTGAGAAAGGAGATGCAGTTTCTTGGGGAGGGAACAGCAGGGAGCCTTGTGTCACTGGGTCTAAGAGTATAATATTAAATACCCCTCTGGAAAGCTCTTACTGGCTAACTGAACCACATAGCAGCCCTTTAAATCAGTATATGGCTAGCCTCAATGAGACAGGGAAGAAAATATCTCAGGCCATTGGTCCAGGAATGGGTCTTCATTTAGGAGGCAAGGAATCACCAACAATGCTATTTCCAAGTCACACTCCTTTGAAGAAGAAACAAAGAAATGGTTGGTACCTTTTGAGCTTTGCCTTCCTCTCATATACCTTCCTGTATTTATCATAATATGAGAAATACTCTTCTCTCTTTTGATAAAAAAACACTTGAAAAAAGATAAAAATTATTTTTAACCCATAATACAGCGTTTTATTGCAAGTATGTATTTCTATTGCTTCATTTAAGGAATGGGTATAAGGAAGGAGAGGGAAACCTGCAACCTTAAGGCCATATGTGACCTTCCAGGTGCTTGAGTGAGACCTTTTGAATGAGTCCAAGTTTTACAGATAAATCCCTTTATTAAGGGGATTTATTCTGTAAAGTTTGGATTCAGTCAAAAGGCCACACTTGGGGCGGCTAGGTGGCACAGTGAGTAAGAGCACCAGCCCTGGAGTTGGGAGGACCTGGGATCGGTTCTGGCCTCAGTACTTAGCACCCACACATAAAATAACTAGCCATGTAACCTTGAGTAAGTTACTTAACCCCAATTGCTTTAAAAAAAAAAAAGGCCACACTTGAGGACATAGAGGGCCACATGTGGCCTCAAGGCTGCAGGTTCCCCACCCCTAGTATAAGATATAGGGAATGTCCCAGAAAAGATTAAGGTTGATCAGAAATGAAGAGAACTAGATAATTTTGTGCATATTCAGAGACAGGGAAAGGTGAATGTCTGTTCTCACATTTCCCTTGGAAATAGGAAACCAAATTCACTGTACCCTGAATGTTGCTCTAACCTTTTTTTTAACCTCCATCTATTCAAGTTTTCTTACACTTCTGTTAAGATCTGTGAAATTTTATTATACTCCATTTCCTTGATTACTAATGTTATAATGTACGACTAATGATTTTAGTATCTTTAGTATGCTAAATTGAGAAATAAATTTTCCATAAAAAATAAGACATGGATTGGTTTAAAAAAATTTTAGCCACATCACAGAAACCAGAATTGTTTTTGCAAGCCCCATATTTATGACATTTCAGTCTATTTGGGCAATAAATCATTATTACCAAAGTCCCAATGAAGTATTTTTTATATTTACCAAAACCCTATGTTTTTACAACTGCCGCAGACATGCAGGTAGACATGAGGCATAAGGAAGGAAATCCCCATTTCCTGATTCTCAGAATACTGAAGCAAGCTCAGGACAATTCACTCAGCTAGAAGAAAACTGCAGAACTGTCTCCTCCAAGTTAGATTTTAAAAAAATCTTCCTTGGATTTCAAGTCATGAAAATTAAGCTTTAAAAACAACTTGAAAAATCATGAAAAGGACTCCAGAACTTCAAGAAAGAACTGAATGACTGTTGTTATGTAATAATAACAATGATGAAGATGATAAATGATTAATAATAAGAAAACCTCATTTATACAGTGCTTTGGGGTCTTTTAAACTCTTTAAAGACATTATCTCATTCCATCCTCAACACAACCTTGGGAGATAGGTACCTGTTATTATCCCCATTTTACAGTCTAGGAAACTGAGGCAGACAGAAGTTGTGACCTGCCCAGGGTCACACAACTAGTAAATGTCAGAGGCTGGATTTAAACTAAGAATTTTTACTGACTGAAGGTACAGTGCTCTAGCAGTAAGAGAACAAAGCAGGTAAGGATTGGAAACAGGACTTGAATTTAGGTCTTTTGGTTCCAAAATTAATGTTTTCATACTGTTCTGTAGTTTTGCAGCTACACTCCAGACCCTCCTGGATACTAGATCTAAAAAGAAAGGAAGTGTGAACAACTTTAGTTCTGTGGGAAAAGATTCCTTTTGGAAATGGCTTCACCCATCCCTGCACCATTAGGGATCAGTTCAATTTGGTTCCCTTTAGTGAATGAGCCACCTTTAATAGGAAATGGAGTCTTGGCCTTCTTGAGGAAAAAAAGGGGTTTAGAACAAGAAATCCCTCTAGGGTAGCAGTTCTGTGGTTACCCTCATGGTTGTCTTTCAGGTCAGGTAGGTTATAGTGAGACTTCTGGATAAAAGGAGGTTCTTAAATGGTCACACTATTGCCAACCAGTTGAGCTTAACATTTGTTCATATACTGGACATTTATTCCACACATATACTGCTTATTGCTCTATGCCAGGTCCTATGGTGGGAGTGGTTAGCTGTTTTCAGTTGTGTCTGACTTTGTAATTCCTTTTGTGGTTTTCTGGGAAAAGTTACTGAAGTGGTCTGCCATTTCCTTCTCCAGCTCATTTTACAGATGAGGAATCCGAGGCAAACAAGGTTAAATGACTTGCCCAGGGTCTATCTAATTCACCACCTAGTTGTCCTGTGGTGGACACAAATTACAAGACCCAAGACTTGCCTTCAAGGAGCTTTAGTTGGGAAGAAGAAATGAATATAGCTCAGTGGTTTAAGTTATTACTATTGACAAATCAACATTATACCAATTATTAATAGATACAACTAATACTGCCTAACAGTTGTGACTGTAATTGAAATCATGAGAGTTAATTAGATCACCCTGGGAGAGATTGTATAGAAAAATAAGTAAAGGCCCAGGATAGAGCCTTGGGTACACTCATAGTTATGGAATAGGACAAGGATGAAACATAAGAGAACAATGTCATAAAAACTCAAGAAAGGTTTAAAATCCAGGAGGAGAGGGTGATCAATAGTGATACATGCTTCAGAAAGGTCAAGAGAAATGTCCCCTGGATTTGGATATTTAGAGAATGCTGGTAACTTTGAAGTGAGTAGCTTTAGCTGAGTGAATTCAGAATCCAAACGCTAATATGTGAGAGCAGTGGAAGAAACAAAAGTAGATAGTTCCTTGTAAGAATTGAACATGAAAAAGAGTATAAATACAATATGGCTGCCTGATGGCATGGTAGGGTCAAATGAAGGGGTTTTTTTATGTGTTTTGTTTTTGGTTTTAAGGATGAGGAAGACATACATGTATGCTGTTGAAATTCTTTGCGTTAAAGATCTGTACCCCTGGGCTTCCTTTGAAGAAGTGGGTTTTTCCTTATAAGAAGTCTTCAAGTGAAGGATGGATAGCAACCCAATAGCCTATCCCTCTACTTCCAGGGACTGCCAATCATTCTAATCTCCAAGTTTCACCCAGTTGAGTGTTATCCTTGGCCCATTTTCCCTCTCTCCACATATCCATTGGTTACCAAATATTGTCCTTTCTACTTCCACAAAATCTCTTGCATCCAATCCCTTCTCTCCAACCAGAATCCTGGTTCAAGTCCTCATCACCTGTCATCCCAACTGTTGCTATAATCTCCTAATTAGTTTCCCTGTAACAAGTCTCATTTTACTAACATCAAAATTCCACTTGCAATGGGAATTTTTTTCTAAAGTACTCTTCTGACCATGTCATCCCAACCCTACTCAACAAACTTCAGTGGTTCCCTGTTAACTCCAGGATAAAACATAAATTTGTTTGTTTGGCACTGAAAGCTCTTCGCATCCTATCCTGATTCTATCTTTCCAACTTTGTTACATGTAACTCCCTTCTATTCATTCTACATTCCAGGCAAACTGGTCCTCCTGATGTTCTTCACACATGACGCTCTATCTCCCATCTCCATGCCTTTTTCATCTTTACCCCTTGGAATCTCTGGTTTTCTTGAAGATTCAGCTCTTTCTGCATGAAGTATTTTCTAATGCCCTTAACTATTACTGTCATCTCCCAAAGTTACTCTATATCTATTTTATACATACTTTGTATATAACTATATATGTGCATGTTGTCTCCCTTGTTAGAGTATAAGCCCCTTGAGGACAAGGACTCCCTAACTTTTCTCTTTGTATCTCTAGTGTTACACTGAAAGTGTTTCATAAAAAAGTGTTTCATGTTTTATTATTGATTAAAATTTCATTTTAAATACTAATGCTAAATTGTTAACTCCTATTGAACTATTAGGAGCAACCAGGTGGTGCGCCGGATAAAGTACCGGGCCTGGAGTCGGGAAGACTCATCTTCTTCAGTTCAAATCTGGCTTCAGACACTTACTAGCTATGTGACCCTGGACAAGTTACTTACCTTGTTTGCCTCAGTTTCCTCATCTGTCAAATGAGCTGGAGAAGGAAATGGCAAACCACTCCAGTATCTTTGCCAAGAAAAACCCAAATGGAGTCATGAAGAGTCAGACATGACTGAAACAATTGAAGAGGAACAACACTGAAGTACCAGAGCTGATCTCTATGGTACCATCAATTTCCCAAGGACATCCATTTTTATTATGCCTGAGACATAGTATGTCTGCCATATATTCTGAATACTATACTTGAACCAATTTCACACAATATTTGGAACTTTAAACACAGAAAGTAGTCCAAGTACTATTATTTCACCAGTGACAGTACTGTCTTAAAAGCTGAAACATAAATTAAGTACAGTTCTACAAAAAAGTATAATCTTTTTAAAAACTTTTCACTTAAAAATTTTCACTGGAAAAGCATTGATATGGCTACAAGGAGGGGGACATCAAATACTTTAAACTAAGTGGGTTTGGGCTTTCTATTAAAACAATATCATCATATTTAATAATATCATTAAGGAGATCTTATGTGAGTACAGACAACAACTGAGAGTTACAATTTAACCAATTATATTCTCTCAATATCCTATAACCTATTATCTGGTTATAATTTTGACTGAATTAATTCTTTCAGTTCATTAGGCCCTTATTTACAGCAATGAAGCAAAAGCATTAAATGAAACAAGGGACATGCAGCTTTTTTAAAATAGCAGTAGCTAAAGTATTAAAATAAGTTATTAAGCTTAATTTTTCCTTTCTGGAATGAATCTAGTTCAAGAAGATATGCATAATTGTATATGAACAAATTTATTTAAACAAAAATATCTAAACCCAGTAACACTTTACCACTATGTAGACAGATAGCTGCCTTGCTGGTACAGCCATTTACATTAAGATGAGGATTTCTATCAGAAGTAATGATCACTCTGGAATGGAGCATCTGCTGCTGAGAAAGAAGTAAGATGTGGTTGGGCATAATACCACATCATAACGTGATTCACTCAGTTGTATCCTGTTTGACCTGAGTTCAAATCCGGCCTCAGACACAACACAAAAACTAGCCATGTGGCCTTGGGCAAGTCACTAAACCCCAATTGCCCTACCTCCTCCCTTCCAACAAATCAAAAAAAAAAAAAGAAAAAGAAAAAAAAGCTGGGGGAAAATATAAGAAATTGTATGGGTGACTGTCCCCTTCCAGTTTAAAGAGTGAAAAAGAAGGGCTGGTTAGAAAACATGACCCCAACAGATAAGATATGCAACCTTAAAACCTTTTTTATAAAGTGAGAGTAAGACCAATAAACCATCCATATACACCATTAGACTCCTTGCATAAGAACATGAAGAAATTTCCCAGAATATTGGTGATTGGGCAGCCGTGGATGGGTTGTGATCTGCATTGTTGGAAGGAATACTCACATCGATGAGATCACAAATCCACCGCAGCTTGAAAGTACAAGAAAGAGCATGTGTATGTGTGGGTGGGGATATGGATTTTTGACTATGATTTCTTGAGGTCATCAGAATCCAAATACAATAACATTACAATTATCCAACATTGTTGATGAATGAAGCATTGCTCATGTGTGGATTTTCCAGATAAGTGAATGTAGTCCTTTTAGTGCCAAAACATTTTTAAAAAATTAACTATTTTTGATGGAAATCTTTCAAAAACATATTATGCATTTTCCCCTACTTTCTTAAACTGAATATACTGAATATGATTTAACCTTTTTTCCTTGAAGGTCCAGTGTCATCATTCAACAATCATACCTCACTGAAGGCTGGGGACCAAATTAGGTCTTGATGTTCCAGGTCTAAGAGTTCATGTCTAAGTTTTAGGTCTAAGATGGATTTATGTCTTTCTAAATTAAAGCTAAGGAGAAGGTCATGGTTATAAAGATGAGTATAAAGTAATTTAGTGAGGGAAAGAGCAGAAGGGCAGATTATTCCTTAGATACATAGAATCATGAAGAAAAAAGACTGAAGGTTTAGAATTGGATCAGATATTAAACAGTAGTCAGTACAAGGAGAGGACTGGAGCTAAGTGATCTCAGTAGCTTATTCAATTATGCTGCCAGTCTGACATCAGCAGCATCCTTCTGTAACAATCCCAGTTATAAAAACATTATAATAGGTCAGTGAGGGTATGAGAAATGTGGAAATCATTGTGGTGAGGAAAGGACATAGATTTTGGCTAGCCCCACCAGGCATTTTTGACTCCAAAACTAACTGGGAGGCTCCTAGAACTGGAAAGAAGAATTTTTTTTTTAACTGGGAGGGGTTGTGAACACATCCCAGTTGAGGAGTTAGTGTCTGGGAGGTAACCAAAGCAGAGACTGTTTACTTCCCCTCCCCCGCCTTCCTTGATTTTCTTTTTTTCAAATCCCCTTTAATTTTCTAGAACCCTACAGGCAAAAATCATTTCTGAATACCAACATAGCTATGCCATTGTTTTTCTGTGCCCTTTGTACTACAATTGTTCCCTACAACACTTTTTACTTTTAAGCAAATGGTATAGGATAGTCAAATGAGACCATATTTCCTATGTCTTCACTTAAATACATCTGACATGGAGATGTACTAATCCAATTAAACACAAGGTCTTCTCTACCAGAATAGGGATATATGCCTTTGATGAATGTAAAATAGACATTTTAGAATGCTAACATTGCTTAGAAAGATTGCTCCAGTCTAGCAAATTAACTCTGAATATTCTAATATTGGTTAAATTCTTAAGTTTAATATATATTTACTTTCTTTTATGCATGTATGCTCTTTAAAAGTCATATATAAGTTCAATTTCTGTAAATAAAAATGAAAATTTTAGTGTACTGAGAAATGATGCTTCAAGGAATTCTTACCTAATATGAAATCATTCCCTAATTTATCTGTTTTGAACGTCTGGGTTTTCCTATGTCATGTTCCTAAAAAGGGATAGATTTTTACTGCATTGCTACTCTCCCAAATAATTACGTAAAATTATTCTAATTTTCTTTCACTAATCACCCTGATCTCTTAAAAACTGATAATCACCATATCTTCTATGCCAACTAGTAAGTTATTGTCATCCATTCAACAGCTAATTATTAAATACTTTGTGCAAAGCATTATGCTAGGAACCAGGAGAGTTACAAAAATAAATAAGACATATTCTTGCCCAGAGTCTGCAGTTCTACAAGGAGGATAATGATATATGCACAAACATGTGTGTGTGTACTCATGCAATAAATACAATGTAGAATATAATCCAATCTAATCAATAAGCCCTGACTACATGAAAAACCAAAATGAAACACAGCCCCTGCCTTCAAGGAGTTTCATTTTTGCCAAAGATACTAAAATACATAAACAGATAAGTTTGTACATTGAAAGTTTCAGAAAAAGGTGTTAATACTAACTACTAAGTAGATCAGGAAAGACTTCGCAGAGAATATGACACATGAGCTCAGCCTTAAAGGGATTCAAAGAGGTAAAGGAAGGAGGGAAGGCTTTTAAGGTATGGGGGACATTCTGTGCCAAAGCATGGAAGCAGTAGATGGGTTGGGAGAACAGAAAGCATGCCAGTTTAGCTCAAAGAGTATATGAAGGAGGGAATGTACATACAGTAGCTTAGGAGAACAGGCAAGAGACAGATGGCCTTAAATGGGCCTTAAATGTCAGGAGTTTGGATTTTATCCTAGAGGCAAAAGGGAGCTACTAAAGTTTCTGGGGTAAGGGAATGAGATATAGTAAGATTTGCACTTTAGGAATATGATTAGGGCAGATTAGAGATGAGAGAGACTGGACACCAGGAGGCCAAATTAGAAAGGTGTTTTGAAAGGCAATAAGGACCTGAACAAGAGTGATAGCCATGTGAATAAAAAGAAGGGAATAGCTGTGCATGATGTCATGGAAGACAAGGAGACCTGGCAATCGTTGAATATAGCTAGTAAGGGAGAAAGAAGAGTCAATGATGACTCTGAGGTTGTAAATCTTAATTGCTAGAAGTTATCATCCTCTACGGAAGTAAAGCAGTTTGGAGGAGTGGTGAATTTAGGGGGTGAGATCATGAGGGCTATTTTGGATATGTTGACTTTGAGATGCCTATGAACATTCAAATTCAAACAGGAATTCAGTTTTACAGGACTAGAACTAGAACACAGATCTGGGAGTCTTTTGCATAGAAATGCTAATTGACTTCTTGGATGTCAACAAGATCACTAAGAAAAATGGTGCAGATAAAGAGGTCACATGACAGAACATTAGGGACATCTATAATCAGAGGGTGGGACACACATGAAGATACATCAGGCAAATAAGAGAACATTAGTACACAAGAGAGGTGAGAAGAGTTGTACAAGATTAGAGCGAGCAAAAATTATTTCTGGTTTTCACTGGGGGAATCAGTGAAAGCTTCATGGAAGAGGTAGAATTTAAGGTGAATCTGAAGAACAGGTAGGATTTCAAGAGAGAGAGACAAGGAAGGGGCATGCCACGAGGTTAGAGAATAACAGGGACAAATGTACAGGAGTGGGATAGTACTGGATACATACACAGGAAAGATTGTACAGTGAGTACAGATTGTACAGATTGTAGAGTTGAGTAGAGCCTTGAGATCAGGTGGAGGAAGGACAGAAGAGGAACCAGAAGAGGCTACTATTATGGAAGTCAAAGAAGAAGAGAGTATCAAGGACAGGGTGGTCAACAATAAAAATACCATAGTGAGGCCAAGGAAGATAAAGACTAAGAAAAGCCATTAGATTTGATGATTGGTTACCTTTAAGAGACTGGCTTATATAAAATGGTAAGCATAAAACCAGAATACAAAGGGATTGTACAATAAGGAAATAAGGGACATCAGGTGCTGGCTACTTTTCAAGACATATAAAGACAGGAGAGAGATGTGATGGTAGTTCAATGAGGGGAAAAGAGTGCAGGAAGCAACTGAGGTACTGAAGTTTTTTAGTTAACAAATTGACATACATAAAGAAGAAAGAACAGTAAAAACAATCTAGGATTCTGAAAGGAGACAAAGGGAAACATAAAAGCCTGAAGTGTATGAAAAGGGATCTGATGCCCCTAGATTTTGTACATATTCTATTTTAAAATAATACAGAATATTAGTAAATTATTATATGCACAAGTTGTAAACCAGCAAGCTGCTGTAAGGTCTGTTAAACCAACTATGGTGCTTCACAGTGTCTGGTTTATGGTTTCTATGACCTTCCTATCATTTGCCTAGGGATATGATTGCTTCTTAGAGCTTTTTGAGCCTGGGTGCTACCTTTTTTCTAGGAAATGTAAGTGAATCACTATTGTTTGTTATAGAATATATACATACACATACACACATGTGTGTATGTATACATATGTATTTATTTATTAATAAGTAAAGCCTTCTCCTTCCCCGTTAGAATATTAGTATTTTGAGATGTATTTTTCCTTTCCTGATGGAATCTGGGCTAGGATTCCACATTTTGTACTTCAAGGGAAAGGAGGAAACATAAGTACCTCCATAAAGCTTTTGACTCTCCTCTGGGATCCCAACACCATCCTTTTGAACTCCCTGTGAAGATTAACACCCGTATCAATCAGTTAATATCCTGTAAGTATTAGTCTTTTCTTCCTTTCATCCCAGGAACCAGTGGCTGAAGAATGGGTTAAAGTGGCTAGTCAAATATCTTCTTTCAGGGTTAAGCAATTTTCAAAAACATTAGAATATCATAAAATACTCTAACACCAAAACCAAATCTTTCTTTGATGATTCAGAAGGCTTCAAGATTTTCCAGTGCCTTAAGGCTAATCAAATAAAAATCAATTCTCCTTGCACTAAGAAATTGAAAAATTGATACAAACTATAACTGGATATTTCTGGTTGGTGCAATGCCAGAATCATTGTTCTTATAAACATCTAAAATGGATACATGCTATTATTATACTTGGAATAAATAACAGGGATACATTAAACATTAATTTAAATGATTTAAGTTCACATTTGCATATCATACTATAGAAAAAAATTTAATTAAACCCAACACCTAAGCTGGTTCTTTAAAAAGCACAACAGTCACCCCTGACATGGGAAAATTACAGGATGCAGACGTGTGCATATAAGGAAGCAGCAGATGAATGTAATTCTGTGTGTCTTTTGTATGAATTTAACAAACTTTTTTTTTCTACTTGAGTGGAGTCAGGAGACAGCTGCTTGTAAGAATAACATTCAAGGCTTAGTCAAGTGACACTGATGGCTTAAGGAGGTCATTCTGGGTCCTTGAAGGCTATGTCACTAGAGCACAAATTCTGATAGGTTCTACCAAGCTGGAAAGACTCCAAGAACAGGCCCATGTGTTTGAAGATTAGTTTAATTAAGTGCAAAAGGGAATCTCACTAAGTATGCCACAAGGTGTATTTCCTCAGACATAGCAACTTATCAAGATAATCTACTAAGGCAGAGGAGAGGTATGATCTGCCTCACATTGACAAAATCATTCAGTTAGAGCTCCAAAGGTCTTTTAAAATGACCTAGCCTTCAATCCTTTCATTTTGTAAATAAGGAAACTGAGGCCCAGAGTAGCTAAGTAACTTAGTAGCTAAGATCCCATTAGTCTTGGGACTCCTCATCACAACCCTCTGTCTCTCTGATTGGAGAGGGGAATCATGAACTCCAGAACCCCCTTTTAAGGAAGGCGCTAGCTCAAAATATCTCCTCATTTCCCACCTGTCTATACTACCTTGAGACTCCTCTGGGACATTCAATCAGCCTCCCTCCTCTACCTTTTTGCTCCTTTTGTATGTTCTTCCCTCATTAGACTGTTAGCTCCTTGAGAGCAAGAACTTTCTCTCTCTCTTTCTTTCTTTCCTTCCTTCCTTCCTTCTCTTTCTTTTTCTGTCTCTTTCTTCCTTCCTTCCTTCCTTTCCTTCCTTCCTTCTCTTTCTTTTTTCTTTCTCTTTCTTTCTTTCTTCCTTCCTTTCTTTCTTCCTTCCATCCTTCCTTCCTTTCTTCCTTTCTTTCTATATTTGTATCCCCAGCACTCAGAACAGTGACTGGCACATAATAGGTGTTTAATAAAATATTCGTTGATTGACTATTGCAGCTGATAAGTTGAGGCAAAGACAGTATTTGAACTCTGTCTTCTGATTCTCTGAAGTTCTTCCAGTTTCACCATGCTACCTTGTATATATAACATAAGGAATTATTCTTATTGGCTTACAATAGAGTGATCTTATCATCACATCAGCAAATAGGTAAGATGTAAGCCTGTAAAGTATTAAATAAAAAAAAAAACACCGAAACCCAATACTAAAACCCAGCCAAGATTTGTGCCTGCCTCTCTTTCCTCTACATTATAATAGCCAAATGCCTTATCTAGGCTCTGGTTATTTATTAACCGTATTCATCATCATAACTCACATTTTACAGCACTTTGAAGTTTAGAAAGCACTTCTCTGATAATAGTTCTGTAAGGTGGCTAATATAATTATTACAAGTCCCATTTTACAGTTTGAAAGACTAAGGCTTAAACAACAAGCCAGATCTTCTGATTCTAATCCAGTGCTTCTTCCATGACACCAAGCTATCTCTCTCTTATGACTCCTGGCCTCTAATCTACTTCCTATCAAAATTCATTCACAGTATCATGGCTAAAGTCATCTCTCAACTTCAATTTCAACCATATCACTTTTCAAAAACCTCCATATTAAATCTCACCTCATACTAAGCTGTAAAGATCATTTTTCAGACCATCCATACCTTCCCTAGGTACTCCCTAAATTCCAATTCAAATACCATGCCCCTCATCAATAGACCACCTCCCCATAGATGTTACCAGGGAACTAACCTTAAACAAAGATGCATGTGTATATGGATGTATACAGCATATTATTAATTTAAGTGCACTGAGAAGACTTCCACCACCAATCAGAAAGAGTTCCCATTGGTAGTCAGTCAACTAGTATTTATTTAGCAGCTACTATCATGCCAGGCACTGAGCTAAGGTCTAGGTAGGGAAACAAAGAAAGACCAAAGAGTCCCTCTTCTCAAGAAGCTCACGTTAGAGATTCATTCCTCTGTGAAAGAATACTCCTTTTCAAAGATATGAATGGTTCAAAGAGAACTAATATATTAAGTCCCAAATGCCTAAATAAGACTGAGAGTAGATGGGATCTGAAGACCACCAGGTCCCTAGAGGGAGTGTGCAGAGAGAAGATACAAAAGAAAGGGAATTTGCCTAGGCTTGGCCCTAAAGCCATGCCACTTCCCTTCTGACTCCTCACATAACCTGCATCTTCTCCAGAAAGCCTCTACTGTTGAGCCAAGGCATTAAAAAAATCAATGCCCCAAAGAATGACTAAAATGGCTCCCCACTTTCTTTTCTATCATCATCTATTTGTCACCACCATTCACATCATTATTATTCACTTTAAGAACCCTCAAACAATAGTCTAGATGTCATCCCATAGAATCTCAATATAACTTTGACTAATACTAGGTAGTAGGGTTATACTCCTTCTAAGAAGCTAAAGTCCTAGAGTTTTTGGATACTACCCTTAAGCAGTGTGAATAACATCTTTCTGAATTTACTGTAACTTCAGTTTGCAGCTTAATTCTCCCTTCTCAACATGATCATTTTCATAATCTTTAAAAGTCACAGTACATGCACAATTAATAAAAAACCTTTCAAAGTGCATCCTTTCTTCTCTAAGTATATTTTGCTCTATTCAGACCAGACATGTTACTTATATGCCGTTCCATGCCTCAATTTTCCATTTGAAAAAGAAACCAATTCCATATTTTTTACATCATGAAAGAGAGTAACAGAAGTGGTTACCATGGCCTACTCAAAGAAAATAGTTCCCCTTATGGCTGTCTGAAATGGTTATTATCCCCATGGCACAGACATACCCTATATTCAAAACTAAATTCTATACAATTTAAGGAAAGGGCCTGAAAATATTCACACTATCCAGTGATTTTGTTAGGGCTCTTCCTCAGTAATCCACTGGTGAAAATCCTTTCTTAACAACAGTGAATCTTCCCAGGTCATCACAGATGCCCATTACATGAAAGGCATGGGCATACAAAATACAACACACCCAGTACATGGAGAGTGGCCATGGTTACTAGTTTGTTTAGAGAGGAATAAAGATCACATCTTCCCATCCATTTCCCAATAACTGTTGGAATAAACCAGAGTTGACTCACTAATGGTTCTAGAGCTAACTCCCAAGACTGTAAGGGCAGGACAAAGGGCTTCATCTCTGATGCACCTTTTTCCTCCTGATCAGATAAAGGGGATTGAGTAGGACAATCTGTTAACTACATCTTGTCTCTCTGGCACTGAGATAAAAGGCAGGCCCACAGAGTCCTGCTGAGCTGTCGGGAAAAGCAGTTAACATTTCTACTGTCAGATAACATTTCTGCACTCAATCATTTCTTCTAGCATTAGGGCCAGAAGGAAGGTAGTGGTTTTGTTTTTAACATGCTCTGAAACAATGGTCTGATCTGTAAAACTAAATGTTGTTCTTGTTAAATATGTCAATGCTTAGCCAGTGTGGGAAATCTGCTTAATCTGAATGCAAATCACAGCTGTCTATTTTGTAGTAGATGAGTCTTGAGGAACTGATTCCATCCCCACTAATCTCCACCAGAAGACTGCTCCTTCAATCATTGCCTTGTGCCCCTTCACTGGCTCCTTCCCTGCTGTTTATACACATGGTCTTAACTCTACCATCCTTAAAAACTCTTCACTTATTTCTTACCTCTTTGAGGACCACTCCCTCCTTCTGGATACCCTTTCCTTCCTGAATTTTCATTACACTGCTCTCTCCTGGCTTTCTTTTCTTCTGTTGGACTGATCCTTCCTGATCTCCTTTGTAAATTCATCACTTTTTAACCTGGCTTAAAAAATATATTGTGATAAGTGTACTTCAATGCAAGTGATTTCCTTTGTAACACCATGTGCTTTTTATTTTATGTATTTATAAACATGATTCTGCAAAGGGGACCATAGGCTTCACCAGCCTGCCAAGGATGTCCATGATGCAAAAAAAGGTTAAAAACAGGTCATCTATATATCCTACCACCTATGCACTTGACTCTTAAGTTGACACAGCCAGTATACATCTCACCGAAGTTCCAGTTCTATAACTCCAACAGTCTATTGGACATATAAACCTAAATGTCCCATAAGCATTTCAAACAATATGTTTATTTTATTTATTTTGTAGACAATCATGGTTAAGTGACTTGCCCAGGGTCACACAGCTAGTAAGTATCTCAGGCTAGATTTGAACTCAGGTCCTCTGACTCCAGGGCTGGTGCTCTATCCACTATAAAACCTAGCTGCCCCTCAAAAATAAGTTTAAAAAAGAACTCATTGGGTTTCTCCCTAAATCTACCCATCCTCCTAATTTTCCCACTTGTCTCAAGAACACCATCACGTAGCTAATCGCTAAGGCTTGCAACACAGGAGTCATCCTCAACTTATCAGTTTGCTGAATTTTGCTGATTCCACCCCCTCAATAGCTCTAGGATCTGTCCTTTTCTTTCTACTTATACCACAAGAACCTTAGTTCAGGTTCTCATTACCTGTCACCTGGACCATTGCAATGTTTCCCCCGGTTTGAAAGTCTCTCTCCTCCCCAGTTCATCCTTCACACAGCTGCAAAACTCTAGAGCTTTTTCCTAAAGCACTATCAGACCATTCTCCTACTCAGGAAGCTTCAGGGTTGATTATTGCCTCCAAAATTAAACATAAACTCCTCCATTAAACACAGAAAGCCCTTCATAATCTGGCTTCAGCCCAGCCTTTCTTTTTCAAGCTGATTATACATTATTCTTCTTTATACCTTTAATCTTCGTTCCTTCTTTCTGAGGTAATCTCCAATTAATCCTGTATATGTGTGTGTATATACACACACACATATATATATGTACACATTTATATGTACATAATACACACATGTGTATATATATGTATGTGTATATTTATGTATATGCATGTGTATGTATATATACAAATACATATGTATATTGTGTCTATTCATTGTACGTCTTCTCCCCTATATAGCCTCTAATTACACACCAACATACAAAAGACACATCCAAAACTTTTTAGAGCATTGCTACTTAAAGAACTGTTACTATTTCCAGGAGAGCTCAAGATACCTACTAGATGGATCTAACATGGAGAAGTATAAGAATGTAGGCAAAGCTCAGGGAGCATACCAGAGTGCCTGGTAGGTGGCCCAGCCAATAAAAGGGTATAATGGACAGTGATCCCTCATCTCAGCTACTTAAAGCACAATATACAGGAATGAGTTTGCCATATATATTTTGGCATTAAGTAGTTTCTAACTACATAAGGCAATATTGCCATCACACACACAATTACCTGCCTGCTAGTATGTGACTTGTCCCAACATTTCCATTTTATTGACTCTAACAGAACCTATTAAATACAGTCTGGTTACATAAGATTATGGCTACCATTAATGAGCCTGAGTTTTAAGTGAGTCGGAGATATATGTTCCTCTCGTGGGAACATTTTCACTTTCATTCTCCTACTATTTACTTATATATAGCTTGGAAAAGAGTGAGGAAAAGAGGAAGAGGAGAATTATATGTTTTCAACTTATTTTTGTTATTTTGAATATAACTACCTTTCAACTTTATTAAATATTCTCTACACCTGCTTTCTATCGTTATCCAAATCTAAGTAGAACCCTTAAAAAGCTATTAATTTGCATTTCAAAATTATTCATTTATACATGGGGGAAAAAAACACCCTAGTTATGGTCCAGTGACTAGAAGAGGACAAGGAATGGATTTGGAGTCAGAAGACATGAGTTTGAATTTTGACACTGCCATTTACTACCTTTAGGAACAGTGGAAAGACACTTAATCTCTATCTTAAAATTAGTTTCCTCATCTATAAAAAAAAAAGAAGTTTGAATAGATGACCTTTAAGGTCCTGTGTAACTCTAAAACTATGATCTTTATCGGGCAAACAAATAAAAAAAAATTTAAAGGGGTAGCTAGGTGGCACAGTGAATAGAGCACCAGCCCTGGAGTCAGGAGGACCTGAGTTCAAATCCGGCCTCACATTAACACAAAAAAATTAGCTGTGTGACCTTGGGCAAGTCACTTAACCCCAATTGTCCTTCCAAAAAAAGGAAAAAAAATATCGGGCAAACAGATGAACAACAAACACTTTCAAATTTCTACCTTTGATTATTATAGTCAGGAGCTTCTTTTCCAAGATTCTGAATTATCTGTGTCATTTAATTGTTTCTCTCTTCTGCCTGACTGACTGCCTTGCTTTTGCCTGTTCCATGATTCTTTCTGCCAAGTTCACTAGGAAAGTCAAAGTAAAGAAATATATTTAATAGTTAATTTTATTTCATTAAACAAAAAGGCTAACCTTTAAAAGGAAAAAGAAAACAAAGTGGTCTACAGATAGGCTAAATACAGATTCAAACAAACATTTAGTAAGCACCATCTGTGTACCAGGGTACTGGATGAGACACTTGGGAAGAATAAATCTAGCACTTATATAGCCCTCCAGGATTTGTGAAGCACTTTAAGAATATTATCTCATTTTACTCTCACTACAACCCTGGGAGGTGGATGTTATTTTTTTCCATTTTACAAGAGAAGAAACTGAGGAAAGCAGAGGTTAGTGACTTGCCCAGGGACAAAACAATTAGTAAGCATCTGAAACGATCTGAACTCAAATTGTCCTGATGCAAGGTCCATCACTCTGTCCACTGTACTCACTACCTAGCAGCCTCAGGCAAAGGCTTAAAGTATACTATGGGAAGCTGATACTATAAACAGGTAATTGCTATATAAAAATGCATGAGAAGGCATTAGAGACGACTTTGAAAAATCTGACTTATCTGAATTTCATATATCTGTGCTCTCTCTCTTTTCTGTTAGCCAGCAAAGTTTGTTTCCATTTTAATGCCATTCAGTCAATAAACATTATTAAGTGCCTACTGTGCTCCAAGCATCCTGCTAAGTACTAGAATGAAAGCTAAATGCCAAGCTCAGTGGAAAGGAGGAACTGGACCACTTTTCCTTTCCCTGTTCTCAGTTTCCATTCTCCCTTCCCTTTCATCTCAGCCTGTGATTTCACTGACATAAGGAACTCCCAGGGTAGGTATGTCTCTCCTCTTGTGGAACAGTCACTTTCCAACATCCAGTCTTAGACAAGAATTCCAGAGGTTTATGTGATCCACCCCAAGGTAAGAGAGTATGTATCAGAGGCAGGGGGAGAATCTGCTTCTTTCTGACTCCATGACTCACCCACTCACTTTGCAACAGTCCCTTAATTATGCTAGAGAATGGACTAGCCTGCTACTTGACTCACACTGGGAGTCCCATTCTGTCATCCATAAACCTCCTACCGATATCAGTACTTGATGGAAGCACTATTCCAAATATTCCATCTCCATCCGAATATTCCAAAATCCATCTCCTTCCTACAAGCTTTAAATGCGTAAGTGAAAATGAAGAAGAGAAAAAACACGGGTGGGAAAAGGCTTTGTTTTAAATGGAGAAATAAGAATGTGGGATGTCTTAGCTAACAGATGCAGGTTGGGTTTGGGTTTTTGGAAGGGGCACGGGGATCTGTAATTTCTTAGAGATATGGAGCTTCCTATATGGAAACTCTCGATGCAAACTGGCACCTGTTCTTGAACTTACAGGTCTTAGAGAGTGGCCTGGGGGCACAGCACAGTTAAGTGACTTCCCTAGAATGAGGTGAGATTTGAAATCACTCCTCTAGGGGCCAGCTCACTACCCCCTGACTCGTATTTTAAAGGCTTAGCTGGATGATTTCAGGGTTATCTAAAACGAAGTGGGGTGCCATCCAACTCCATCTCGCCCCACTCATTCCAAAGCATCGCTGCTGTCCAATAACACCATGTTCTCTTGACATGACACACAGGTGGCTCAAGAGAAAGTGAAAGTCACATCACAGCTGCCAACAAGTACACTTTAGACCTGGAGATGCCATGTGCACAGCTGGAGCAAGAGCAAGAGCAGAAGTAACATTTTATCATCGTATATAACTGGTGAGGAGTGAAAAAGAAAAGGCAGGATTATTTACTTTTGGAACAATTTGGCTTCCTGAGGAAAGCGGGGAATTAAGAAGGCATGAACAGCGAAAGTTAAATCCTTTCAAATGATACTTGAGTGTGTGTATTCAGCAAAGAACCCTACCTTAAAAATTATTATTAATCAAAAATATTGAAAAGGTTCCTGGTCTCAAGGTGCCTTACCCCAATACCCAAATTGCAAAGGTACCACTAGAAATCGTGTTTTCCAACTACTGGTTTATGGTAAAATTTTACTAGTCTGAAGAATTTTTATTTCCAAAGGTCTTTACTTCTTAAAACCCATAAATTTAAAACAAAAAGTGGCTCCTCTTCCTCCCTCTGTCTTGTTCTTTTCATCCTCAGGTACCCTCCTCTCTCTGGCTCCTAGTGTTTGCCCCCCTCAACCATCTCCCTGTAGTTGGAGAGCACAGGGCAGGGGGAGAGGGTGGGGGAGAGAGAATGTCAATCTTATCCCAATCCACCATCTAATCTGGGTTGGGAAACCTTCATGGAAAGGGTGATATTCTCTCTTGTCATCAAATAGAGATGGAGTTAAAGTGTGGCCAAATGCAAGCAATCAAAACAGTAGTTTCCCCAGTTGCTCAAAGAGCGGCGTACTAAATTTTATCTTGATTTTCTTAAATTCACTCACTTGTGACCAATCTCATGAGCAATGGTAAAAGCGGAGCCCAGGCCAATGTCTTCATTAATGCTGCAGCTCCTTTCAGGCTCACACATTCCAGCCACAGAGGCCAAGCCTGAAGAAACAGAAGGAGACACAAAGGGTCAAGCCAAGGTGTTGCAGTCTTAAAAGCCCCTACTTATAAATGCCTGGATTCTTTTTTTAATAACCTCCACGCACAGAAGGAGCAGTTGGCAAAAGGTTAACTTTCTAGTCATTTGCAAAATCACTGGGGGGGAATTTCACTCTGCCGGCTAGACATTAATATTTTTTGAACTGCAGTCAGTGCTGGAAAATGTCTAGACGAGGGGTTAGATTTATAAATTTTACTTCTGGTAACTTGGGACCACCTAGTAACTTGAGCCAGGAGAGGGAATTCAAGAAAGCATTTCTATTTTAACATTCTTGAGGCTGCAGAAAGCAAAATGTATCCACATTATTTTTCTAAAGAGATCTGTTTAAGTTTAGTGGGTTCATAAAAATATACAAGCAACTTTTTTTAGTTACCAAAAAAAATGAGTCCCAAGTGGTTAAAAAAAGACAGTTTTATAAAAACAAAACTGAATGTTATCAATAGAGGGAAAGAACTGTTAAACACACATACATACACACACATACACACACGCACACACATGCACACACACTGAATCACTAATGGCATGGTCTGGTGTTTTTCCCCCCTTTTTTCTTCATTTCTTTAAATCAGCATCTCTTGAAATTAGTCTTGGTAAGGATATTAGCATCTTTTTTTCAAATCGTCTTAATGGAAGGGAAATCATTCCCAAATTTAGGAATGAAGGCTGTAGTTCTCCTGTCCTACTGCCCCCTTTGGTATATGGAATATTCCTAATAAAGGAGATGCACTGGTGCTAATTCATTGATGTTGATGAATTGCAGGCTCCCTTAAGTAATCATGTAGAAGCTTTAACATCCACTCCAAGAGAATATCATGCTTTGAAAATCTGTGTATAGCTTCAAAACAGAGCTGAATAAAAGGAACTTTTGTGCAAAAGGAAAAATGCTATCCTGTATAAGGAAACAGATTCCAAATCATACTGTATCACTTAACACAGAGAGAAATAAAGAGGGACAAGGAGAAGTCACTTGGAAGAAATCAGGGGAGATGTAGGAAAAACATTTCACATTATGAATAGATGACTACCTTGATCCAAGTATTGGTAATTGCCTCCCAACCAACTCAATTTCCCAGTTACGCTAGTTTGATACAGTGTAAGCTATATTACCCAGTATTTCACCAATAGAAAAGCTCTAGAAATTGCTTTATCTAAAGCCTCCATGCATCCTGTGCCACCCCATCTCCATCCAAAACTTCAACCTAGCAACCAGAATAAAGTAGAGTTGGAGTTCACTGAGGGATTATTTATTGTACCTATTTGTTTGGAGGCAAAAAAAAAATTAGACCTCTGAGACCTTTGGGTGCTTTTACCAACACTGATGATTTAAACATACAAATAATCTTTTTACTAATTTAAATATTTTATAGAGAAAAGCAAGGGCAGTAACAATATGAGGAGAGACTGGGTCATTATCTATTCAATAGGATTATTTTTTTTAATAACACTCTTTTGTCCCAATATGTCAGACTATAATTTTTTTTAAATTGCATTGTCCTTAACCTGATGTATTAGTATTGTTATCTTGGTCATGGTGACTGACTTTGGTGAAAGCATAAACATAGCAGCAGATAAAAGGAAGCAAAGCAAATATTTCATGCTGTTTGAGCACACTATACCTTGTGAGTCTTATGAAAATGTGTCCCCATCAAAATTATGATGGATAATTATTGTTCAATGCAGATATTTTCATATTCTCCAAAACCAAAGTAGTATTGCAAGGGCTACATTTTTATATATGTCTTGTGGTTTGTATTTAAAATAGAGAACTCTCAATAATTCCCTTTAGGATCATAGAGTTTTTAAACGCAGATTTGGCTCTGAAGTTTTACATAAAATTGCTAGCTATGCTAAAGAGAACACATTAAGAGGAAGGATAATCAACAAGAAACTATATGGCGAATACCTAGGAGTGCTCCTAAACTAAAAAACAAAACCAAATAGCATCTTGATCAATTTTCTTCTCTCTTGTGATGCTACAAAATTCTCTCCATTGTTGGTGATAGGTTTGATTCTTAAGTGGGGCAGCACAGAACTTGTTTTATGGCCACAGATCTCACCCCACCCCACTCTATCTAGATATCTCACAAAGGGAATTAACTAAGAGAATGCAGATATTTACCACTAAAGGAAAAGCCACTCAAGTGGCATATGCCCCACTGATGGTGGGAGTCATTAACATCTCTCATATACGAAGGTCAACACATACGTATTTGCACTACAAGTATAATCTCCTTGAGTTCAGGGCCCTTATTTCATTTTGTCTCTGTATTTTCAGCACTTTGTTGTTCAGTAGGTCAGTCATGTTTGATTCTTCATTACCCCATGTACAAGAGCATGGGGTTTTCTTGACAAAGATACTGGAATTGTTTGCCATTTCCTTCTCCAGTTTGTCCCAATTATACAGATGAGGAACCAAGGCAAATAAGGATTAAATGATTTACCCAGGGTCATACAGCTAGTAAAATTTGAACTCAGATCTTTCACTCCATATCCAGCACTCTATCTACTGCATACCTAGCTCTCCCCTGTTCTCAGTAATTAGCAATGATTTTTGGATTGGATTCTATCTGCATGGTTTACTCACAGTTGGAATTTTTATTTGTTTGTTTTGTTGGACTTGTGATTTTATTTTGTGAGGAACTCCAAGACTGACAACTCATCTATTTTACAGAGATCCCTGGGGCACAGAGAAGTTAAGAGACTTGTTGGATGTTACAGGCTAGTAGGTACCAGGTCCTTGTTCTACTACGGCATGCTGCTTTTCAGTTCTCCTTCCTTTGGTCTAGGAAAACCAAAATGGCTTTTGACCCCAATATTCTTTTAAGAATTAAAAATTAATTATTCTTGACTTTATAATGCATGATTATATTGATATTTGAATACAGACAATTCATAAAAACCACTGATTCAAGAGTTGAAAGGGATCTCCCAGTACAGAAATTATCTCTAAAATATCCATTTGCCACACTACTTCCAATAGTACTGACAAAACAGTGAAGTCACATTATCAAGCTTTGGACTAGCAGGAGAGAGTTGATAAGTCTCCCAAAAAAACCTACTTCCATGATGAATTTCTAGATGCCCTATCCCACAAAGAAGACAGACAACACCCTCTCTCAATTTAGCAAAAAGCACAGACCTAAGTAGAGAAGTCAGTGTATGCCCTCCCCCTTCTCTTTCCCTGGGTATTTGCCACACACAGCTTTCTTCTCATCTTGCCTTGCTTACTCCTTGACAAGAGAAAGGTTAGTGAGGAAAGAGAAGAAAGGAGAAGAAAAGCTAATTAACTCTTCCATTTGATGGATGAAAAAGGGAATTTCAAACTTTTCTATCAACAGCTGTGCTAAAAACAGGACTAGCTACCATTACAAGGAAGCCAGATAAACCTCAATCTACTCAATACACACATAATTATGCTAGGATCGAATCTGTTGTGGCTAAACTTGTTTAAGCATTGAGCTCCCATTTATAGCTTAAGAAGAATAAAGCAGATGGCAATTTTAAAAAACAAAATTATATATTACATATTTATATATTTTTATATCAAAGAACAATATAATTTTGTTTTTATATGGCGTCTTTGTTCCTAAACACCTTCCTGTTGTTATCCCATTTGGTCCTCATAGTTTTGCTCTGATGTGAATACATGATATTAATCTTACTTTAAAGATGAGAAAATTGAGGCTGAGGAAGTTAATTGTCCAAGGTCATATGCTCAGTTGATGATATTGATATATCTTATGAATCTCAGCTCAGCTCTCTCTCCATTAGATTAGATTGCTACTCGATAAACCAAACTTTTAGGAAGGAATTCTTTTTGATGTAAACTTCCTCACCAAAAGCAAGTTGCCTCACAACAGTGCCTTTCTTACTGGTAGGAACTTGATGGTAGAGCTAGTTCCAGGAAAATTAATTTTACTGCCTAATCAGAAATCCTACTGGGAGAAATGGAATGGGAGAAACAGGGTATGTCAGGACAAACCACCAATAGGATTTGGGCCTCCGGTAAGAAGTTCCACTGAACTCTCCAGATAGTTCTAATCATGCTGCCCTCCCTTTGATACAAAACGCACACATACACACACACACACACACACACACACACACACACACACACACACACAGGGAGGTGCCAACAGATTGCCCTATCCACCAACAGGCTCCTGCTTGGGTAGAAAAAGTCATCAGAAGTGCCAACTCTATAAAATGACTGAATTACATTGAGAAAGTCATCACGAAACAGAACCAGCACTAGGTCAGAATATCCTACAGAGTAAACACTGAATGAATGCTGCTGATATAAACCAAACGTTTGTGAATCACTTGCTTCTTGAAGTCACTAGCTGCCAAATGAATTTGTAGCCCGCAGCTAATAGAATAAACATCACTAATAAAATCTTTTAATGGCTTTCTTCCACTTGCATTTGAATGCTAGTCAACGTGTGATAATATGCTTCATAATACAATGTGACTTTTAGACCCTAGGAAACTGCAGGTTTCACAAAACAAGTGACATTTTGGAAACAACCAAATGTAAAGAAGGGCAACCCTACCCCTCTCTACCTTGACCTGTAATGATGGCCAAACATGCTTTCCCTCATGAAGGCATTGAGATGTTCTAATAATCCCTTAAAGTTCAGTGACCTTTTCTTTCTGAAGATTCCGTCCCTCTGATGCCATCCAGCCCTTCATTATGTCCAATGCAGCCACAGTTCAACCAAGGGTTTTACAGCTTGGGATTTAAGGCTGATTGCTTTCATTTATTCTCATATTTTCCCAACATATCACAGAGATGGATGATATGGAAATAAGCAGTAAGCTTTGTCCTGTAATGACTGCTTGCTAAATTTGAATCATCTGGCAAGTCCTTATCAGTTTTCTAGTTGCCCGAAAACGCCCAAAAAGCAGTTCACATCATTTAAGTTCATGGTGACTTTTAACAAACTATGTACCCTTGAGGGTCAGCTTTCAGTGCTGTTATGGGTCAACTTCAGATGAACTTACTAAGACCTGAAGGGAAGGAAAGTGGCCAGTTGAACGACCAAGAGTCAAGTCCATTGGCCAACAAATACAGTTCATGAGCTTCCCCCTTTTTGAAACTTACCCAATGTTCCACAGGGCTTGTTTTTATAAGTGCAGATATCATATCTGTGGAGGAGATAAAAAGAGAGATAAAATTTGTAACGTGATCAAATTTGTAAAATATTTTCATACATTTATCACATCTCTGTCTTGTAGCTCCAGTTGTCAGACCGCAATCAGGGTAATTATGAGCAGCCAGCTGGAGTGTCGGCATTTTCAGCACTCTGGGGTAAACCGCAGGCTATGCTGCACTCACAGCCTCTGGCTGCGAGCCAGCGGGACACCTGCCAGTAAGAAAGAAAGGTTAAAGTGGACCTTTGTAATCACCGTCTCCATAAAACAGCCTGCCATACCGTTAGGAAGCTAGAGCAGCCTGTCTGCAGATTGCTACTGCTTCTGAACCGAGCAAAGGACTGGCTTTTTTTCCACCCTCTTCTGAACCTGCTGGAATGGCTTCTTGTTAGAGCCACAGGCTGCAGGTTAGATTTCGAAATTATTAGCATAATTCTGCATGCCTTTCCACTCACTCCGACACAGGCTCTTGTTAAAAAGAGCCGTCCAGAGCATTATGCCAAAAACCCAGAACAATGGAAACAGAACTGGTGTCAGGTGGTTGTGTTTTTTTTTCCCCCTTGTGATTTTACATGGGTTGAAAGATGAAAATAGCTTTAAGAGGTTTTTCAAACAGCTATACAGATCACTTAAGAAACAAAGCTTCCCCAGTGTTAGACAGCTTTGGCCATGCTGAACTTCAAACAGAGATTCTCTATTCAGTCGTCATGATAAAAATAACAGAACCCAAGGCATTTAACAAGCCATTAAGGACTTGAAATGTATTTATAGACAATCACAGGATTTAGAAGTAGAAGAGAACTGAAGTTCAATCTCTTCATTTCATAGATAAAGAAAAAGGCCTGGGGAGGGCAAACGACTTGCCCAAAGTCTGAAATTAAAAAAAAAAATCGGGTCTTCTAACTCCTCAATAAAACAAATATCCTGAAGTGAAACAAATATTCAAGACAATCAGATGGTTTGTACAAACGTGTTAGATATTTTAAATTGTATTCCACTTCTAAGGCTAAAATTAAGAATGTGCCAATATTAGGATGACTATTTCTCTTAAGAGGTTTATAATAATACCTTCAGTATTCAAGTTCTCAGTGCATTCATGGTTTCTGAATAGTAAGAATGAACAAAAAGGAGGGTGGAGTGTGTGGGTTATATTCTCTTTTGTTTTTTCCATGTTTTTTCCAAAGAAAATGCAAGTTATAAAATCAAAACAAATACTTTCCATTATGTTAAAGTAAAGGCTACTGAGTATGACCAAAGGGTCAGCAAAATAAAACACCAGGAACATAAATGATTCTGTCACTGCTAAAGACTAAATGTACTTCATAGAGTAATTTGTCAAAATTTGCCATTAAATGTTTCATTCACATTGCTACTGAAATCCCATGTTATTTTTTGTGTTGTTGACTGAATACAGGCAAGCTATCCAGTAGATCTTTCTTTACATGATCAAGTTTTAAATTCTGATTGCTCTCAATTAGTCTGTCAGTTAATAAGCATTCGTTAAACTCCTACTATGTTCCAAGCACCCGTGTAAGCACTGGGAATACAAAGAAAGGCAAAAGATAGTCACTGTTCCCCAGGAGCCTATAGCCTAATGGGGGAGAGAACATATAAACAACTATATATAAAGAAGATAGGATAAATTCAAGATAATCAACGGAAGAAAGGCACCAGAATTAAGGGGGATTGGAAAATGTTTCCTGTAAGAGGTTGTATTTTAGCTGGGATTTGAAAGAAGCCAGGAGGAAGAGAAGGGAAGGAAAGCATTCAGCATGAGGAACAGCCAATGAAATTTCCCAAATTTGGGAGACAGGGATGAGAGAAGATTCTTTCTCCCCTTTATGTGATCTCTATTCTCTGGTCACTCATGCCTTTCTTTCCCCTTCCTTGACATTGGTGTGACCTGGGATTTTGACATCTGAAACAGTCATAAAAGTAAGGCAGGTAGGTAGAAATGTATTCCAGCTGCCATAATAGATCTGTATCATGATGTAATTATTATGTCATAGATATAACTTCTATCAACCAATCTTGGGACAGCCCCTATGAACATTCTAAACTTCTCTCCCTGCACATGCACATATACCACTCAGTCCCCACAACTGTTTCCTTCAGTTAACCCATATCTTGCCCTTAATATAGTGAAGAATTCTTCCCCTACCTTTTTCAGATCAGTTTATGCAACTCCAGCATACTCTATTCTAAAGACAGACTACCAAGAACTTCAGTGACAAGCCATGCATTCCTCATTTTATTTACATTCCAGAAATATTTTGTATTCTGTTCTGATCTACATTTGTGGACGGCATCCATTGTCAATAACCTCCTCCTGCACATCAAGACAGAGCTGTTACAACTAATGATTGAGCAGCAGCTAACAGAATACCAAACACATGGTAAGCATTCAATAAATGTTTGCTGGATGACTAAATGAACAGCAGTGAAGAAAAATAAGCAAATTCTTCAATTGAGTAAATATTTAGATTTCTATTGATAGAGATTACAATTTGTTAGCTTAAATAAGAACCTCTGATCCAAACTATGAGATAATAGAGTTCCTGCAGCATGTGAAAACACTTAGAGAAGGTAAGTCTTGATGCTGAGGTGCACTGATGGATGCCTTATGAAGGCAGATAAACTTACTGCAAATAAATTATTAGAATTGATAAAGGAAGTTTAAACAACTTTGCTAATTGTTGTTGATAAACTCAGTCTTCAGATATAATTATATATATGTACATATATGTGTGTGTATATATATACATATAAACTAATGCATACATATACTAATGAACTCTATGGGATGCACATATAATTGGATTTTGTAGTTATTTCATAGCAATGAAGTCAATAATCATTGATTAAGCATTGGTTTGCTAGGTGGCACAGTGGATAGAATGCTGGGTTTGGAATCAGGAAAACTTGAGTTCAGTCTTAGACACTTAATAGCTATGTCATCTGGGACAAGTCACTTTACTTCTGTCTCTCTCAGTTTTCCCAACTGTAAAATAGGGATAAGAGTGCTGGCCCCACGGGGTTGTTGTGAGGATCAAAATAGATGATATCTGTAAAGTGCCTAGTGCAAAGTATGGAACACAGGAGGCACCATATACATTTTTGGTTCCTTCCTTGCTTGCTTCCTTCACATACTCTTCCAATGAAATCACAGGCCTGGTCCTTATGCCTATCTCTATGAATAAACCAAGACTTTGTTTAATCCTTGATCACATCAATGTGAGGAGTACTTCTAAAGGTACAAATCTCATCCATGTCTTATCATATGTCATTCTTGCACACATGCTCTTATAAATACTCTGTAAGAAGTCTACCCAATATACTGAGGGACTTCCTTTAGGTATCTTGACATTACATGAGCATTAATGCAGCACACAGGCTATAGATGGTTTATGCTGCTTTGGGGGTAGAATTAGTCATTGGTGATATCCTGAAGCCTTTGTAGACCCACTAAGTGTCCCAACATTACCTTTTGAATGAATTGCACTTTTGAATCTTTGGAGACTGTAGTATTCCATGACTTGTAGCCATTATCACATCACTAGAATATTGGTGTTTAAAAGGACATTCTTTGTTTTAAATTTCAAGGACAAGCCTAAGGTTGTCTAAAGTGTCACACAACTTCTCAGATCAATCAATCAGCAAGTATTTATTAAGCACCTATTCTGAGATTATCTCCATTTTGCCTTGGATGGAGCTTGTGCTACCACTGAGGAGGACCAGGAAATGCTTCTTGCAGAGGATGGGATTTTAACTAGTCTGTGAAAGATGCCAAGACATTATTCATCCACTTATTGTTTTCTTTGTAGATGTTTATGCCAAACTCTTTTGAGCAATTATGTACCTCACTTAAGAGATTGTGCAATGCTCCAGGATTCGATTTAATCAGCAGAATATCACTGACAAGCAGAAGCATCTGGAGGACCTCACTACCTACAGGAAATCCCTCATATATTGGCACTCTGAGTTCAATGACCTCCACGAGAGCAGGTCGACTTTGGGGTATCATATGTCTCCATGTTACTCCTTGACTTATTTCAATAATTCAAGGATTGTTGAACCAAGTTATCTCCACTACATTTATCAGGTAACTTTGTATAGCATTGCTATTCTTTGAGAAACACTTTATTAGGAAAGGATTTAAGGCTATATTTTGTTCAATAGAATTGAATGTTTTGTTATGGCCAATAAAAAATAAGGGCCACAGAGTGAGTTAAGGCATAAGAGCTGACAATTGTCTCAAAAGCCAGAATGTAAAGAATATTAGAGAAAAGTTAAAAAGGTAAAGAGAACTGACATACTTGACACCCAACCTTAGGCTGCCTTGCATTAAGATGGTACTGCCAACAACTAATAGCACTGGGAACTCTGTGAAGTTGTCTTCTATGATGTTTTGTAACTTTCCTGTGATTCCCCAGAGGGTTGGACCATAGTTTGAGAACCTCTGGTATAAGTATGATATTGTTTGGACTAATGTATTATTGCCAATCTAACTTCTATATACATAGCTGTTTGTAGGTTGTCTCCTTCATTAAATTGTAAGCTCCTAAAGGGCAGGGATTGTTTTTGCCTTTCTCTGTATCTCCAAAGCTTACAGTGCCTGGCATGTAGCAAGCTTTAAATACATGTTTATTAACTTGACCTGATCTACTCTGTGCCAGACACTGTGGTAGGCAATGTAGTTACAGACATGAAAAATAAAACAAATCCTCACTCACAAGGAAATTACATTCTAATTAGAAAGATAATGAGTACATATATACCACCACTTAAAGAAACCTTTGTTCTGTGTTTCTCTAATAAGTGAATAGGAAAGAATTGGTTTGGGAAAAAGCTAACAGGAAGGAAACTCAGATTGAAGAGAATAGTAAAAGTGAGGGGACCAATGAAATGAGACAAAGGAAGTAAACCAATGGAGAGAACTAACAACAAACTTCAAAATGAAGAAAAGGAAGCAAAAAAGGAGGGATCTGAAAGCAAAGAAGATGAGAAGTTTTCCATTCTGATGCTCTTCTGGACTTCATGATCTTTGGAAACTCATCATCCCACAAGATGACATCAGCTCTGAAACTCACACCTCCTCAGCATCCTGGCCCCTAGGGCCTCCCCCTCCCTCCTATTGGAAAGGGTGGAGTGTGGACATTGGTGAACCCCTCCTAAATCCTCCATTTAAGAAGGATGCCTAGACCAGTTGTCACCTCATCATTTCCCACCAGGCTATAGGACTTCATCCTGCCCCACCCCTCCTTTTCAGCTTCTTTTTACCTGTGGTCTTCCTCCTTTAGACTTTGAGCTCCTGGAGGCCTGGGACTATCTTTTGCCTTTCTTTGTATCCTCAGCACTTAGCCCGGCACCTGACACATGGTAGGCACTTAATAAATGTTTACTGATCTGACTGGAAGTGAGAGGAATGCTTGTGTTTGAGATGTTTTCCTACATTTGAATAAAAGCAAACTTTTCTAGTTCTTCAGTATCCCAAATATCTTTTGCATTTGTGTAGATTTTTATTAGGTTAAAGACGAGGTTGAAACTAAACTTTGTTATTTATGAGTGGATCTTGAAAGATCCATCTATCCCTCCAGTTGTTTAGTCACTTCATCAGAATTAGTATGCTTGCATGCACTGGAAAGATGATCTCACCTAAAGACTTTCCTCTTAATCCAATTAATCCATCAATAAAAAAAATATTAAGTATCTACTGGTATTCTGATCACACTCATGATATAAATACAAGGAATGAAACACTGCCTTCAAAGAATGAACATATCTACTTAACAAGTATCTTACATTCTAATGTGGAAGAGAGCAAGTATGTATAAAAATATATACAGCACAAAAGCTAAAGTTAATAAAAACAAATACATATGAAATTAAAGACAAGCTAGGGTACTAGCATTTGGGTCCATCAAGAAGAGCTTCATGTGGAAGATGATGACTATGTTGTATCCTAAAAGAAGAAAAAGGACTCTAACGCAGAGGTAAGGAGGGATTACATTCCTGGCATGGGGAATGGCCAGCACAAAGCCACAGACATGGGAGATGGAGTTTCATGAGTAATAAATGTAGAGGAGGCCAGTTTGGCTGGATCACAGAGCTGTGAGAGTGGAAGTAATGTCCAATAGGGCTGGAAAGATAGGTTGGAGCCAGCTTATATATAGCTTTAAAAGCTAGACAAAAAGGTTTTATTTTATCCTAAAAGCAATAAGAAGCCATTGGGGTTTGGTTGAGTAGGCAAGTCACATGGTAAGATCTGCATTAAGGAAAATTACTTTAGAAGAGTGAGTAGGGTATGGAAATACTCAGGGCAGGGAAACCAGTTAGAAATCTGTTGCAACAATCTAGATGAGAGATAATGAGGAAAGGTGATGAAATAAAGTGGAAGATGTGGAAGCAGGGTGAAAGGTTTGGATGTAAGAGATATTGTAGAGACAGAAATGGTGAGATTGGGTAAATGATTGAATATGTGGAGAAGAGAATGTGGAGCCCAAGATGATACCAAGATAATGGACCTGAGACACTGGGAGGATGATGGTGACTTTGACAGAAACAGTGAGGTTTAGAAGAGGGGAGGGTTTAAAGAGAATAACAATAAGTTCAATATTAGATACTTGGAGGTTAAGATGTCTCTGGGGCATCCAGTTTGAAATTTCTAATAGACAACTGGTGACATGGCTCCCTGAGTAAAGACTAGGGCTGCATATATACATTTGGTAGTCTTCAACAGAGAGATAATATTGTTAAGCCCTTGGGATCTGAGGAGGTTACGAAGAGAGAATACAGCCCTGGAGCCAGGAGAACCTGAGTTAGGATCCAGCCTCAGACACTTAACACAAAAAAACTAGCCCTGTGACCTTGGGCAAGTTACTTAACCCCAATTGCCCTCCAAAAAGCAAATAATAATAATAATAATAATAAGAGAGAATATAGAGTGAGAAGAGGGGGGAGCCTCTGATACAAGCTCAGGGAACATCTCAATGTTAGGGACCATGACAAAAATGATGAACCAGTGAAGAAGACTGAGAAGGAGCAATTAGGTAAAGCAGGAGACACTAGTGCCATGAAAAATTCATGGAGTGCAATTTTATTATAAGCCTAAGCAAATGTATTTAGGAAGATAAGTAGCAGGTAAGGAAAAAAAAATATATTAATGCCCCAAAACAAGTTGAATTTGACATTAATTAAGCATTTCCTAAAAGTGATTTGCTAGATGCTGAGGGTTCTATTCTCAAGATATCTATAAGAGTGAAAGATTGGAAAAGTTCACAAACATTATCGCTGTAGGAAAAAAGGAGATGAAAGAATTATCAGCAACTACAAACCTACTTTCTCATTTCTATAAAATCTTTTACGAAAATGGCTTACATATGTGGGGTGGCTAGGTGGCGCAGTGAATAGAGCACTGGCCCTGGAAGTCAGGAGGACCTGAGTTCAAATCTGGCCTTAGACACAACACAAAAACTAGCCATGTGACCTCAGGCATGTCACTTAACCCCAATTGCCCTCCAAAAAGAAAATGGCTTACATACAAGTGAAAGGTATCTTTGATGAAACTACAAAAAGGGTACAGGCAGGCTTTCCAGTTACACAAATGACTAAAAAGTATAAAAAATCATTAGCCCTTATACCATACTACTCATCCTCCCCTTTATGCACTATTTTCTCTCCCCATTTTGTGATCCTCCATTTTTGCTTTGTATTCTACCCCTTCCCTGTCAACTTGGGTCTTCCCTTTTAACAGATTCCAACCTTACTCTCTCCTACCCAAAGCCCAATCTGGAATGATGGTAAAAAAAGGTATGAGAAAAGACCAGCTTAATCATGGATACTTGCCTAGGAAACCAGTGTGCTATAGGGGGTTTGGTAGTTATTTGGAATGGAGAGAAGAGAAGCTCACAATGAAGAGACCTCCCCCCTCCTCTAACATACCCCTGCCCCTCTGACACTACTTGGCCATCCCCAGCTCTGGCCACCAATATCTGAACCTAGTTTCAGACCATAAGTACCAGCCCGTGCTAAGATTTGTGACCTGAGAAGATGGGGTTAGGCTGAAAATGGTTTGTTTACAAAAGGGAACTGGCTTCCAACTTAGGTGATTTGTAGGTCGAAATAGCATAGAAATTCTGCTGGGCCTCTTCTTTTCTTTGGAGGCAGGATACATAGCACATGGGGGGCAGGGAGCAACAAGGAAGAGGAAAATTAGAAAAACTCTGATCTAAACTGTCCAGGACAAATGACTATATTGGACCTTGCTTTCTTTGTTTTTCTCTTCCCTCCACCCATGCACCTGAGGTGCTTTTCTCCACCTAAACCTCAGTTTCTGGTTTTCCTTCCACTTCATGCAATCTATTTCTAATCCTTGTGAAGGAACATGATTCATAGCTAGAACTATATGAAAACCTCGTTTGGAATTATCTTACAAGTTTCCTGGGTTACTTGTTTAAAGTGTGAATTACTTAACACTCTGAAAAGTCATTCATTCTGCACATAGTAGGCCCTTAACAAGTGTTTGTTAATTAGAATTAACTGTGCATCTGCTGAAGTGTCACAGTAAAGAACTGATCAATTCAGGTTAATGAACGAAAGAAAATCTTGAGAGAATGGTTTGAATCAGAGACCCAGATCTTTAGACAAGTGTAGCAGTGATGGATGTAAATAGATGAAAGAAAGAAATTAGCCCAGTGCACCTGGGCTGAGAACTGACCTTTCCATATTTCAACAGAGAATGTGTCTATAATGGCTATGAAACTAGGGTTTGCAGGGACTCCTCAGTTAGTCATCACAGTAAGTGTAGGGACTTCAGAGAGCTAAGTATCCCCAAGCCTTCTCCAAACTGATAACAACTTCTATACCCCTCCTCACCCCCAGACCTTATATGGTCCTTTATTTTATTGTTCTAATGCTCTTATCATTTAATATTGTATATTATAGTTATGTGATGGGATATAATTAAGTCATAGCTTTAGGTCTGAGAGGGACCTCAGGCATCAATTAGTCTGCCTTTCTCTTTTAACAGATGAGGAAAATGAAACCAGGAGATATTAGATGACTCATACAATGTTACACGGTAGGGGAGAGGCATTTGAATCTCTGACCCCAAATCCAACACTTTTTCAGCCTCATCACACTGATTCCTCAAATACTCTCATCGATCATAAGATGCTTGAGGGCAGGAGTGATGTCTTAGCAAAACTTTGCATCCCCCACACGAGTAGCTAGTCAGTACATGATGTTGCTCTTCTAAGCACCCTGAGAAGACCAGTAGAACTACGCAAATTGTTAAGAAGTCAGTAGGCAGGGCGGCTAGGTGGTGCAGTGAGGAGAGTGTCAGCCCTGGAGTCAGAAGGACCTGAGTTCGGACTTAACACACACAAACAGAAAACCTGGCCGTGTGACCTTGGGCAAGTTACTTAACCCCAATTGCCCTCCAAAAAGCAAAAAAAGAAGTCAGTAGGCAACAAAATCTATGACTCAAGCAGGTGGGAATGTCACAAGGTTGATAAAAGAAAGAAATCTATACCCCTCATTCCATAATCAACATTGATGTCCAATTCTATATTTGTGGTTAAAAGCTTTGCTATACAAAGAACTGGAAACAAAGTATTTGCCCATCAATTGAGGAACAGCTAACCCAATCATGGTTCATGAATGTAATGGGATATTACTATGCTATAAGAAATTATGTATATGATGAATACAGAGAATCATGGAACTGATGCAGAGGGAAATAATCAGAACCAAGAAAATGATACGCACACTGACTACAATGATGTTAACTACAAAACAACAACAAAAAAAAACCAAACAAAAGTAAATCTTGCAAAATTACATAGAACAAGTATGGTTTGAAAAAAAGACATAAAAGAAGACATTCCTATCCAATTCTTTGCAGAGGTGGGAAATACATAAGTGTTATACACTGCACATCATTTAAGATATTTTTTTGAAATTATGAATGAGTTATGCAGATTTTTCCTCTTGTTTTTCTTTTTTCTTTTAAAAATATTGTTTGTTAGGGGAAGCTAGGTGGCACAGTGAATAGAGCAACGGACCTGAGTTCAAATCTGATCTTGACACTTGACACTTACTAGCTGTGTGACCTTGGGCAAGTCACTTAACCCCAATTGCTTTGCCTTTTCCCCTCAAAAAAAGTGTGAGTGTAAAAATTTGTTATATAAAATGATTCTCTGGGAGGGGGTGGGAAATTGCGGTGGCATAAAAGAGACATTAATAAAAACCCTCAACTTAGTGAAATATGTGCTTACTAAATAACTCAAGCAATTTGACTTTGTTGAGTGTTATGATTCCCATCTGACACTAAAGTTACAAAGGAGCTGAATTGATACAATAATGTAATAATTGCTATAAACTTTTAGACTATAAAGAAGGGCTAGGAATCAGTTTCTGCTCATTTGTCCAGCTTTGGATCTTCTCTTGTTCTAATTAGTTCTCTATTCAGCAACGTGGCTCACTCACCAAAGCCAAATGGGAAAAACCTATAGTCACCTTCTATTTTCCAACTTCAGTCCCAAGGCATCAAGTATTTCCTCTAGGCAGATTTTTATGTATAAGCTGTCTCCTTCAATAGAACACAAAATCCCTGAAGACAGGGACTGTTTAATATTTGTCTTTGCATCCCCACACCTAACACAGTGCCTGGTACATAGTAAGCACTAAAAATGTGTTTGCCAGTTGACAGAAAATGTTCTAATGAACCTCACCCCACTAACAGATGTGAGACAGAAAAATAGCCTCAGCACAGAAGAGTTACTTGTAGTGATCCAATTATAGAGAAGGGGATGGAACAAAAGCTAGCATTCTAGAGTTTAAGTCATTTGTTTGCCACTAAGCAATGTTCCCAGACCAACAACAGAACTTCTTTTGTCTCATTGAGCCCTGTTACATGTGGCCGTAAAAGAGCAAAATGACACTGAGACAGATCTTTCCTATTTATTTTGCATATAGTCAAGCAGAAGCATTCGAAACTGACCTCAGTTGCACTACCAGATGGAATGGAATAATTAAAAGCAAAAATTCTTTAAGGGCCAAGAAAATTGACAATGCTTGCCACCCCCTGGAAGAAATGCTGAAGACCTCAAGTCACTTGTGTTAAAAAAGGCAATGTGAAAGGAGCTTAGGTTTACCTTACTCACTTGGCAGTCTACATTCTTTGGCAATATACCTTTCTCCTTATATAAATGATGTAATGGAAAAAGCACTAGTTTCAGGATCAAAATACTTTCATTCCATTGCCAGTTCAGACACTCATTACCTGAGAGACCATAGGCAAGTCACTTAATTTCTCTGATCATTAGTCCCTTTATCTGTAAAATGGAAATTATATTTATATCATCTATCTCAAAAGGTTCTTATGAGGGAAAGTGTTTCATAAACTGTAACGTGCAGTATATAGGAGCTAACACGACAACTTATTACTATTGCTAGCATTTGAGAGAGTGACGCTGACAAATGTGGGCACATCTAATTCATGTGCCAGTCAAGACATGATCCTGTGATGTTATTGGTCCTCTTTGAAAATGAAGGATGAACAACAGCTCTTTAAAGTTTGTAAAGCCCTTTTCAAATATTATCATATTCTATTCTGGGAAGCAGATGCTATTATCATCCTCATTCTACATATGAGGAAACTGAGGAAGATACAGGTTAAATGACTTGCCTAGAACCATACAGTTAGTGAAGTTCTGAGGCCAGATTTGAACTCAGATCTTCCAAATTCTAGGTCCTACATTTTCTCTTCTATACTACCTAGCTTCCTTATATTATTATGATAAACATAAATATCTGAATTTTTTAAAATCCGCTGTTAATATTTTTGTGATTGTGTAAAGATCTGTATAAAATTTACTTTTACTATCTATAGTCATGAAAAAATGCTCTAAATCTCTATTAATTAGAGAAATGCAAATCAAAACAACTCAGAGGCACCACATTATACTTATCAGATTGGTGAACATGACAAAACAGGAAAATTTACGCTTTTTTGGGGGGGGAGGCAATTGGGGTTAAGTAACTTGCCCAAGGTCACACGGCTAGGTTTTTATTTGTGTGTGCATTAAGTGTCTGAGACCGGATCAGAACTCAGGTCCTTCTGACTCCAGGGCCGATGCTCTACTCACTGCAAAACAGGAAAATTATAAATGCTGGAGAAGATGTGGGAAAATTGGAACACTATTGTATTGTTGGTGGAGTTGTGAACTGATCCAACCATTCTGGAGAATAATTTGGAACTATGCCCAAAGGGCTATAAAAATGTGCATACCATTTGATCCAGCAGCACCACTTCTAGGTCTGTATCCCAAAGATAGCATACAAATGGGAAAAGGACCCATATGTACAAAAATATCTATACCAGCTCTTTTTGTGGTGACAAAGAACTGGAAATTGAGGGGATGCCCATCAATTGGGGAATAGCTGAACAAGTCATGGTATATGAATATAATGGAATACTACTGTGCTATAAGAAATGATGAGCAGACGAACTTCATAATAATCTGCAAAGACTTATATAAACTGATGCTGAGCGAGGGGAGCAGAACCAGGAGAACTTTGTATACAGTAATAGCCACAATGTGCAATGACTATCTTCGATAGACTTACTAGCAATAAGTCTCTTAACAATGCAAGGATCCAAGACAACTCCAAAGTACTCATGAAAAATGCTGTCCACATCCAGAAAAAAAAGTAGTCTGAATGAAGGTTGAAGCATATTATTTGCTCTTTTTTCTTTTCTGTTTGTTTCTTCTTTCTCGTGTTTTTTTCCCATTGGTTCTAATTCTTCTTTACCACATGAGTAATGTGACAATAGGTTCAATATGAATGTACATGTAGAACCTATATCAAATTACATGCTATCTTGGGGGGGTGAGGGCAGAGATGGGAAGAAAATCTGGAACTCAAAATCTTATGGGAGTATTGAAAACTAAAAACAAATAAATAAATAAAATTTACCTTTAAATGCAGCATCTGGTAAGCAGGATTTATGAATGATATTTGGACAAAAATGATATCTCATCTTGTATAATAGCCATTGAAAAGGGGACAGAACACTGATGTTCACTATCCACCAGTGTCTATACTTTTATCAAGTGAACAAAATCCACATGAGATTTAGAAGATGTTGCTTCCTTGGCATTTCATCAAAAGCCAATCTACCCATTTGCTCTGGTGAACTGTTTCTTAGAAGAGACAAGAGTGAACATCAAAGGTATTTTGCCTTCCAAAATGGTACATTATAGTATAGTAAAAAGGTCAAATAGATTTGAAGATTACCAGTTCACTTCATATATACTTAATATGTTAATTTCAAAAGATCATATATACACACTCTCTCTACCCATTTGTAAGGATTAAGAGTCATAGGAAAAAACAATGTCATAGAAGCTAAGAGAAGAGAGAGTATATAGAAACAGAGGGTAGTCAGTGATGTCAGAAGCTGCAGTGATATTAGAAAGGATGAAATATATATACAAAATATAAGAAATGATGAGCTCAATGATCTTAGAAAAACATGGATAGATTTGCATGAAATAATGAAAATCAAAATGAATAAAACTAAGAGAACATTGCATATAATAACAATATTGTTTTAAGAACAACTTTGAGTGGCTAAGTCATTTTGACTATGATAAACATCCAAATGAACTACAAAGGACATATGTAGGGAGATGCTATCTGCATTCAGAGAAAGAACTGATAAATAGAAGTATGTATAGAATGGTTTTACATATTTGTGTATGTGTGTTATACACATATAAACATGTACACACATATGTATGTGTGTACACACACACATATATATATTTATTTGTGTCTAATGGATAGCCATCTCTCGGGTGGGGTGAGGGAAGGAAAGAAAAATACAGTTGCATGATAACTACTATATATTTAAAGAGAATAGCAAGTTGTACAAAATAGATTTGCAGTTTCATGTGCAATCATCTTTTTTCTATTTACTATGACATGGAAATTGTTGTCTTATTTCTTAAGGTCAAAATAAAATAAATAAATTTTAGAAAAATTGTGCATTTATGTAATCAGCTTGATGATGAAAATAAACTTATGCATAAGACAAAAAGAAAAAAGAAAAGATGAGATGCAGCTTTAGGAGAAAACCTTCTGTGCAGACAGTCTAAAATATGTTCTGACCATTGGTGTAGACACTCAGGTCAGCACCCATTGCAGGGCTTATGATGAAATGCTGATGTTTTCTGTCTTCAAAAATATGGTGAAATCGCCAGGCCAACTCCTCCCACTTCTTTGGTTCTTTAAAATGTTTTCTCTTCCTCTTTAAGTTACTCAATGCTTAGAGCCTATTCCCCAGTGTACAATGGGGATGATAATAGTTGTATTCCCTACCTTACTTAGTTGGAAAAAAAAATACTGAGAGTCTACATGGTTTACTGGAAAGAACTCTGAAGTGGCAACCAGAAGAAACCTAGGTTTAAATGCCATCTCAGATGAGCTCTGTGACCAACGGCAAGCCTCTGAGCCTCTTCCCATGTGGAAAGCAAAAGCAGGATAATACAGGTCAAAGAGCACAGGCACTGAGGCTTACTACCTGAGTGAACTTGTGAAAGGCTCTGGGCCTCAGTTTTCTCATCTGTAAAATAGATTAGATGATCTCAGGTCCCTTCCAGCTCCAGAGTTTTGAGTCTATGAAACGAACAGCCAAGTCCTGAGAAGTACAAATAATAACGTCGCCCTGAAGCTGCTGCATTATCTGAACTTAGACTGTATGTTTCTGTTGGGCTAGATAGGACCAATTTCACATTTTTCATCATTATAACTACAAATGTTGCAGATTCAAATATACTATATCTACTGATTTGGACCTAGTTGGACCTGTAGTACCTGTCTTACTAGAAGGAATTCCCCATCTTTTGCCAAATATCTAGTTTCCTAAACACCTTCTTCAGTACCTATTCTGATGTATTTTTAATTTGTTCAATTATTAGAACTAAGACAACTATCATGTGTGGGCAGCTAAGTGGCACAGTAGAACTGGGGTCAGGAAGACCTGAGTTCAAATCCAGCCTCAAACACTTACTAACTGCATGGCCCTGGGCAAGTCACAGAACTCTGTTTGTCTCTGTTTCCTCATCTGTAAAATGAGCTGGGGAAGGAAATGGAAAACTATTCCATTACCTTTGCCAAGAAAACCCCACGAAGTATTGGACATGACTGAACAACAACTATTAAGTATAGTCATTTTTTCATTCTTTCCTTAAAATTTGAAACCCTATTACTTATACTAAATTATGCTAAGCCTCTCTGTCCTTCCTCCTCCATGACCATTCTCAATCTACTATTTCAATCTAGTTCTCCACAAATCTTTTTTCTACTTTCCCTGTTATCAGATACAATTCAACAAATGTGTTAAGCACCTGCCACTACTTTACTATATTCAAAGCAAATAAGTGCCAGATAAATTCTACCTTAGTTTTATCTCATAATCTAGAAATAGCTGGATGTTGTTGGTTGTTCAGTTTAAATTTCCAAATGCTTCGTCCCTTTGACCTTTTCTGTCTGCCAGCAAATTCATTCCAATTATTCAAGTTTCAGCAGGATTTTTGCTATTTTCGATTTATGCTTTTTCTCATACATAGTGTGATTTAAGTAGTTATGACATATTGCTTGCACCAAACTGTAACTGGCCTTATTACTAAAGAGAATAAACTATCACATTTATGTCTATGTTTGTAAATGTCTTATCAATATTCAAACTGTGTATACTTTTTATAAATGCCATGCATAAATAAATGTGTATGTAGATAGGTTTGTGTATTATAAACCAAAATCTCCCATGACTTAAATTATTTCTTAAAAGTAATACAAGTACCTAAGAGGAAAGATGAATCTGTCATATCTCTAAGATATGACTACGAGGTGATAAGATTGGTTTCCCGTATGGCTTGTGGAAACATAGGAGAAACAATCCTAGTGGAGATATGAGCCAAGTCTTGTTGCAACATTGCTTTCCAGGAAAATCACTTGGCTCACCCCTTGAGCTGGGGACTATTTTAGAAGAGGGCTTTGTACACAGTAGGTATTGAATAAGTATTTGCTGAATTTTAATCTGAATAAATAGAAGTATATGTTATTTCACGTCAATGTCAAGATGAATCAGGAGAATTTTTCTGCAAGTGATTCATGACATGTTAAGAAGCAGCCCATGAGGAAGATATAACATTAAGGGTAAAAGTTTCACCAGAGATTTAAAGATCCAATGATGTTATAGTATGGAAACTGTTCAGAGACATGTGAAGCAGTCATCCAATCACCCACAGGACCAGTAAAAACATTGATAAGAGCAGAGATTTCATTCGTGCAAATGTGATGAGTTAAGACAAACAGATTCCCCAAAGAAAATCTAACCTGAACAAAAAAAGTGTTTCTCAGAAAACAGAACCCCGTGTTTTGAGTGATATGTAGAAACAGTAAAGCCCTGACATTTGTTGTGATCTCTGTAGGACAAATGATGCATTGGTTTGAGAATAATAGTAACATTAAATGAAACAGAGTATGTTTATATTACAACCCAGAATCAAGGCATTAAAGTCTGTAAATGGAAAACTATTGACTTCATGTAGACTGAGAAAAGTGTGCTGTCAAAACGACAAGTGAAAATGAAGTTCATTTGTTTCTTTGACATCTAAGGCCTGCAGAATTTATACCACAAGGTTAAAGAGTCAATACAGCTTGAGATGTAGAAATTCTGGTGCATTTGAGAAATTCTGTGTGACGTAAAAGTCAAGACCTAAAGATTTATTTCTGGTTTCTGCAACATAACCATGCCCTGCTTCACATTAGGCAATGAAACAATTTTGTTGCATAACAAAAAAAAAAAAAAATACAGTATCAGTTACCTTGATTAGCCACCTCTTTCACCAGATTTGGCTATGAGTGACTTTTGTCTATCTCCAACAATCAAATCTACCTCCAAAGGTCAAAGACATGCCATCACTGAAGATATTTAGAAGAACGTGTTACAGGCTCCTGAGATTCCAAAGAAGTGTTGCACAGTAATAACATCATTAGCATAAAAAGCACTTTACTTCCTAACCTTTGCAGATAGGGATATGCTGGAGAATGTCTAACAACTCAACTTTTTAAAAAATTGCATATCTTAAAGTTGAAACTATATTATTAAGATTTTATCCACTACTTTCTTAGATCTAAACAATCAATAAAATATTTTTTAATCTCTTTATAGCATTTTCTAATTTTTGAGACATAAATGTTCACACTAAAACTTTAACAATTGATTCTCATGAGCTGATTCAAGCTGGATCCAACACACTCTTCCTTGCAAAGGACAACAGTCATTTGTATGTATAAATTCTGATATTATTTCCTAAAACTCTGTCTCATCACAGACCCAGAATTGTAGAGCTGAATGGGACTTTTGTGATTATTTAATTCAGACCTCTTACCTTAGAGATAAGGAGATCTACAAAAAATATGTAACTTGATAGTTGTACCTTTAGTTAGCCAATCAAAAAGCATGTATTAAGAACTTACTATGTGCCAGGCACTGAGATAAGTGATAGGGATGCAAAGAAAGGCAAAACCAGCCCCTGTCCTCAAGAAGCATACCTTTTAAAGGGAGAGACTTATCAATAACTAGATACATGCAAGATACATCCATAGTAGATGGAAAGGAATCTGAGAAGGGAAGGCCCTAGAAATTGGGAGGACTGGGAAAGGTTTCCTGAAGAAGGTAGGGCTTGAACTGAGTCTTAAAGGAAACTAGGGAAACTAAAATTTGGACATGAAAGTATAGAGCATTTCAGGCTTGGGAGACAACCAGTGCAAAGGCAGAGAGGAATGAGAGATGGAGAGTCATGTTTAAAAAAACTGCAAGTAAGCCAGTGTGGTTGGACTGCGGAGTGTGCAGAGGCAAGAACAATGTAAAGTCTGGAAAGAAAGGAGTCCAGGTCATAAAGAGCTATAAATGCCAAAAAGAGGACAGACTTGATTCTGGAGTTAGTAGGGAGCCACTCAGAGCTCAGGGGAAGGGTGATGATATGGTCAAACATATTTAGACAACTCACCTTGACAGCCATGTGAATGATCTGCTGGGAGTGGTGGGGAGACATGAGTCTAATTAGAATGCTATTGCAAAAGTCCTCACATGAGGGGATGATGGCATGATCTAGAGTTGTAGTTATGAGAATACAGAGATGTTATGTGCTTAGCACAGTGTCTGGCACATAGCAGGCACTTAATAAATGCTTATTGACTTATTGACTGACAGTATAACCAGTGAATACAGTGGTATAGTGAATAGAGTGCCAGGCTTGGAGTCAGGAAGATTCATCTTCCCGAGTTTAAATCTGGCTTCAGACACTTACTAACTATGTGGCCCTGGGCAAGTCACTTAACCCAGTTTCTGCATCTATGAAATGAGCTGGAGAAGGAAATGGCACACTACTTCAGTATCTTTATTAAGAAACCCCCAAATAGGGTCACACAGAGTTAGACATGACTGAAAAATGACTGAACAATAACAACAGGTGACAAGATTTGGATTGAATATTTGGGGTGAGAGTGAGGAATTGAGGACACCCGGATTTCCCGTCTGGGTGACTGAAAGGATGATGACCGACTGATTGGTATCCCTGACAACAACTGAAAAGTTTATAAGAGAAATGGGGAAAGTAATGAGTTCTTTTTTGAGCTGCTTAGGGATCATCCAATTGGAGGCACTTGGTGATTAGTTATTGTGACTCAGAGAGTGACTAAGATTGAATATATAGATCTGGGAATCATCTGAATAAAGATGATAATTGAATTCAGGGGAGCTAATGAGGTCACCAAGTGAGATAATATACAGCAAAACAAGACGAGCCTGTCAGGTCACTCATCACTAATAAGAGTGACATGAATGGAGAACCAAAAAGAAGACTATGAAAGAGAGCCTGGATGCTGTGGGAGAGAACCACAATGGAATAGTTTCATAAAATCCCAGAAAAGAGAGAGTGTTCAGGAGATGAGCAGTATCAAAGGCTCCCAAGAAGCCACCAAGTATGATGACATATGTATCTGCTGTACTAAAAATCCATTCCTTGTCTCCACATCTTTAAAAATATTATCTGCTCGATGAAGGATGTGCTTTTATATTAGTGAGTAAAATCCTGAACAGATCTAAGCCCTACAAAGGCTTCACACTTTACTTTGACTTCTATTTAAAAAATATTTTATTTTGCCTTTATATCATTTGCAAACTAATAGGCACTAAAATTTTTGTTAAATAAATTAGTTAATTCAATTGCCAAAAATCTCAGTGAAGAATTAAAGAGAGCTGCATCTAGTCTTTGGTGGGTGATGAGTTCTGGTTTTAAAAGGTCACTTACAAAAGTGAAGAGGAGGATCACCTGGCACAAATCTATAACAGGGTCCAGAATAAGATGGAGTTTTGGGGAAAAAATTCTAAAGACAACAAAAAGGTGTGCTTTTTTTTTTCTTTGAGATCTTTCTCAATGACACCTTTGGTTCAAAAACAAAAACAAAACACAGAATAGGTTCATCGCACTTATGAAAAAAAGTACAACTATTCAATCTTTCTTAGTTTTCTTTTTTTCATTCAAGGACTTCTCTAGTAAGGATAAAACAAACATGTCTCTTAAGAAGTAATTGTCATTTGAGAGAAATGAAGACATAGAAAGGATTTAGACATTCTCAGTAAATTATATCCTAGAGAAGTGGTTTTCCAAAGTGTGGAGGAGAGGGGAATAACAGTGGAGAGAGGAAAATTGTGACATGACTATAAATCAGATTGTGGGAGAATAGGTTACATCCCACTCTCCCAGGAAACAGGCTTACCTCTAACACAGAGACCCACCCTTCACCAACACTCCCCTCTCCTCCCTGTGTCTCTCTCTAACCCACTCTCTATATGCCTGCCAAAGTGACCTTCCTTAAGGACAGATCTAACCATGTCACTATTCTAGTCAATAAATACCAGTGGCTCCCCATTTCTTCTAGATCAAACATAAATCCCTCTGTTTGGCATTTAAAGTCCTTCAGCACCTTGCCCCAACCTACCTTTCCAACCTTATTTTATATGACTCCCCCGCCTACACTTTCCAATCTAGTCAAATGAGCCTCCCTGAGGTTCCTTACACCCATAGAAAAACACAACTAAAATATTTAAGTGTGAATGGGTAATTAAGATATGATGTTATCCATTAACCAGAACCACAAAAAGGAAGAGAAATGGATTGATACTGAACACTTTCCATAGAACTGAAATCAGAGATGATTCACTTTTACTTGTTTTTTTAACTGTGCATGGTAAATATCAATGCCCAGAGAAATATGATTTCAACTAAAAAGCTGTTACGTTCACTGACTGGCAGGACCATTATATAGTTGCTATATTGTGATATCTTTCAAGAGACTACTGAAAAAAAAGAAATTCACCCACTTGGTGAATTGAATAAATCAATTTACACTGGCCAATTTAACTGAATTACTATGAACAATCAAATATATACAGGTATTTTTAAAAAATAATGAAGTACATTCAAACATGTTGCCCTCACTAAATGTTAGTATTAATGTTATCCTTTAATTATTATGTTATTATTTAATATTAATATTAAATGAGACAAAAGAGCCAAATTTTATCATTAATAAATAAAATATTTTAAAACACTGCCTAATCTTTATGTCACCTTTTTACTTTATGTGTATGTTTTATATCATATATATATATATATATATACTTGCACTATAGTATAAGTACATAATTTTTGAATAAATACACTGAGAAAATATGCTAAAAATTTTTCACTGATGGGTTCCATAATCAAAAATGTTTAAATCAGTAAAATTGGGATGGCCTTAACTACCAGCCAGATCTTCTTTTTTACTTTTTTTCTTGTATTTTTTTTTATTAATTTTTAGCTTTTTTCTAACAAGAAACCACTATTTTATTTTATTTTTTAAAGCAATTGGGGTTAAGTAACTTGCTCAAGGTTACACGGCTAGTCATTATTTATGCGTGGGTGCTCATTTTCTGAGGCCGGATCTGATCTCGGGTCATCCCGACTCCGAGGCCGGCGCTCTTACTCACTGCGCCACCTAGCCGCCCCTTTAGGGCAATTGGGGTTAAGTAACTTGCCCAAGGTCACACGGCTAGGTTTTTGTTTGTGCGGATTAAGTGTCGGAGGCCGGCTCCGAACTCAGGTCCTTCTGATTCCAGGGCCGGCGCTCTATTCACTGCGCCACCTAGCCGCCCCTAGAAACCACTATTTTAGAGTACTGAATGAACCACTACCTCTGAGGAATCATGGAGAATGCTAGAAGCACCTGAAGACTAGACACAGGTAAATGTTATTCCCATATTCCCAAAGAAAGGGGGATTAATTAATTAATAATTAATTTACATTGATTCCTAGAAAATATCTAGAATAGATTGTTAAAGTGCTTAAAGAAGCAATTGTCACTAGAAGCCAACATGTAATCACTACAAACAAATCAGGTCAAACTAACTTCTTCCTCCTTTTCTTTTTTTTTTACTTTTGGAGGGGGAAAAGCAGGGCAATTGGGGTTAAGTGACTTGTCCATGGTCACACAGCTAGTAAGTGTTAAGTGTCGGAGGCCGGATTTGAACTCAGGTCCTCCTGACTCCAGGCCGGTACTCTATTCACTGTGGCGCCTACCTGCCCCTTCCTTTTTTTTTTTTTTAAAAAGCAGGATTATTAGCATGGTCTTCCACAAATCCCTATTCTGATGCTTCATCATGGCACGGAGGTGACCCCAGTTTCTCAAAAGCTATGCCAGGAGAATGCCGACTCTGGTAGGCTCTCCATGATTAGAAGGACTGCTGTTGCTGGTCCTTGAGTTTTGAAGAAGACCAAAGTCATCAAATACAGTCTCAGCAACAGACTAACCAATTTGCAAGAGTAAATCTAGTGGGTGGCAAGGCCTGTTACCATTGGGCTAACCACTTGGTGATAAATTGTTCAGCCATGGTAATCCATGAAAAAAAGATGCTATAAACCGTGAATAGGGTTCTACGAACGCCCCTTGTGCTTCTGCAGTGACAGCAGCAGAGCAGTAAAAAATTAAAAAGTGAGAACAGAGGGTGCTAAGAATGACAAGTTTTAGACTATAACCACGTAGACATAACCATTAACGAGTTGTTAGATATCTAAATGTCATACCACTGTCCTGTGCCCATATCCTTTATGATTGTCTTACTATAAATTAAAAGACAAAATAGAGTTGCAGTTAAGTGAAAGGTTCTCTTTGGAAAGGCAAATAAAGTAATTTGTGGAGTTTATTTTATTCTACTAAAGGCAACAAGTGTAATGTTAAGGGAATTTGAAGATCTTTTCTGCCCCTTAATAAGCCATGTGACCTGCTTTGATCTTTGGCCCAGTCCACAGCTTGAGTCACATGGAGCCCATGGTGGGAGGAGCTTGTCAAATAGGTGGAATCGGAAGAGGGAGTGAGGCAAAGCTGAGGCGAGTGAGGCAGAGAAGCTAGCTTGAATGAAAGAAGGAGGAATTTTGCCTGGAGGAGCTTGTTTGTGGGGAGGCCTAAGGGGGGGGGGGGCGGGGGAAGGCTTGGGGATGGCGGTGCTCCCAGGATTGGTGATGTGTATAAACTTCTTTGTTACCATGGTGAAACTGACTTTCTGGTATCTGAATAAATATCTTAGTTTCTTTTTTGAGGAAGAAAGTTTGTTATATTTTGGGATTCAACCCTGGAAATATATCTGCATATTCATAGCTGCTGCTATGGGTATTGCATTGATGATATAACAGGATACATCAATTCATGGAATAGTTGATTGTCTTAATTGTAACACTCATAAAAAGGATTTGGGAAAAGGCCAGCATAAAACAATTATAGTTTATTTATAAATCTATTGTAGATAATGAAAAAGCAGATAGTTCAATTAAGAACTTTTTTAAATCAACAGATATTTTAATAGTTGGTGACTATAATGTAAAGATAGAAAGTACAGTTTTTAAAAGTGTGTTGGAAAATGTGGTTAAGGAGTAAGAAATAAGTGACCGAAGATTTATAAGCTATTAGAATACTTCACACTTCTATATCATGAATACTTTATTTGAGAAGAGAGTTGGACAGGATGAACTTGAAATTATATCACAAAAAAAGAAATTTATTCTGCTTTAACCATACAGGAAATGACTGATGACCATTCTGGTAGTCATTTCCAAATCAGCTGTCTCTGAACAATCCATTTTGTTAAAGCAAAAATAAGAATCAATGCAAAATAAGAAGAATAAAAAAAAGATGCATTTGCAACTGAGGCAACTCTAACCTTACCTAAGCTTCTAGAGCTTAAAAAATGAATTTAAAATGACATTGACACAAATTATCTTCATTTCCTAAGGAATTTTTATTAATGCAAACTGACTGACACAATGAAGAGGCCATAAGAGGCTAGAAGCCACTTCAACCACTAAACACTTGAACTCCTTGCCAAGCACAGAGAACTGACAACCAAGAGCAACAGTGGTACAAAATATAAAATCATTTATAAAATATTACCAAGAAAGCTGTAGTAAGGAAATAAGGAGCATCTGCTTATAAAGTACTAAGAAGCAGTGGATATATAAACAAGTTTACAGAAGGGTTGAGAAGAGACACAAATAGGCTGACTAATCATTTGAACATTTAAAAATGAAACTGGAGAAAGGAAACCAGACTAAAAAATGGAAAAGATCTGTTGGGATGTCTTTAACAGATTCCAATATTTATCAGAGACAAGAGAGCCACCATATTTGGAATCTAGCCTCACATAAGGAAGTAGAAATGACAGTAAAGAAAATAAACATGGGAAGAAAAGGTATACTAGATTAAGTATACACAAAGGTATACATAAAGTTTGGGGAATGTTGAAGAATGAGTTCTCAAAATATCTGAAAGAAGATACTAAAAACTTGATGGAAAACAGCCTATATTATTACCAAAAAAGGTGCCCCCCCATATCAATACCACTAACCCTTATGTCTACTTTTCAAACTCTATATGATTTTTGAGGGGGAAAAAGTATATATCCTATTAAAGATGAAAAAGAGTGTCAGATGAAGTTAAGATTCAATAAAATCCAAGAGAGATATCACTAAGTTCCTCTACCCAGTTGAGGACTGCAAAAGAAGTCAGAAAGCTTACAAGTGCTCTCATTGGGTAATCCCACAATACCAAGAGTTTATCTAAAGGAAGGTCCTCAGAACCTTGGGCAGAAGATATATTGGAGGACATAATAAAAAGGTGTGGATGGGGTGCAATCTACAACATTTGAGGGAAAATCTATGACAATGAGATCACAGATCCATTGATGTGTCAAATATTGGACTGGAAGATTGGGGAAATGCTGCTGAAATTATGTATCTGGAATTTGTCAAGGCACCTAACAAGGTTCCTTGTAGTATCCTTAGAAACAAGATGGAGAAATAATGGGTTCACAATAGCATAATTAAGCGCATTCAGAACTGCTTAAATGGCAGAGTGTTAATTAATTGATCAGTTTCAACCCACAGAGATGCCTCTAATGGCTTACCATAGGACTCTGTCCTGTTCAATATTTTTACCAATGAGTTAGAAAAAAAAACAGATATCTAGTAGGAAGAGTTGAGTCTAATAGGACAGTGTTTCCTGTGGACAAATTTAAAGTCTTTAACTTAAGTTTTAAGAAATCAACAAAATAAGTAAGTACAAGATAGGGGATATATGGCTTCGTAGCAGTTTACAAGAAAAAGACTTAGGATGTTTGGTTGACTCTAATATGAGCAGAATAAGATGTGGCTGCCATAAAAGCTAATGTGATCCTGGGCTTCATTATGCTTTAATGGATCCCCATCTCATCTATGAGAATATAGCCTCCAACAATTCAGATCATTATACATCCATGCCTTCTTTTTTGTGAAAGCTATTAGGAAAGAAAATTCAATCAGAGTCAGAGGAAGGATTAAGGAGGAGGAAGAGAAGGAGGAGGAAGAAGAAGTGATTTTTTATTCAGGAGTGCTGGGACAGCTATCTCAACCTAATGCCAGCAAAAGAGAGGTCTGTTTTCTTTCTGGGACATGTATATAAGACAAAGAACTAAAGATTCATAAAAACAGATGAAACAGATGATGACTACCAACTCCTGATGATTCACAAGAGCACAAATGATATTGCCAGAAGAAACCTAAAAAAGTATTGTTCGTGATTATTAATTTTGGGCAAGAATCTAAAGACTACAGAGGCACAGGTTGTGCTTTCCACACTGTTACCCAATGAAGTAAAAAATGTAGAAGAGAAACATTAGTAATAACAGTTAATAGCTAAAGTTTATTATGTACCAGGCACTGTGTGAAGCACTTTATAATTATTAACTCATTTGATTCTCACAGTAACCCTGGGAGGTAGATGCTATTATTAACCCCCATTTTAAAGATGAGGAAACTGAGGCAAACAGATGAAGTGACTTGCCTACATCACATAGCTAGAAAGTGTCTGAGACTGGATTTGATCTTAGGTCTTCTGACTCCAGGTCTAGGCACTGTATCTACCGCACCACTTAGTTACATTAGTTCTGAAAGTGAACAGATGGCTAAGATGACATTTTTATATTGCCATGTCTCGTCTCATCTTACTCACTGAACTTCAACCGGCCCACAGCCTATCTGGAGAAGTATGTCCAAGTCTAGGCACCATATTGTAAGAGGAACATTGGCAGAACGGAGCATTTCCAGAAACAACCAAAGTGGTAAGGGCCTTCAAAAACCATACCATACATGAGAAAGAATCAAATAACTTAAGATATTTAAGCCAAAGGTAATGAAATAGGCATTTAGTGGATACAAATAAGTTGCAACATATTACTTGTCATATTGTAGGAGGAATGGTTGAATCACAGTATTTAGCCATCTATTTCAAACTATTAAGCCCCCCCACAAAAAAATACCATCATCATGTAGATACTCAACACATGATCATCAGCCTTTAAACGAAGATCTCTAATTAAGTGGTACTCACCAACCCCCCCAGGCTATTCATTTCAACTTTGGACATCTCCAACTGTAAGGAAGCTTTTTCCTGACATCCAGCTTTCCATCCATTACCCCTGTCTGCCTTTGGGGGACAAGTGGACAAGCGTAATCCTTCCTCTCCATGACAATCCATCAAATACCTGAAGACAGTTATCATGTCCTCCTTAAGTCTTCTCTTCTTTAAGCTAAACATTCCCAGTTCATTCGACTGATCTTCCTATGACAGACTCAAAACCCTTCACTGCCTTGCTCACTCTCCTCTTCTGGGTAATCTCAAGTTTATCATCACTCTTTTAAAATGGCAACACCCAGAAGTGAACAATCAGTTTGGCCAGGGAAAGATACAGAGCAGCTATTAGTTCTTTAATTGCTGGAAGTTATGCCTCTCTTTTTTCTTTTATTTCTAATTTATGATGTAACCCGTGCATCTCCATAACATAGTAGGATAAAAAAGAAGATTGCTCATGAAACTGCAAATCCATTGTATACAACTTGCTATTCCTTTTAAATGCATAATGAAGTTATCATGGACCTTTATTTTCCTTTTTTTCTTCTCTCTTCCCCACCCTAGAGATGGCTACCATTACACACACACACACACACACACACACACACACACACACACACACACACACACATATATACACATATATGTGTATGAGTGTATGAATATATATTTATAATTCCATTCATATTTCTATTTATCAGTTCATTTTCTGGATACAGAAAGTATCTTCCTTTATAGGTCTTTCTGTAGTTATTTTGGGTATTCATAAAGAGTCAAAATAACTTAATCACTCAAAATCATTTTAAACCAATAATACTGAATATTGTATTCAGTAACAGCTATGCCTCTTTAATTCAGTCCAAGATCATTTTATCTTTGGGGCTGGCAGAACAAAAAACCCCAAGATCTTTTTCAAACAGATTTCTGCCTAACCATGCTTTTCTCATGCTGTACTTGGGAAGTTGACTCTTTGAAACCAAGTGTAAGGCTTTACTACATTCATCCCTATTAAATTTCACCTTACTGGGTTTAGCCCAATGCTCTAATCTGGAACAATTTTTTCTGCCTTGACTTTGCCCCCCACTCTATGTTAGCTCTCCCTCCTAGCTCTGTGTCATCTGAAGAACATAAGATTTTTAAGACTGGCTAGGAGAAAACTTAACAAGAGACATAATGATTGTCTCCAGATACCCAAAGGGCTGTCATGCTAAAATAGGATTCCATTTACTGTATATAGCTTCAAAAGACAGAACCACATTCAATGAATGAAAGTTACTGGACAGTAGAATTCAATTCCATACAAGAGCTAACAATAGGAGTTGTCCAAAATAGAAATAAGTTGGCTTGTGAAACTACCACAAGTCAATGTAAAATGGTAAAGTAGAGCAGGAAGAATGATGTTAAGGGGATTGATACTTTGGGGAGGAAGTTAGATCCAATGACTTCCAATGTTTTGTTTTGTTTTCCCTAGTGATAAGTTTTTAAGCCTCTTTCCCAACTAAGACTGCTTTCTCTCTCCTCTGTCTCCTGTAGCACTTTGCGCTGTTTTGTGGCTTTTGTTAGATGTTGCTTTATGTTATAATTAATGATATCCATAGTTTATGTCCCTTACCAGTCCAAGATCCTTTAGGGCCTGAACTGTGCTCTTTTCATCATACCTGGAACACAATAGGCCCTCAATATCCACTGAATGAAGCATATTTCCTAAGAGAAGGGCTAATAGAAATTTTATTCTTTCATTTGAAACCAGATTGCCAAGGACTGTCTTTGCACTAACACACATATATACACACACACTCATCATTTGAAACCAGAATACCAAGTAATGTCTTTGCCCTAATACAAACAGACACACACACACACACACACACACACACACACACACACAGGCTATATTGAAATATAAGTTCACAAATAAAGACATAATTTAGTACTGCGACAGAAAAGCATGTCACAGAATGTTTTTTTGTAAGGAATGCACAATTCATCAGTACATTTTCACAATACTGTAAGATACAATATTTGTGTATCTCTTTCCAATAATTCAATACACTTTACAGAAAAAATTTTATGATTTCTTTCTACATTTTTACTACAGTGTCTGTTTAGTTTTACAGAAAGTGGCATACCACAACAGCACTTTGCCTTAAAATAAAATACACATCTTATTTTGTCTTCTTACTCAAAAACCTCAAAACCAAGGGAGTTATTTAAACCAAGAAAGGAAGAGCATAATATACATGTTACACATTGCTCAACAGAGGAAAAAAAATTTCTATTGTTAGTGTAGGTCTTTTGAAACCAACCACAGACAACCAAAAGTCTGGTTCTTTTGGACTGGATTTTAGTAGTCGATTTGGAGCAAATAAATCATTTTTAGTTATGGTTGGGCAAAGTATCACAACAATGTTGTCTGTGAAAGTCCCACTTCATTAAAAAGTTCATATGAAAGGGCCTGAACTTAAAAAAAAAATCACTTCTTTATCTCTGATCCATATTTGTAGAAATAGTTTTAAACTTCAAAATGCAGCATTAAATTAGAATTTAACTTTAAGACAATCTTTTTTATCATTATTTCTCTTGGTGTCCAACCAATAAAACACCAGCTAAAATTTGCCACTGAAGTGTGGTCTAGTTAAAATAGAGTAAGAATCATTGAATTATAGGGTTGGAAAGGACTTTAAGAGGTCATCTGGTCCATCCCTCTGCCTTCGGGCAGGAAGAGCCACATCAAGGAATGAAAAATTTATAATGAAAGCTAGAATATCTCCAGAAAGCAGAATGGACAAATTTCCATAGTGACAGGCACTAGAGAGAGTCCTTAGGAGTAGTAGACCAACTATCATTTTTCACTCTTCTCCCAGAAAAGCACAAAAAGTGCCAAGTTACCCAAGAGGTCAACAAAGTGCCCAAATTGTACAACTGTCTACAAGAATCTGATCATAGTGTTTTTAAAAGGTCCCCAGGGAAGGTGATTCTAAAATCCTTGGTCACTTTCATTCTATTTAAGATGATCTCTCTGCCAATAAATTCTCCTTTATAACTAATCTAAAATCCTCCTGCAGTAGCTTAATACCATTACTTTTTATTTGAGCCTCAATGGAAAGAGACCAGCTAGTCCATACTCTTTACAGAAATCACTGTCATTCACGTCTTCTCTTCTCTGCAATAAGTAATCTCTACTACTTTAGTTTTCTCTTGTAGGCTTCATTTTCAACTCTTTAATCATCTTTGTGGCTCTCCTCTGAACTCCCTCCAAGTTCTTCCTGTCCCTTAAGTTGTGGGGCCCAGAACAAGAAACAATACACTAGTAAGTCAGAGTTTAACCAGTGCTAAGTACAATGGGAAGATAACATCTTATCCCCTCCGTGTTCTGTCCCTATTTCTGCCTTCCAGTATTGTACTTTCTTTGACCACAGTGCTATATTGCTGATCCATATCCATCCTGTTATGCACTGTCTGCCATGTCTCTTTCCCCTCTACTAAAGCACAGTAAGCCATTTCCTCTCCATATTATACTTGCATGGTTTTCCCTCCTTAATTGTAATGAACTATCTCTTCCCCACCAACTCCACTTCATTCTCTGATCACTTTTCTAATTTATTAACTCATTTTGAGTTGAAATGATAATGCACAATAAATTTTTAAAGTGTCCCTACCTTGTGGAATGCTACTTATATCTGCTCCCAAGAAGATTAACAGTGATAAACAAAAATTATGAATGTGACCTTTCTACCAGCTCCCTAATAATAATAATAACATAAATCAGTGGTTACTAAACTATTCTGTGGAATGTTGGTGGTATAAAATATCTTTCATGGTTCCTTAAAAAATAAAACATGGTCATAAAAGATGTTGAATTTGGGTTTACCTAATCACACCAACCTTGCAAACTCCTGGGCATGAAAAACAATTACTGCAACCTCAAAAAAACTAAGCCTGTATGGGTCTCCATTTCCTCATCTACAAAATGAGGGGCTTCAAAATGATGGTCCCCAAAGTTCCTTTTAGCTTCAAGTCCTATGATCCTGTGATAGCTGTGTTCCTAAAGACACATATGAAAAAAAATGAAAAGGCCTGTATAATGATTGGCTAGATAACCTTTTCTATGACTTTAGACCTACTGTTCTGTCAGTAATGTAATTAGGTAATTAATATTTTTGACACGATAAAAACAAAGATTTACCAAGCACTTTTTTCAATATGGTGCTCTGCTAGACACAATAAAGAGCAATGCACACGGTCCCTGCCCCCTAAACATTTATAATCTTAAACCAATTCACTAACATGGACAGGGAGATTCTGATACTTGGAAAATTCTATCATCATCAACTCAAGCATTTCTTTCACTGACATAGATCAAGCCTTCTCACTCTTTGATAGTCTTGTCCCTATTTCTCCATAAATCCTCCTTAGAGGGTTTACCCAACCTGCCAGGGGCCTTCCTCTGGTTTTTTAGTATCTCCTCATTTTCCTTCTGTGACCAGCTCACCTCTTTTTCCAGATACACAGATCCTTGATAGTATCTATTATGCCACTCCTTGCATGCAAACCCCCATTAGTAGCATAATGTAGCCTGCATCTATCCATCCTGCATTTTGCAATTGACTTCAGGGTTATTTGTAATTTTAAGTCTGCTGAGAGTGCAGTGTTCCAATATTCACAGCCACACAGAACTGTCAGTAGAATAGAAGTATGAAAGAAATGGGTTTTGTTTTTTTTTTGCCTCAGAAAGTTGTCTGGAATCACTGAAAACACTGCATAATTTCCCAGTGACTTTCCTTCTGCTACATTTAAATAAGGTTAGATGACCACAAAGAGAAAATTCACATTTACTCAGTGGCCTGTAAAGTATCTTGTACTTTTCCAGACAGGGAAGTAGCCTATCACTCCTGGAAAATCTGCATAATGGCTTGACATCATGGGAACTAATTTAGTCTACTGTGGGGAGGTAGTCTTTCTTGCATTCAAAGTTGCAAGAGATGCACAGCCCTTCTTTTGAGGAGTCATAAATTTTTCTTCCAGATTTTAATTTTTTGCTTACCTTTCAGGACTGAACACTTTACTCTCTTGAATGACTAGAAAAGGGCTGGTCATTTACTGAGAATAAGAGACCATTGACAGGGTAGGTGAAATGGTCCACCTCAGACATAGTAAAAGATAGATCTCTAGGACTTTGGATGAATATTCTGAGGATTTGTGGGAAAACAAGATAAAAACTTCCTAGAATGAGAAGACAGGTAACAACCACATTGTGCAATGACTGACTTTGATACACTTAGCTCTTCTCAGATCTAAGACAATTCCAAAAGACTCATGATGAAAATGCTGTTCACATGCAGAGAAAGAACTTTGGAGTCTGAATGTGGATGGAAGTATACTATTTGCTGTCCTTTTTTGTTTGTTTGTTTAGTTTTGTTTCTTCATTCTTATGGTTGCTACGATTAGTTCTAATTCTTCTTTACATCATGACTAATATAAAAATGTTTAAGTAGAGAGTATATCAGATTGCATGCCATCTTGGGGAGGGAGGAGCAAAGGGAGAGAAAATTTAACACTCAAAGTATTATGGAAGTGAATGCTAAAAAACAAAATTAAATAAATGGAAAAAAAAGAACATGCTATACATCAGGCACCATGCCAAGCTAAGCATGAATGGGAGACTGTGGTCCATATTGGTGGAGTAAGGACCCATCCATTAGAAAGCAATCACAAATTTGCTAAAATGCCTCTCAAAAATAAAATATAATGCAGGCCAATATAATCACTTTGTACCTCTGACAATGTTAAAACAGGAAAATAAATAATTCATACAATTAGTTCCACATCTTTTATAATATGTATAATCAGATAAACTAAAGGGAATACCCCCCAAAATAGACATATGCCATGAATCTTTAATACCACAGAAATAACAGGTGCCCAAATTTCTACTTTTCTACAGAAGAATCAAATATACAACATCCCATCTTCATGTTTTTGCACTGTCTCCCATGTCTAGAATACCATCCCTCCTCATTTAAATCTCATAGAATCCCTGGTTTCCTTCAAAGACCAGCTCAAATGTCACCTCTTACAGAAGATCTTCCCTGAACCACAACACTCTCAGATGCTAATGCCTCCCCCCCAGCAAATTATCTTGCATATATTCTGCATGTATTTTTGTGTTTATATGTTTATAATGTGTACACATTATTTCTTCCTAGAAAATGTAAGCTCCTGGGGAGGCTAGGTGGCGCAGTGAGTAGAGTGCTGGCCCTGGAGTCAGAAGGACCTGAGTTCGGATGCGGCCTCAGACACTTAACACACACAAACAAAAACCTAGCCGTGTGACCTTGGGCAAGTTACTTAACCCCAACTGCCCTCCAAAAAGCAAAAAAAAAAAAAAAAATGTAAGCTCCTTAAGAATAGGTTCTATTTCATTTGTGTCCCCTGAATATCTGAGGGCTCAGTGGATAGAACACTGGACCTGGAGTCAGGAAGACATAAGTTCAAATCTGGTCTTTGACCTTTCCTAGCTGTGTATCCTTAGGCAAGTCATTCAACCTCTGTTTGCCTTAATCCACTGGTAAAGTAAATGGCAAACCACTCCAGTAGAAAACCCCATCAACAGTATGGTCCATGGGGTCATGAAAAGTTGGAAACAACTGAATAAAAACAATCCCTAGTAAGCAGCATAGTACCCATCACATAGTAGGCATTTAATAAATGCCTAGTGATTAATGGATTAAATACTTAAGAAATGGATGTCAAAGTTACAGGGAATTGAAGTGCAACTGAAGATTCCAAGAAATACCCTATAAGTCATTCTTATAAACAAATCCCTGACATCAACTTGTTTTCTTGTTAATTTACCTTTGTCCTAGAAGTAGATCATAGAAACAAATTTCAACTAAGAATTCTAGTCAGCAATACTTAGTAAGCCTGGTATTTAGACTACATCTATTTTCTATGAAAATCCTACCATTAATGAGTTATATACTCCATAATATTAGATAATATTTTATGTATTTATTTAACAAGAAATTCCAAACTTCACAAAATCAATATAGTGGTTTTCTAAAACTTATAAGCAACAATATCCTACACATTCAGGTCTTTGGGCATCTGAAATAGATATTGGCAGATTCCCACATAAGTGGGGTCATCAAAGCAGACGCCAAGATATGACATTTGCAGCATTAGAATACTTACTGATAGTCAAGGGTGTGGTGGTAAATGTTTAACAACCAGCTCTCCAGGAAAAAAGATATTCATGACTCCCTTTTAAATTTAACCTGCATTTTAATTTTAATCTACATTTTCTCCATCAATTTCTTAAGCTTCAACAATCAACAAAACAATAAATCAAGCCCTGCTCTGTAGCATTTGCCAATTTTCAAAATGCAAATGTTCACACTGACAATTTAGAAAACATCTTGAGAGTCACGCCTTGGTTAATAGGATTCTATGGGACTGTTTCAATACCTGCTTTAAACTGATCACTTGTAGAACCAACCTGTATTTTCTTTGGAGGGTACTGATCTAAGAAGTTACCAGATCTCATATTATTTAGGTAAATGAAATCATGGGAAAGATACTATGACAACCACGTAAGCTTATTTGGCTGGTAAAATTTCCCCCAGAGCCAATTTCAAAAACCCACAACTCTCCAGGAGCACCATTCATTGCTCCCCACCCCCACACTCCTCACACACATACACACCCCCATAGCCTGCACACTATTAAAATTGCCAACATTTTCCCTAGAATAGTCATAAATCAAATTTGAAATCCCTGAAGTGTCCTTGATGTCAGTTGGCCCAATCTGTTGTGTCTACTGTTTCCTTCGTCTGGTTCCACATTATTAAGATTATTTCCTAAACTATTTTTTTTCCTGAGCAAAAGTCTTCTTGGCTACTTTCACTGTGATCCACATGGACATTATAATACAACATGGTGATGTGCTGGCACAAAACCACCTCATCAATGTACTATAGCCCTGAGAAAGACATGACGGTTAATGATGCGTCAGAATATTACATGGCAGCCACCCAAGGTGATGACATTTCATAGAAATGAAGGGAGGATGCAGGAACTCAGAATGGCCCACCACATACCAGGGTGATGAGCAACTTTACCACTTCACTCTGCACTCATATGGAACATTGCAATAATAATAATAAGCGAATCATCATCATTTTATAATAGCTAGCATTTTAAGATATATATATATATATGCATATATATTTTTAGCACTTTAAGGTTTACAAAATGCTTCACAAATATTAGTTCATTTTATCAGGACAACAACTCTGATAAGTGCTATTATTATGTCCATTTTGAAAATGAGGAAACTGAGAAAAAAGGTGGTGATTTGCCCAGGGTCATACAACCAGTAAGTGCCTTTAATTGGATTTAAACTCACATCCTCACGACTCCAGTTTCAAGGCCTTATCCACTGCACCACCTAGCTGCCTTTCAACCTAACTGAAAATGCAGCCAAGCTCTCTGCTGTGGAGACACCCATTCTTCAGAATGACTCTCTAGATGGGTCAGTATAATTCCACTTTTTAGGATCTTAGTTACACAACAGAAGTATATATTACAAAGCTATTTACATAAATTTCAGATATATAGTATGACTGCCCAAAACATATATGTACTGGCTTTATAAAACGTATTCTGAAGTGTCCTACATTTTTACAATATTAACTTATACATTCTAGCATTTTTTAAAAATATGCTTCCCTCTCTGTCTAAACTCCTTCCAAAAAAATGACAACAAAATGAAAGTAGTCTTCTAAGTTAAGGAGAAAAATTCAAATTTCAATTCTTTTATGTTTAATAAATCCACAAGAAGCTCAAATTTAAATACATTTTAATTAAATGAGCTATTTTAGGTTATTGCCGGATCTATCCTGTATATATGACACGTATCCCATTCATCAGTCCGACACATACTCAGCAGCTGAAATGTTCAGAAATGTATAAAGAATCACAAACAAACAAAATCTGATAACAGAAATGCTAATGATCTGCTTCAGATCATATTAGCCGTAAATATTCAGCTGTGCACATTAGGCAGTTTTTCAAAGTCACTACTATTTATTAGAATAAGCTAACAAAAAGAACAGTGACTTGAGAATCAGAACTGGGTTTGGGTTGTTAGCTGAGACAAACAAGGCTATGCAATGTTAGCTCACATGTGTCATCTGTGTAAGTCAGTTTCCCTGAACAGTAAAATTATTATTCCTATCCTTAGTTTACCATAAAGTAGAAGTTCTTAATGTGGGGTCTGTGAACTTTAAAAAATACATTTTGATAACTACATTTTAATATAATAGTTTTCCTTTGTAATCCTATATATTTGATTTTCTGCATTTTAAAACATTACTCTGAGAAGGGGTCTGTGTCACAAAATAATTTGAAGAACTTAAAGGCATAGAATGGAAGACATGTAAATGCAGTTACCAATATCCTAGCTGCCAGAGAGGAGTTGACTGCCCCTCCCATAGCAAGGTGTTATTCAGTTTTTATCTCCTGGGTAGTAATATTTTACACTTTCTCTCCTTTAGGAAATGATATGTTTCTGGCTTGAACTTATTACCATCACTGTCAAGGATCCCCTCTGGGTATGCCTCCTCATGACTCCTATTGTCATTCATTCAAACAAATGACACTGTACAAACAGGTTTCTGGCTTTGCTCGATCTCTGCCTTCCAGAAGAGTTGGACTGAGGATTCACAATTCTAAGTGAAAAGTAGCACAGCTGCTCCCTCAAGTTCCAAGGTATGCATGTCCAACCTGTTTTAGAGGTGACCAATGAAGATACTTGGGTGTCTCTACTTCTGCTTTCTTCTTAAGCCTTCAGTTTCTGCCTGGGTTTCATGAAGATATCATCGGGAGGCTTTTCTTTTTCAGAGCAATTAAGGAAGTTGATGAAATTACTTTCATCAAAGAAGGAGGACCTCTAGCTGAGTTTTGTTATGTTTTGTTTGGGGTTGGAGTAGCGTAGTGAAACAGGGTGAGCAGAGGGGATAAGCTATAGGATCTTGTCTTCAATACCAGAACTACTCCTTCACTGTCCCTAGATTGCAAGTAAACTAGAGCAGTGACTTCTGATAGAAACTTAAATTAATGAAGACTTTTAGGGCTACTAAGCTTTTAGAAAGTGATATTTTATTGACTGAATCACGCTCCTTTTGTCCTCTGAAACACAACCCAGAAAATCAACATCTCTAGCCATCTACCCGTCCATCCACTCATCCATCAGCCAATAAACATTTATTAAGTGCCTGCTATGTATCAGGCACCGTGCTAAACACTGGGGATACAAAAAGAGTTTTTAAAAAAAGCACTCAAAGAGCTCACAATCTAACAAGAGACAACATACAAACAAAAGCAGGCTATATGCAGGATAAATCGTAAATAATTTAACAGAGGGAAGAATTAAGGAGGATTGAAGAAGGCTTCCTCTAGAAGGTGAGATTTTAGTTGAGACTTAAAGGAAGCCAGAGAGGTCAGTAGTCAAAGCAGAGGAGGGAGAATGTTTCAGGCATGGGAATGTGATGAACAGAATTTGATTAAGTGCTTGCTATGCACCAGGAACTCTACTATGTACTAGGGATAAAAATATAAACAGAAAGAAGGCACTTGCTTTCTAATGGGGAAAGCCAATGCATAAAAGGAACTTAAAGGGGGAAGTCTGGGGGAAATAAGGTAGGAGAGGGGAAATTATTCAGGGTCATAGTAGAAAAAGTCTAGAGAATAGCCTAGGATAGGAATTAAGACATGGCTGGTCTGGGCACCTGACTTAAATGGAGATTCTGAAACAAGCCATCCAATCAAAAGGAAAGACCCTAGGTACAGAGAGTAAATCCACTGAATGAATCCCAGGCCTGGAGTGAACTCCCAGGAAAAAGCGATTTCTGGGGCATGGTAGATAAAGTTTGGAGCTACAACCTGGTCTTGTTAAGTATTAAAATACCTATGTACACTAGCTACACTCAAGGTTACAACTAGCAATTTAAGCTCCTGCAGCAAACACCACAGAACACTTAAAACACACCTTCTTAAACTAAATTCATTTCAGAAAGAAGAGGCCTTCCCAACTATGGGAAACTAACTGGAAGGGGAAGGAAGAGAGAGAGCCACCTAGGGGAAGAGTTTACCTGGCTTATGGCCATGGAGGTAGGGCAAATAGAGTGTAAGTGGCCATTTGGCAGCTTCCTGTTTTAACTAAAAACTTCTAACTAGGTGCCAGACTCTGTTTTCCTATCTGAGGAAGAAACATAAAAGTAGCCAGTTTCTCTAACCATAAGAATCCTTAGGTAAATGACAATCTGGACCAACCCCCTCTTTTTATAAAGAGGAAGCTGAAGTTGGGAGGGATCACACAGGTCCAGTAGAAACGGAATTTCAAACACAGATCTGCCTCGAAAGTCCAATAAACCATGCCGCCTCCCCTATGCATCACATCTCTCCAGTAAAACAAAAAGTACTATGAAGGTAGGGAGCTAGTTTTACTTTTCAATACTTTCTTCATAGTAGATATTTAATATCTTTGCTATGGAATTTCTTGATTTGCATATTCAATATTCCACCTACCAAGATTGCAACTACCATCATGAAAACAGGACTGAAGGGAATTTACAAAATCAAGCAGCTGTACCCTATCTTTCAAAAACTAATTAAGCAGGTCTTATATTCTATGTCTAGTGCTAGCTGCATTAATCTGAACATATTCCACAGTTAGTTCTACCACTATCCCAGGAATCCTTTTTATACCAGAAGGATAAGGAATTTCAAATGACACATGGAGGCTTTTTTAAAAAATAATTTTAGTATAAGATCTCCTCTTTAGGCATATGCACTTTAAAATACAAATAATTACAAGCAGCCATTATAATTTTACTCTGGAATAAAATTTTTCATCCTGTCTCTGGTATGTACAAATGTATTAATTGACACAGTGTCAACTGAGGCACTCAGTTTTGTTCTTTGGGTTTTTTTTGTTTGTTTGTTTGTTTTGCTTTTTTGGAGGGCAATTGGGGTTAAGTAACTTGCCCATGGTCACAGGGCTAGGTTTTTGTTTTGTGTGTGTTAAGTGTCTGAGGCCAGATCCAAACTCAAGTCCTTCTGACTCCAGGGCTGGCGCTCTACTCACTGCGCCACCTAGCCACCCTAACTGAGGCACTCTTAAATTTCTACTCTGCCTCAGTTTTTACAGCAATAAAATAAGGATTACTATCTTCCTGAGTTTCATTCCTTTTTAAGTTACTAATCCTGGAGGTAAGAAGTCACATCATAGGGAACATATATTTAGAGTTTCAAGGTACTTTAGAGGTCATCTGGTACAGCCCTTTGATTTTTACAAATAACAAAAAGTCCAAAGAACTTGAGTGATTTGGCCAAGTTCATTACAGAAGTAAGTGGTGTAGGTCCTCTGATTCCAAATCCAACTTGCTTTCTATTACAACATCCTGTCTTCTCTATACCAAGTAAATTCTCCATGGTACTTCCTAGTAGGTGTTCAATATAATGAAAAATAACAGTAATAATAATTTACACAGTAGATAAGGTTAGAGTCACTTGTAAACTCTTTGAAGGCAGAGACCATCTTTTGTTTCTTTTTGAACCCCCAGAACATAATGGGTGCTTAATAACTCTTCATTGATTGCTTTAAATTTTGTAAAGTCCTTTACAAACATGTATCATCTTATTTTATCTTCACAACAAAACTGGCAGTTAAATGTTATTATTATCCTATTATTATCATCAAATGGATTTAACTTTTAAAATTTTTATGAAAGGGAGAACCACAGTGAACACTATCAACACTGAGAATTGGCAAGGGAAAATTCAGTTAATATAAAACCCAGAAGGTATTTCTGTTTCATAGTCAAAGCAAAGAAGTCTGCAAAGGTTTTTAACCTTGGGTCTATGGGATTGATTTTTTAAAATATTTTGATAACTATACTTCAACACAACTGGTTTCCTATGTAATCCTATGTGTTTTATTTGGTGCATTTAAAAATCTTATTCTGAGAAGGATCCACAGGCTTCACCAGATTGCCAAAGAAGTCCACAACACACAAAAAAAGACTAAAGACTCCTATTCTAAAGGTCGAAAAATATTTATTGTATTTAGGTCATCATGACCAAAACCAAATCATCTAGTGACCAACCTGTCAGCAAGGAGCTTAGCTCTCTTGTTCTCCATACAGCAGAGTCTAGATCAGAGCTATACCCAAAGACCTTCCAATTTGGAGGAACCCAGCAAAGCTTGCACATCACTGGAGGGCCTCCATGTAACAAAGAAGCATTGGCACAGAATTTTTAAATCAAAATTACATTTAACTTTGACCAAATCTAGGAAGTTTTAAGAACGGTTTTTGTAAAACAAATCTTGTTTGGATTCTAAATTTATAACCCATTTCTCTTAGAAGATGTACCATTAAGATGAATGTCTCAACACACCAAGGGAACTTGAACAGTCACCACCATTACCACCCCCTTTTATAACATTTAAAAAAATACAAATTTGGTGCATAATGTTTGGTACCAATACCACTTCACAAAGTCAGGCACCTCAAGTCCTGAGCTACAATACCCAAATTGTTTCCGTTCCTGCACCACTGCAACTAACAATCCTGCCAAACTACACCAAGCCATTCAGTGGTTTGTCTGATGTGGACAAATGTCCACGAGGGACTAGGAGGAGTCTACTAAAGTCTTGCCAGCAAAGGGATCCAAGTCTCTAGAGCTATGAATTGATGCCTTGGCCCACTGTGGCACCTTATTCCCATTCTTTACCAAAATGAATTATGGGAGGCATTTTTTCCCTTAAAGACCTACCACAGGGAGTAGAGCTGAAAGAGTCATTCTAAAAGCTTTACATGATTTTCCAAAATTCTAGTTTTCATAATTTTGAAGTCTGATAGAAGTATAATTGTCAACAAATTTGAAAAGACATAGTGGGCGACTAAAAAGAACATATATGACTAAAGTAGTCAGCTATTCCAAGTTCTCATCTTGAGTAATTAATAGGATGTTAAGCAAATCATTTACAACTCCTGTTCCTCCATCAAGAAATTGGGAAAGTGATAACTAGGTACACTTATTAATTATATACTCTGGGAAAAGGTAAATAATATTATATAACAAATTCATTAGAGAATAATAAAACACAGTGCTATTTCACATCTAAGGGAAAAGGTCCTTACAAAAAGAGAAAGGTGGGGGGAGGGGTAGATTCAGAGTAGACTTCTAGGAAGAGATTATATTTGATATGGGCTTTAAAGGACAGTTACAAGTTCAACACACAAAGATGGACAAGAAGGGCATTCACATAATGTGTGTTCAACATCAAATTAAAGAAGAATTTATTAAGTACCAACTGTGGATAAATCAATATGTTTGAGGGCAGAAAGCCATCTAATATGGCGGATGCATAAAATCTATGAAAGGAAATTATTTGAGATAAAGCTAGTATAATATTAAGACATCTGCCTTACTTACCTTTCAGTTTTGCTATGAAAACCAAATAAGGTACTATATACAAAAGTATAAGTACTTTATAAATTTAAAATATGATATCATTATTAAAACAACATCAAGAGCTTTGAAAATGCATATTCCTGTCTTCATATTTCTTCCCATATTAAAGTAACACTTTGGCTAGCTCTCAACCCAAGAGGTACTTTGTTGTGTAAATGTTTATTGTATAATACAGAAATACAGTTCAGAGCTTTAAGAGCATTTCAAGTACTTCAGAAGGAAGAGGCTATAATAAGCAAAAGTTATTGGGCCTAAGTTTTTTCCAGGATGTTTTCCTCTCATACAAAATAAACACCGCAGAAAAACTCAACCTGCTGTTTTCACTATGGGAAAAGTATCATAAAGAGGACAATTCTAAGATCAGTGAAAGCTACCCCTTATATTACTACACTAGCTCAAAAATCATTTCCATATTACTATCTGCCCATTGAACATTTCAAACTCAACACATCCAAATAGAGCTCATTATCATTCCCTAATGCCTTACCACCTTCTCCACTTCCCTGTTTCTGTCCAGGATAACACCATCCTACTACTGACTCAGATTCACAAGCTCAGAATTATCCCCGACACCCCGTATCTTGTCATTCTATCTTACCAACATGTCTAACGTATGTCCTCTTCTCTTTACACACAGCCACCATGCCAAGTTGGGTCTTCATCACCTCTTGTCTAGACTACTGAAGAAATCTGCTAATTGGTCTCAAGTCTAAAGCCCCTCCCCACTTCCCACCACTTTCTATGCAGTAAACCAAAACGATTTACCTAAAGCATTGGCCTAATGATCACTAATAGTGATGGCTCTATTACCTAGAGGAGCAAATATAAACTCCTCTGTTTGGCATTTAAAGCCCTTTCTGATCTGTCCTCAATTAACCTTTCCAGTGTTATTACACATTACTTACTCCCTTTTGCATAATCTACAGACCACTGAATCTAGTCATTATAATATTCCTCACACATTTAAATCTCACCTTCTCCTTTCCTTTGCACTGGTCACCCCCCCCACCCCCCACCCCCCCCCCCCCCGCCATGCCTGGAACACACTTCCTTCATCCCACCCCCTTTCTTCTACATCTTAAATTTCCTTCAAGACTCAGTGCAAGCATCAACCTTTTTCATGAAGCATTTTCCAAGGTCCCTAATGAGCAATGGAGGGGGAGAACTTTCTGTCCCCTCAAAGAAGTCACCTTTATATGGGTTATTTGAAACATCCTAGTGTAGTTTTATTTTTAATAGCTTAATAGTTTGTATATATAGTCTTCTTGAAAGAATGTAAGCTCCTTGAGGGCAAGGACTAATTCATTTTTGTTTTTGTAACCCCACTCAGCACAGTGCCTTGCATAAGGTAAGTGCTTAATAAATGCTTGTTGATTGAACAAGAATACATGTTTTTCATTTTTAAGTTTTTGTTTTGTTTTTAATTTATGGAATAAAACAAGCAATTCCATAACATAGTATAATAAAAAAAGATGACTGCACATGAAAATTCAAATGTATTATGTACAACTTGCTACTCCTTTTAAATATATAGTTAAGTTATCATATAAATATTTTCCCCTTTTTTCTTCCTTCTCCCCACCTTAGAGATGGCTATGATTAAACACAAATAGGTATATGTATATGTATAGATATAAATATCTATACATATATAAAATATATACACATACACATATATACACACATACATACATATATGCATATATATGATTATTCCATAAATACTTTTATCACTTCTTTCTCTGATAAATATCATTCTTTAATTTAATTAATGGTTCTTTAATTGCTTTAAATAAAAAAATACATATTTTTCAGAAAATGTTCTAATCCAGACCACCTCAGGGCTGAGAAACAAGCAGTAAACACTCCAACCTAAGCGAATCGTTTTTCCCCAGAAGTATATACATCAATTAATGCATAGGGAACATACGGTAAATTCTATTTTGTCTAAAGTCAAAACTACCAAATTAACAGCTAGATTTTACTAAGAAAAACTGTTTATCTAACATGAAGGTGGCCTGAGGAGCCTTTGGAACATTACTAATGTGGAGGCTTCTGCCTCCCCCACCACATGGGCTGGCATAGCCATCTCTGACTGTATGCCTGAGTCTTTAAAACTGGCCTTTCTAGGGGTGGCTAGGTGGCGCAGTGAGTAGGAGCGCCGGCCTCGGAGTTGGGATGACCCGAGATCGGATCCGGCCTCAGAAAATGAGCACCCACACATAAGTAATGACTGGCCTTGTAACCTTGAGCAAGTTACTTAACCCCAATTGTTTAAAAAAAAAAAAACTGGCTTTCTAGCTCATGTTCTTTCCCTATGTGCTCCTTTCTACTGCCCATTCACCCACGTGTTCACTCACCATGAAGTGAAGTCGTGAGAGGGGGTGACAATGACTAACTTTCCCTACTCTCTCTTTTACTGTGGCTCCAAGAAATGGGCCTGGGAGGTGGTTGTTTCTGTTCAATATTGTTTGTCCTCAGTTAGAGGTGCCAGCAGTGATCCCCACTGAACTATGGAATTCAAGTCATAGCAATCTTAGAGCCAGGATTCTAGGCAAGATGGTGCGGCCAACCTGCCCACCGAGCAGGAAGTCTAGGGCAACCAGGGAGGCCGGTACTCAAGGCCAAGGGGGATTTTAGACTTGGGACTGTGACTGACCTCTATGAGAACTGACTTCAGCTCTGAACCTAATCCCCTCCATCTCCCCAGAGACCTAGGTGGTGTAAGAGGATTATGCCTCCCTGGTGTTAGAGTAACAAGTTTGTATCTTGTTTTATATATACATACACACACACACACACACACACACACACACACACACACACACACACACACACACACACACATATATACTGACTGAAGTAAACATATCTCTTTAAAAGTTAATTTGATTGTTAGTAGCCAAATGGAAATGGAATAGAGGGGACCACCTCCTACAACTGAGGGCAGCAACCTTCCCAGTCACCAATTTTAAAGACTCAGAAGGCCAATTAAAGGAGGCTACAACCACCCATGTGGTAGGGGATGCAGACATCTCCATGTTAGGTAATCTAGCTGTGCTCCAGAAACCTCTCAGTGTATCTCTACATCAGGAAAACTAGCCATGCCCAGACAAGACCCAGACCAGGGTTTTATATATATATATACATATATATATATATATATATATATATATATATATATATATATATATGTATATATATATATATGACTTAGAGTCTATTCTTACTTGTAGTCCTTTTAACTATGGCATTAGTCACTGCAAATGTTGGCTATAAAAATATGTTCAAATCAACACCATAAAGCATTAAGGGACTTTTTTTCCCCTCAAACAATCTACAAACTCATAGTCCTTATACATGCCTGTCTCTCAGGTTAATAGTATTGCATTAACAATTAATGCTGACACAAATACAGGGGGGGAAAATCCAAAAAGTTTTTAAAATTACTTTCAAGCATAGGGTGTTTGTTCCAGTTCAAAGTTGATTATTAACCCATTTCTGTACAACACTGATTCCTCTTTTTGGCTATGAAGCTTTCAGCATCCAGAAAAATTCATCTGTACTTATACTTATTTTCCCTGATCAACTCCTAGAAAAACAGGACTATCTGTAATCCACTGGCTACAAATATCTTTTAGAAAAAATTGCATGGTGGCTTTCAATGCTATCTAGTCAGCACATACACTTAAGGAAGAGAAGCTTTTTAATAGACTTCAGGGAAAACCACATGCCAAACAACATAATGTCCATAGCAATCTATCAACTTTAGAAGTTAAAATCAAATCTTTCAAAGAAAATTATTTTCTATGCCAAATATATATGTTAACATCATGAAATCCACCTAAATCATAAATCATCTTGGAGTCTTGCCAGAATATTTTTTGTCCAACCTACAATAATTTCTGAGTCTAAGAGTTAGAAATTAGAGCTATAAAGACTACCAGAGGGACATTCAGTGCTCATGACTAGGTTGAGCCAACACAATAAAAATGACAATGCTACCTAAACTAATTTACAGATGTAGTGCTATACCAAAGTATCAAGGACATATTTTATAGAGCTAGACAAAATAAAAATATTCACTTTGAGAATAAAAGACCTAGAATCTCAAGGGAGATGATGAGAAATGTAGAAACTAAGAAAGAACAGCATTTTCAAGTCTGAAATGATAGTTTAAAGGAGTAATCCTGAAACTATTTGGTAATGATTTAAAAAGAGAAAAATAGATCAGTGAACTAGGCTATATAAGAATGAATCAAAATCAATTCATTTTGATAACATGATATTCAATAAAGCCACAAACATTTATATCATTTGGGGAAATAACTCTCTATCGGACAATAATAGAAAACTAGAACACAGTTTGGCAGAAATTAGATCTAGACCAACATCTTAAACCAAATAAGCCCAAAATATGCATTTGGCCTGAATATTAAATGTCACACCATTAAAAAAAAAAGTTAGAATAGAATTAAATTAGGTTCCATTCAAAGGTATGGCAATAGAGAGAACCCAACAAAGTGCAGATACAATCACAAAATAAAATAGAACATAATTAAAATTTCATGAAATTGAAAAGTATTTGCCCTAACAAAACTCACAGGATTAAGAAGGGAAACAATCAGTTCTGGGGGTGGGGATCTTGTCATCAAATATGTCTGATAAGGATCTGGTATCCTAAATATATAGGGAATGAACACAAATATCCAAAACCAAAAGCTTCCCCCCAAGGGATACCATCAAAGGGTAGGAAAAAAACAGCTCTAAAAAAATAAAAGATCATTGTAGACATAACAATCATATGAAAGAATGTTTCAAATCACGAATAAAATGAAAATAAAAACAATTATAAGGTTTCACTTATCACTCAACAAATTGCCAAAAATGACAAACTATGGGGACAAAGTTTTATGGGGTATAAAAAGAAAGTCACACTGTTCGTGGAACTCTAAATTGGCCCAATTATTTTGGGAAACAATTTAAACTGATATTAAAGAAAATAACTAAAATATCCATACCCTTTGATCCAAAAATCCCACTGCTAGACAGATATCCCATGGATGTTGTATATAGACAGAAAAGCTGCTTATACATGAAAATATTATGATAGCATTTTCTAGAATAGCAAAAAGTTAGAAAAAATGGATGCTCATCAATTTGAAAATGGTTAAGCAAGTTGTGGTAAGATAATGAAATAATACTATAGTGTAAGAAACTATGAAGAATAATGGGAGGTATGGGAAGATTTATATGAACTGATACAAGGTGAAAGAAGCAGAATGAGAAACACAATATGTAATGACTATATCAATCAATTGAAAGCATTTATTAAGAACCTACTCTGTACCAGGCACTATTCCAAGTGCAGGGGATTAAAAAACAAGATCTGCCTTCAAGGACCTTACATTGGAGAGGCAATATGCAAATATAAAAATATAAATGTGCACATACATGCATATGCACAAAATGAATACAAGAATAGTTTGGAAAAGGGGCATACTGGCAGCTGGGGAGCTCAAGATAGATGCCTTGTAGAAGGCAGTATTTAAGCTGAATCTTGAAGGAAAGAAGAGATCCCAAGGGGTAGATGTGAGGAAAGAAGGCAATTCAGGCATGAGGGACAACCAGGGAAAGGCATTAAGATGGGAGAGAGCTTATCTTGTGTTCAGAACTAGAAGTAAGCCAGGATGGCTTGATCATATAGTGCATGGAAGGGAGTAAGATGTGAGAGAGCCAAAAATATAGGAAAGAGCCTAGTGCTGAAGAACTTGAAAAGTTAAACAGAGGAGTTTATTTTTTATTCCAGAAGCAAAAACTCAGTTTACTAAGTGGAGGTGGAAGATAACACACTTAGAACTGTCCTTTAAGTAAATCATTTTAGAGTCTAGGTAGAAGATGGATTAGAAGAGTGATAAGCTTGAGGTACAAAAAACAAATAGAAGGTTCTTGTAATAATTTAGGGGAGAGGTAATGATGGCCTGAAGTAGGTGAGGTGGAGGCGTGTACAAGAGATGTTGTGGGGATAACAAGTCAGAACTTGGTCACTGAATGGATTTGCTGGATGAGAGACAGTGAGAGGTCAAGGAGACATCAAGTTTTTAAACTTGTGACTGAAAAACTGCTCATGTCTTATGGAAACAATACTGGAAACAATATGGAAACGATAATGGAAAAATTTGGAAGTGAAATGGGTTTAAGGGATAAAATGGTGTATTCTGTTTTGGATATGTTGAATTTGATTTTCCTAATGCACTTTAAAATATCCAATAAGGAAGCTGGTGATATGAGACTAGAAGTCAGGATAACAGATCTGAGAGCCTTCTGGGAGTTCATGAGGTCACCAAGTGAAAAAACACAGGAAGAAAAGGGCCTCCAAAGAGAGCCTTGAGAGAAACCCACTCAGTGGCTATCACATAGATGGATTTCATAGCTGTATTTGATAGACAAGTAAAGTAAAAAAATAATCCAATGTGAATTTAAATTAAATTAAAATTAAAATTTACAAAAGACTTTCTTCACAACAATTCTACAAAGTAGATAATGCAAGTATCATTCATCCTGTTCTTCAGATGAGGAAATAACGCTGAAGGAAAGCAGAAGTGACTTGCCCGTGACACATCATGAAGGCAATGGAGGCCAAAGTTGAGATTCAAACTCTGTTCCCTTACTCTAAGTGTAATACTCTTTCAAACTACATTATGGGTTTACAAACTTAAGAGATGAAAGGGACCCCAAACGTTATCTGACCCAACCCACTCACTTGTGAGATGGAAATGAGTCTTAGAAATGGGAAGTAACTTGCCCAATGTCACAAATTTAGGAAGTTCTGGTGGTAGGATTTAAAGTTGGGTCTTGTTGTCATTGAGTTGTTTTAGTCATGTCTGACTCTCCATGACCCCATTTGGGGTTTTCTTGGCAAAGATATTGGAATGGTTTGCCATTTCCTTCTCCAGTTCATTTTACAGATGAGGAAACAGGCAAACAGGGATAAGTAAGTAAGTGTCTGAGGCTGAATTTGAACTCAGAAGAGGTGGTTTCTCACTTCCAAGCTCAGTACTCTGTCCCCTGCACCACCTAACTGCCCAAAGAGATCCATTACCTACTGTGTTACTAAGGGATAGAAGTAAGAATGATGTGTTTTGAAAGTCATGCCTCAGTGTGTTAAATCATGTGTGCTTTGAAAAGTGTTAAAGGACCTGGTTGCCTCACAGTATCATCACTACTATCCATCATTTCCCTCCTGAATTGACCTTGACTTGGAGAGTCAGAATCCATTCTCCCCCACTCTACCTAAAAAGTAGGGGAGAGAAAAGTGAAGAAAAATAAGAGAAAAGGAAAAGGAAGATGCTGAAAGGAAAGAGAAATGTTTAATACTTGAACTCTGCCAAAAACAGAAATAACAATAACATTCAACTAGTTAGCATTTATATTGCACTTTAAGGGATATAAAAAGCTTTGAATATATTATCTCATTTGATACTCATAACTCTATAAGGTAAATGCTTTATTATCCTCATTTTACAAATGAGGAAACTGAGGCAGGCAGCAGTTATGTGACTTGTCCAGTCACCCAGCCATAAGTATCTGAGACCAGACTGAAACTCAACTCTTTCTGATTCCATGTCCAGTGCTCAACCCACTGTACCACCTAACTTCCTACAGTAAGCATCTTAATAGATGCTTGTTGATGATGATGATACATAAAAGTCTAACTATGAACCATGCACATGAGATATGTGGACCAAGAAACTCTTCACAATGTCCCTGGAAATTGAGTGAAACAACGTTGCATATAACTAATGATCTTACAGCTTTAGGAATGTCACCACTTACTAAAAAAGTTTTCCCCTCATCACAGGTCACAATCTCTAGCATAATAAGGGTGATCATTATAAATTATATAATAATCCAAGTTTACCAAAAATTGAGATCCCCTGGTAATGACCTTACAGATCCTCAGTCGTTTCATAAGGTCACAGGGCTAGGGTACAGATTGGTGGAAATGTTAAACATCAGTAAAACCTAAATCCATTCCATCTGCCTGCTGCTCTGGCAATCAACACAGGCTCCAGAGGGTGGCCTTCTTCCCTGCTGCTCTAACCCCCATGCTCAGAACTGGAGCTGCTGTGTTCCGTAATTGTTGTTGCTTCTGGATGACTTTCAAGGAAAGCCCAAGAGAGAGTAAATTATAGTAGTCTAGCCAAGAGGCGAGGAAGGCACGGCTAACAATCAAGACAGATCCCCTCCTCTCCAAGCTTCCATTCCAAGAAAAAGAGCAAAAGAATTTTTTAAAAAATCTCTCCCTATATACCACAATTAATTTATGAGTGAGGACAAGGCAATGAATAATTTGTGTGATATAAAAAGGCAACAAAATAAGAAATCATCGTTCCTTGTAGACAAGATAGAGATGAACATTTGTTTGCAAGAATAAATCGTCAATGCTATAACCACTCCTTCAGATAAACATGAACACCACCCTTTTAAGGCCTTTAGATTGCTCTCCTGAGGTGAGCTGAGGATTGTGAGATACAAACAGCTAGAGTATAGAGCAGAATTAAACTAGGAAGTCAAGTCAATCAGCATTTATTAGTGGCTCAAAAGGTATCAGCTACTGTTAAGGGCAAGTAAAGTTGGAAACAAAGGGAAACCCTCTTGTTTTGCATTTTGTTGTTGCTGTTCATTTGTCTTTCAGTCCTGTCCGAGTCTTCATTACTCCATTTAGGGTTTTCTTGGCAAAAATACTAGAGTGGTTTGCCATTTCCTTCTGCATTTAGGAAACTACAAGAGTCCAACTCCATGGCACTGATTGAGAATATATAGACAAACACCACATATGGTGGTTTATACTCCTAAAGAATGTGCTATAATGTGAAATGGATTTTTCCACAGAAAAAGAAATATAACCACATTTTACAGAAATGATCATAAACATTTAATCAACTATAAAAGAAACACAAGCATACTGTATAAGAAAGTAAATATAAATTAGTTAGGAAAGACTGTATAGGAAAATGATGGAAGGTATACCTTGTAGTCAAATTCAAGTCCTGACTCTGAAATACTGGCTGGGTGATCCTACGTAAGACCTTTCTTAACCACTCAGTGTCCCAGGAAGGAAACAAGCATTTATTAAGCACCTACTGTTTGCCAGGCACTGTGCTGAGTAAAAAGTTAAGTGTTTTCTACAATTATTTCATTTGATCCTCACAACAACCCTCTGCAGTAGGTGTCATTATTATTCCCCCCACCAATTTTAGAATTAAGAAAACTGAGGCAAGTAGAGGTTAAGTGTCTTGCCCAGGATTACACAGTGAGTTAGTATCCAAGGTAGGATTGGAACTCAGGTTTTCCTGACTCCAGGCCCAATGTTCTATCCACTGAACCACCTAACTCCCTCTACTATGTGTACATATGCATGTGTGTATATACAAATATGGATACACATGTACACATATGTAGCTATATTAGGGCCTAATTTCTTTAGGTTCTAATTCCTAATTAGGTCCTAATTGATTTAATTATAGGATGAGAAGATTGGTCTAGATGACCTCTAAAGTTTCTTCCAGCTTGAAATCCATGGCTTTATGATTCAGTGTTTGGTCTTTATGTATTTGAATACAGAAAGTCGGACTTTCTCCCATCTCAGCCTTACTGGCAGCTTTGCGTTATAACAAGGCATACCTGCCTTCAAAATGCATAACCTAACCCTTACTTGTATTGAATTTTCCATACTTTGATCCTTTACCACTTGTTAATTCACCATGTCAAAAAGCTTCAAAGTCTTAGCTTGGATTGAGTTCCAACTCACAGGCACATAATGTCAACTTTGATCCCAAATCCACAAAACCAAAAAGTCTTTCCATCTCAGCCACAAGTCTTAGAATAGTGGATTGCAATTGTCATTCAAGTAATGCTTTTTTCTGGCAGTCACCATTTTTAAGGGTTGAATATGAGGAATGGCTTTAATGTAACAAGGCTAATTAATAAAGGCAGGAATTAGACAAGATGACCTCCTAAGAATTTCCATTTTAGAGCAAAGAAAGGAAAATGAAAAAATGGCAGACAATGGAGAATATAATGATAAAGGAAGCTGATATTCCTGTGTAGGTAGGTAACAGGAAATGCCCAAAGAGGTATTTCAAAAGTATCTTGAGCAAGATAAAGAGTTTGAAAGATAATTCTTATTTGGAAATGTACAAATTCCCCAATATGAAAATAGCCTTCTAACTAATCTCTCCACCTCCACTCTCTCCTTTATTGAATTTGTCCTTTATATCTTGGCCAGACTAATCATACTTTGTTGTTTGTTTAGTCATTTTTCAGCCATGTCCAACTCTTTGTGATGTCTTTTGGGGTTTTCTTGGCAAAGACACTGGAATGGTTTGCCATTTCCTTCTCCAGCTCATTTTATAGATGAGGAAACTGAGGAAAACAGGGTTAAGTGCCTTGCTCAGGGTCACACAATCAATAAGTGTCTGAGGCTGGATTTGAATTCAGGAAGATGAGTCTTTATGACTCCAGGACCAGTGCTTTATCCATTGCACCACCTAACTGACCCAGTCATGCTTAGTTGGGGCTTTCAAGGATAGGTAGGCATTAACAGGCAGAGGAAGTAGGCGAGGGCCTTCTAAGGATAGGGGTTCATGTGAGTAAATACACTGAGGTAAGAAAGTATAGGATGGCTTTTGGAGAAGCCAAATGATCTGGTTTGATTTGATCATAGAATAGGTGGAAGTTAATGGAATGATAAAATTGGAGAGCAAGAGTATGGCCAAATTGCATAGAACCCTGAATGACAAAGGAATATGAACTGATTGAGTAGATAGTACAGAGGATTTTTAACAGAAGAGTGAAATAACCAAACCCATGCAACTCAACTGGTTCACTAGGAGGCAACGTGAACCTTAGAGGGAGAAAGAACAAGGTTACAGGAAAAGTCTATACAACTCAACCAAATTCAAACCTGGTGATAAACTGTGATATTTTGGCTTTAAGGTATTTAACTAAAGGGTGTGTCTGAAAGGAACTTCCCTGTCATTCTCTACATCTCCACAATTACTACCATTTTCATCATGCTTTGCAAAGCACATTGTATACATTATCTCCTGTAATCTTCATGTCAAACTTGTGAGTCGTGTTATTATATTTTTATTCCTATCTGTTGTTTTTATCTCTCCTGAATTTCTCTTTACTCCGTTACCAAAGAGCCATCCCTTGCAACAAAGTGTCAAAAAGGGGGAAAGTTTAGCAAAATTAATACATCAACCAAGAATAGGTGGGGTTTTTATCCCCATTTTACACTTGAGGAAATTGATGCTTGACCTCTTGACTTGACCAGGGTCCTACAGCCAGTGAGCAGTGAAAGTAGGACTTGAAACCTTTCTAATAACTGAAGGGAAAAATCTGAACCCAAGACTTTCCTGATTCCAAGTCTAGCATTTAGTCTACTACATCCCACTGAATGTGGAGAACATTTTGCTCAGACATGCAAATGTGTAATGCTAATAATAACCACTGGTGTTTATATGGTACATTAAAACTTGTAAAGCAAAAACCATAAGAACCATGTACCCATGAAAGAAGCAGCATAGATGAACTCACTCATACTTTTCTTATCCACTTCGACAGGGGGTGGCTGGCACGAGGCAGAACCAAAGGGAAGAGTGTAAGAGAGACAATAGAAAACAAAAGCTAAGTGCTGGCAGGATATATCACTGGAACTTTACAATCTGTGCTACATAGAATTCTGGTCTAGATACTATGACACTGGGAATCGACTGAACTTGGCAAACGTACTCTACTGAGATAACTTTCCTGACCTAAAGTTTCCATCAAAACACATTTATAATTAAACTCATGAAAATCCCTAAGTAGTACAACCTTTTAGCTAAGTTTCCAAAAATAACAGAGTTCTGACAGATGTTCTTGAAAAACCCAAATACTTAGAAAAACATGCCCGATGTTGCAAGATATTCCCATTTCACCTGTCCCCCTAGCTCTCCCTAGTATTTTAAACAAGGTATCTTATCAAATTCCAGAAGATCACTTTAATAGAAGATGCCACAAAACAATGACATGAAATTATAGGTTTTACTTTTCCTGATTAATCATTTGCATTGCCATTCAGAAAGTAAGAATCAGTCAATGGACATTTATTTATTATCTAATTCTGTGAAGAACACTGAGAGGACATACAAAGCTGAGCTAACACATGGTGTACGGCCTCATAGAACTTAAAGTCTAGCTGGGAGATAAGACCCAAGCAATGATAATACACAGCATTGCATATTAAGTGAATAAGCATTTATTAATGGGCCAGGCATTGTGTGCTAAATACTGTAGATAACAAAGAAAAGCAAAAAATAGTTCCTGCTATCTAAAAGCTCACAGTTTAATTGGAGGGACAATCTAACAACTACATACAAACAAGGTATGTGTGTCTGTGTGCACATAAATAGGATAAATTTGAAGATAATCTCAAAGAAAAGGTACTAAGATTAAGGAGGATTGGAAAAGGCTTCCTTTAGAAGGTGGGACTTTAACTGAAACTTGCAAGAAACCAGGGAAGGCAGAAAACAGAGATGAGGAAGAGACAGAGTTTCAGGCATGAGGAACAGTCAGTGACAATGCCAGGAGTTGAGAAATGAAGTGTCTTGTATGAGGAACAATAAGAATAGTGTCACTGAATCACAGAGTATGTAGAGAGGAATAAGATCTAAGAAGCCTGGAAAGGTAGGAAGGGATAAATTATGAAAGACTTTAAAAGCCAGATGAAGGATTTTGTTTGATTTTGAGTTAATAGTGAGCCACTGTAATTTATGCAAGAGGGGGAATGCCTTAGGAAAAACAGCTGACAGTTGAATGAAGGATGGACTGGAGTTAGAAAAGACTTGAGACAAGAGGACCAATACACAGGCTAATTACAAGGTTCCAGCGCCTGGTACATTAGTGAATGCATCCAAGAGTTATAAGTCAAAATTCTACCTGAGTCTAGGAAACATGTTATTAATGGGTAGTTTGGGGAAAATGAGGAGTGGGGAGGGGTAGCCAGGAAGGTTCTCTGGAAAAAGATGGCTTCAGAACTCACCATTGAAATGATTAGAATTTCAACAGGCCAAAAGAAGTATCATTCAGATTGCACCATTAAGTCATTACCTGGCCAAAAGGAAGGGTGCTTTTATTGGACTTGACCTTCCAATATCATCAAATGTGTTGGATACAAGTTGCAAAGATAATGAAACACTGTATTTTTTTTAAAAAAGAGCTTATTTCAAAACGCCAAAATAAAAAAAAAAACACTTTTTAGAATTCTGCCAGATGGTACAAATAGAACCTGGATCTTAAAAGCCTGGCATGGATCTTGGATAAGACAAGGTAGTCCATGATTTTTGTTATGTCTTCCAACTAAATTCCTTTTTTGTTTTTTTAAAAATAAGGTTTTTTTTTCCCTCCTAAGTACTCATGTCTTACTTAGGTCCTTAGCCAGCTAAGCCATTAATCACTGTTATGCTTCATTGTTTTTCTAAAGTAAACACCAGAAGCAGACTGACTAAAGCAAATGCAAACTCTGCTTACCACCAACTCACATCCTACAGGGCACGAATGTATCAGAGATGATTATGTGTAATTACTTATTTATAGGTAGTACCCCAAAAAAAGATTTTCCTGGATTTTCTACCTATTCCTTCTACATCCATGGAATACTGAACATCAGAATTTTTAACTATTACATCTAATAAAAATAACTAGAGGAAAATTGCTTTGTTTAGCATTTTGCTTAACCTAAATTTCTTTTTTTAACATCTAATCATCATTTATCTTGACTCTAAACAACTGAAAAATTCAGATAACATGTTTATATAGAGGAAAAATAAACACAGCAATTCATTTTTAAAAGTAATTTCCAGGTATATATCCTAATTTCTGTAGTCAAATTAATATACTACACCCTTTTCATCTATATTTATAACAAAGTGCTATGAAAATCATGATATAATAATCCAAAGTGATAATAATATTCTAAGGTGTCTTCAGAACAAAGATTAAATCCTCTTCAGTATAATTTAATATCATGTATTTTATTTTAGTATTATGTTTAATTTAAATTTCTAATAAGATAAAAGGATATTGCTGCTTCAAATGAGATGTTTTATTAATCTGCAAAAAATCTGCAAAAATCTGCAAAATCTGCAAAAAAAAATACATGTATACAATATACATATAAGATATATACAGTGGAAATGGAAGATAATCTCAGAAGGAAGGGATTGGGGTGAAAGAGACCAGGAAAGCTTCTTTTTTTTTTTTAAAAGCAATTGGGGTTAAGTAACTTGCTCAAGGTTACACAGCTAGTCATTATTTATGAGTGGGTGCTCATTTTCTGAGGCCGGATTTGATCTCGGGTCATCCCAACTCCGAGGCCGGCGCTCTTACTCACTGCACCACCTAGCCGCCCCTTTAGGGCAACTGGGGTTAAGTAACTTGCCCAAGGTTACACGGCTAGGTTTTTGTTTGTGTGGATTAAGTGTCAGAGGCCGGCTCGGAACTCAGGTCCTTCTGACTCCAGGGCCAGCGCTCTATTCACTGCGCCACCTACCCGCCCCCCGGAAAGCTTCTTGAAGAAGATGGGATATAACTGAATCTGAAAAAAGCCAGTAGAGAGGATAGTGAAGAAGGAAAACATCCCAGGCATGAGAGACAGCCCGTGAAAGAGCAAAGAGTAGGAAGAGGGACTGTCATGTGAAGATGAGCAAGTAGGATGCGTATGTGTAGCTAGAGAAAGAAATAAGGTGTAAGAAGAACAGAAAGGTAGGTTGGGACCAGGTTGTGAAGGGCTTACAATACTGTTCAAATTAAACACTTTATATTTGATACTGAAAATAAGAGGGAGCCCATGAAGATTATTGAGTGGGGACTTGGGAGGATGAAGAGTTATGGAAAAACATGTATTTTAGAAGATCTTCTTTGGCAGTTGAGTGGGTGATGGGCTGGAAGCAGGGAGACCAACTATAAGTCAGTTTCAGTAATCGAGGTGATAGGTGATAAGGACTTGTCCAAGGGTGGTGGTCTTGTAAGTGGAGAGTTGGAAATATATACAAGAAATGCTGTGAAGTTAAAAATGGCAACACGTGGCAACAGATTGGATACCTGGGATGAGAGAGAGTGAGGAGTCAAGAATGAGGCTGTGTCGGTTCTCTTGGTAGTAATAGGAAAATTGGGAAGGGAAGGGTTTGGGGCAAAGATAATGAGTTCTATTTTAAACATATTGAGTTTGAGGTACCTATGGGACAACCAGTTCAATATCTTACTAGATAGTTGATGATATGGGATTTGAGCTCAGGGGAGAGACCAGGATTATTTATACAAATACACACATGTACATATACATGTACATGTACACACACATGCCCAAACATGCATATATGTGTATGTACACATAGAGGGAAAGAAAGATTTGGGAATCATCTATACAGAGATAACAATTACTGAATTGAAAGATTGAAACAACTGAAAGATCACCAAGCAAGAGAGCCTAGAGTAAAAAGAGAAGAGGATTGAGGACAGAGTATTCAAAAATGACGGCATTTAGTGGGCATGGTCTGGATGATGATGCAGCAAAAGAGACACAAAAAGTGGTCAGACAAATAAGAGAGGAACAAGGGGAGAACAGTGTCACAAAAACCTAAGAAGGAAAGGAATCCAGGAAGAGATGATGCTCAACAGTGTCAGAGACTGCAGAGAGATGAAGAACATTGAGTAATGAGGAAAGACCATTTGATTTGGCATTTAAGAGATCACTGGTGACTTAGAGCTCTCCTAACTCTCCCCACTTAGAAGAGCATTTTCAGGTGAATGATGGGTGAGGTTGGAAGCCAGATTTATTAAAAGCTGTTGTAGGCTCTGGAAATTAAAAAACTAAACGAAGGAGTTCCCCATTCAAGGAGCATAATTATACTCTACTGGGGGGATTCAACATGTAATTCCACTTAAAAGAATAATATAGCATTTTAACAATATATTTAAATTTTCATATATTTTAAAATACTTTAAATTTTAATATGGAAACTAAATGTCCATTGTGTTCTCCCAGAGGAAGATGATCAGAACATCTTCATCACATCTGATGATATGACTCACAAGTCTCAAAACCCAGATGACTTTCGCTCTTCATTATTATCTAGAAAGAAAGAAAACTGGGGTATAGGGAGTTCCACAAGTTGACATATATTTAAGATTGTTCAACTTTCCAAATTATGTCAGATATTTAGTAATCTAATTGGTCTACAAAACATTAAGGCAACCTCCCAAACTTGCTGAGTTAGTAGCTTAACTGGCAAAAAGAGTAAAACTCCAATTAAAAAAAAAAAGGAAAGCAAGAAAAAAAAATTCTCAGATTTGCCAAGATCAAGACAGGAATGAATAAACAAAGTCAGAGGTACTAGAAACGAGGCCAGAAAAGCAAATTAGGGGAAAGGCGACCAGTGTCTAAAAAAGGGATCTGACCCCAACCTCATTTCAACCATAAAAAAATATTGAATTTGTCAGTAAAGACAACAGCAGTAATATTTGCCCACAAGTAGGAACTCTTTGGGGGGAAAATAAAAGAAACAGCCATTTGCCATTCTCTCTTTTCAATTTCCTTTTATTACAGCAGATCCTCGAGGCATTTGAATGTAGGCCACTGCCCACCACATACTCTGTGACCACATCTGCCTGCCTTGCTTACTTTATAACCCCTATATTCTTCCCATTTCCACATGGCAAAGTTGCTACTTCATGCTGACATTTGATATTCTGAAAACTGTAGTCAATGGGATTCTTGATTGCCAACCATGGGTTGGAAAGACACATTCTTCATCATTCCTAACTACCCCACAAATTGCCCATAATCCAGAAAGATGTCTGTCTTGTTGGAACTTCCACTATAAAGTATGTAAGGTTAATATATAAATATAAATAGATAAATGCAAATAGCTTAATCAAACCTTTTTCTCCTTCCCTTTTTCCATTGCAAACTGATATGGGTGTCTAAAAATTTTAATGTATTTCTAAGTTATTAAAGCTATTATTAGCTTATTAAAGTTTAGAACTGCACTGAGACTTTTGGGATGCCCTATACTTGTTTTTTGTACCAAGATAGAGATACATCGTTTGTGAAGAAAGAGAAAAGGAAGTAAACAGGTTGTATCTGCAAATATATAAGAAATATTAACTTAGGTGGCTTGCCAGCACCCCTAACTCAGTATTTCAAAACAGAACTGGGATTCTTGCCCCACAAAGCAGCCCTGCCTTCCCATATTCTTTGTCATTTGCACCACCATTTTTTCAAGTCAACCAGGCTCAGAACATTAGCACCATCTTCTATCTATCTTCATTCCCCTATATTGAGTCTGTCACAAAGTCTTATAATTTTTCTTTTAAAATGTCTCTCATTTCCATCCTTTCTTTTCCATTCCTACAGCCTCTCCTTCAGTCCAGACCTTTATCACTTCATAACCTGACTGCCTCAGTGGCCTCTTTGTTAACCTTTCTGACTGGCAATTCTCAATGAGTAACTCATACTATGCATGTATGTATTTAGATCTATTTACGAGAGCATAAGAGAAAGCATAAGAGAAATCAACAAGCATTGATTAAGGACATACTATGTGTCAAGGACTCTACAAAATTCTCAGGATGCAAATACAAAGAATAAAACAATGCCTACTCTCAAAGAGTTTACATTCTAATGGGGGAGAGGACAAATACATATATTAAGTACCCACAGAATAAATGTAAAGACAATAAATACAAGGTAGTTAAGATCTTTAATGGATGCCTATAATCTATTTTAAAAAATTAAAACTAACCTATTTTGTTTGGCTTTTGAAGTTTTCCTCACTAATCTGCAGTACCATTTCTATTCATCCAGCCTTATTTTCTACTACTCCCTAATACATAATCTCTGCTCCTCACCATCCCACAAACATGCCATATCTATACTTGTCTATTTAGTTTCAAACATGGTATTCTACTGGGCCCTTCTACCCCCTTCCTATTGGCATAACCAAATTCCAATTCATCCTTTGAGACTCAATCCAAGTACTGTTTCCTCAATGAAATCTGAGTTCCCTAATCTTCATTTATTTCTCTCCTCTGAACTTCTATCACATTTAGTCAGTATAACACAATTTAGCACTTAATTATAAGCTGCTGGCTTGTACATATGCATAGCCTTATCTTGCCAAATGGCTTATAAACTCCAGGACCAGAATCATACCTTCTGCCTCTGTATTTCCCATACACTGGGTCTAGAACAGTGCTAGAAATATACCAGGTGCTCAATACTTGTTAATTGATAGTAAAAATAACCTAGTAGCAAGAAAAATCAACAACAAAGGAAACTATAGTGGCATCATCTTGTTGTAAAGGAAGGCCTCCTACACTCTTAAAGGGGGTTACTGAGGCCTCTGAAGTCGAAAGAGGGCCCAAGGGTATTCTGGTTATTGTCCAATGTCTGGTGTAGTATATGGCAAAATTCCCAGTACAATAGTCTTAGAAAAATATTTTTAAGTGTTTAGCAGAGTTGTAACCATTTGGATGCCAGTGATTTCAACTGGGAAAACTTATGTGTTCTTAAAACCAAGCAACCACTCAGGATCTCCGGGCCAATTTAAACAAAATTAATCAATGATGGAATTAAAGCCTAATTAAATTTAAGATCTCTTCCCACTCTAAAGTTCTATGATGCTATTAAATTACCTAACTTACAGTGTTAATATCAGTAGTAAAAATTTAGGGAAAAGCTGTCATAGGTACTTTAAAATGGTCACTACTAATTCCTTCCCCTCACTCTGGTTGAAGGCATTCTTGAGAAGGTAATGAGGCCCTCTATCAGATTTATAACTCTAGTCTTTAGGGGAAGAAACATAAAGGGAAACCTACTGAACTTATACCCCTCTAAGAAAGAAAGTGGGGGGTAGAGCCTAATGGCAGAGTTAAAGTCTAATGGCATAAGTTACTCATATCACTGGTGTGATAGAGTTGGTAACAGGATGGTGAGGGTGAGGCCAGGAGCTTACTGGGCTCTATATCTGTTTTTTGGTCATTCTTAAGTCAAGAGAGAAGAGAGATCATGGCTGTCAGGACCCAAACTCTGAACCAGACTGAGAATGGGGAAATGGCCCTAGTCCTGGACCACTAAGTAGGTTCCCTTGATAGTTATAACAATGGTGGGAGCCACCTTGAAGCCCATTCCACCTGGGGAATAAAGGAAAGTAGCCCAGGAACCAAAGGTAGGTACCACTCAGAGATGGAGGCCTTTCAGGAAAGGGAGGCAATCCCTGCTAAGTGACCATACCTTTATGGTGGCACTTGTACTTCTGTCTCTGCCTCACCCATTCCAGGAATTTGTCCCTTGCCTTAAAGTATTGCCTTCCTCAGATTCTCAAACTTCCTTGCTGATTAATGCATGAAGTTAAAAGTAGGAAACTCCTAAGAGGACCAAAGGGCACTTCCACCCCCCATTTATTGCTTGTCATGAGTCATGAGACCAAGGGCAGCTGCTCTGGAAAGGTTACTGTCCTGATAGAAGGGACAAAGGACCTGGAGTCAGGAGACAAGTTCTGACTAACTCTGGTCCTCTGTTAGCCCTTCTTTTAAATGAGGGCTTTGAACAAGGTCATCCCTAAGAACCTTTCCAGTTCTAATAGTTTGACTCTGATACTGGGGATCCATTTGACTTTACTTCAACTTGTCTTCAATGTCATAAATTGGATGAGCTTTCCTCTGTGACTTTGGGCAAGTCATTTCCCTCTCTCTAATATCAGTTTCTCCTTCTATAAAATGGAGTTAGACTAGATGATCCCTAACTTCTTTTTAACTCTCACATAATATTAAGTTCCTAGTGAAGTTGCTTTTTAACTCTCTTTCAAGCCTCTTTCCTTCCAATCTTTCATGTTTGCTTTGTTATGACTCCAACTCCCAGTAATCAGGATTCTTGGAATGACAAGGATGAAGAAACAATGGACCTTAGCTCCTAGTTATCAAGAATAACTAATTAAAATATGAAGCCACCCGAAGATCTGCCTCATCTAGGGGACTTGGGTAAACATTAGTCACACTATCCTGTGTGTTTCCCTCAGTTGGGAAGGAAGGCATGTTGTTCAGTTGTGTCTAACTCTCCATGACCCCATTTGGGGTTTTCTTTGCAAAGATATTGAAGTGGTTTGGCATTTCTTTCTCCAGCTGGTTTTACAGATGAGGAAATGGAGGCAAACAGGGTAAAGTGACCTGCCCAGAGTCATACAGCTAGGAAGTGTCTGAGGCTGGATTTGAGCTCAGGTCTTCCTAACTCCAGATCTGGCACTATATCCACTGTGCCACTTAGCTGCCCCATATAGTATAGCACTGGCTCAACAATCAGAGGACCTGGGCTCAAATTTGACCTCTGACACTTACTACCTATCCTTACCATCCTGGGAAAATCATTTAACCTCTTTGGGTCTCAGTTTCCCTATGTGAAAAATAAAAGTGTTAGTCTAGAGGACATTTGAGGTCCCTCTCAACTCTCTATCTATGCCCCTTATGATAAATGGTACTGTTTCCATTTCCCTTGCTCCAAATGAGTGTACCTTCCATGCTGTTTACTTTAGGTCTGATTTGTGGTGATTGCCTTAGGTGTAAAAATTCCTAGATGTGGCTTCAGCCTCTAGAATCATAGAAAGAAGCTGATGATACTAACGGTAACAAATTAGTTCAATGTTAACAAAATCCATTATACAACATCCCAAGGCAATAGAAAGATTAACATTTCTTAAACACACACACACACACACACACACACACACACACACAACCAATCAACATATATAGGCAACTAGATAGAGTGCTGACTCTAGAATCAGAGCTTGGCCTCAAACACTTATTAGCTGTGGGATCCTGGGCAAGTCACTTAACCCTGTTTGCCTCAGTTTCCTCACCTGTAAAATGAACTAGAGAAGGAAATGGCAAACCACAGCAGTATCTCTGCCAAGAAGACCCCAAATGGAGCCACAAAGAGTTGGACACATCTAATAAACTAAAAACAAGATCAATAAATGTTCTCAGAGCAAATGATAAACAGGTTAAAATTTTAGATATACTTTCTGGGACAAAGAGGCTTCATGTCACAAAATAATTGCAAAGACTGGCAACAGGATAAAACCTCCAAATTCAGGGTTCTTTCCCCTACACTACAGCTTCTCAACATTATTATCCTAGTTTGACAGATAAAGGAACAAAGATGCCATCACTTGCTCAGAAATGCTGAAACCTAAACTTGAACCCAAATCCTCTTGAATCCAAATCTAGTGTGCTTTCCAGTAAATTAAGTTTCTTCCCTCTTTGCTGATGGCAACAAAGTTTAGAGTGATTTTGATTCGCTGATTACAAATTTATGATTCAATAATTATGAGACTTTATCGACTCATCTTCCTGAGTTCACATCTGGTCTCAGACATTTACTAGTTGTGTGACCCTGGGCAAGTCACTTAATCCTGTTTGCCTCAGTTTCCACATCTGTAAAATGAACTGGAGAAGGTAATACCAAACCACTCCAGTATCTTTGTTAAGAAAACTCCAAATGGGGTCATGAAGAGTTGGTTACATGGCCATACTATGAATGTCCAGGTAGAAGAAGTTGAGCTGATCAAAGCCAGTAAAGACACTCGGTGGAAATAACTGTCAATCATTTCCTTGGGCTGGACACCTCTTTTTGTGACTGATATTTGGTTCCATCCCAGATGGACCTAACGAAAACTTCCTCCAGGCTAAACAGCTGCAGCTTCTGGGCAATGTTAGCTAAGGAGATAAAAGTACTAAAGAGACTGATCTGCATATACCTATCTTAATTGCACTGTTACAGTTGAATGATCAAGATTTTAGGTGTTTTCTTACAAAGGGGGCCAAAGTCAATGTTCCTTCTCCTATTTTCAGAGTACTCTAGCTGGATGGCCTTCACTGACCATTCAAGAGTTCTCTTTCGACCCCTTTTTAATCTTCTGCTGGAACTAGAAGCCCTGTCTTCTAATTTCCAGTCCAGTACTCTTTCCATTACACTCTACTGGCTTGGAGGCCAGTGACTGTCTCTCTTCATCAAACTTTAAATCACACTAATTCAAGACCTACATTTCCAACCGACTGCTTCATACTGTACTTGGTGAACATGCTTATTTTCCAAACTTTCAAAATCCTTGAATCCTTGAACACAGCAGGACTATCTTCTGTATCTTTACAAGTAACAGAACATTAGTATTATTATTAGCCTTAGTATAAGTACAATAAATATCTATTTTTATTTTATTATTTTATTAAATTTATTTTTTAAATTAAAATTTCTATTTTATTAAGTTAATAAAATTTGTATTATTTTTATGAAATTTATTTTTTATTAAATTATTTTTAATTAACAAAATTTAATTTTATTAATTATTTATTTATTAAATTAACAAAATCAGTTGTATATTTTTATTTAATTTTAAGTTGCAGTTCAGAACCAAAGTTCTGCATTTATATAGGATGGATTTAGGGGCTTCTCAAACAAATCTCTTTGGAGCATGTTTCTAGTGTACCACCCCAAATCTGTCCCAAATTCATTAAACTCCAGTGGCTCCCTATTATGTCCCAGAATCAAACATAAAATCCCCTGTTTGATGTTCAAAGTCAAGGTTCATTCAATGGAATCTGGCTTTCAATGTAGGTGATCTACTCAATTAAAAACATTTTACAGAGGCACCAAGTCTAACTATTAGTCTGTACTTTAGCGGAACGGATGAGTCAGATTTTTATCTCTGATATATACATGTGTTCTTACACATATACAAAGAATACATTCACACTGGTTTGCAAACAGGCCCCGTCCTAAAAATTAAAGATGAAAAGACCTCTCACAGATTAACCACTCTATCTCCTTGCAGCCACTGAACTATTATAAGTGTGACTCCAATAATGCAATTTAAAAAAAAATTATAATTTTCTACATAGCACAGAAGGTCATGGATCTGATTTAATATGCTGTATATGGCCAACAGTCTGTCTTTTAAATTATAGGTTTTTAAATGTCTGACAGTTTGACAGTAAGGACATTGTATACTTAAGATTCATGATTAGGTCAAGCCAACCTAGTGTCTGGGTGATGGAACAGGGCACTGGGTTATATGAATAAGTTTCTTACTCTCCTCATAGGTAATGATCAGCAATTTTATAGCAGGGGTGTTTACGGTCTCAGAGGGTGGTAAGGAAAGAAGGCATCAATAAAGCACTGGATGGACACCTCATGTAGACAGACTCAAGGGTTACCACTGGAAATTTCCTCAAGTGGGTCTTTTTGTACTCTTTTGGCAAGGAAGAGATGCATGACACAAACCACCACATAAAAAAGCCATTCAATAAACCAAAAAACAACAGTGAAGCTAGAAACCACAGTCTTTCAACTTCCATAGGGACCAACCTTCACATGGAACAAAGACAGAGAAGTCAACTTCAGGAGAGTCAGTCAGTCACTAAATATTTATTAAGCACCTACTATGTGCCAGAATGTGTCCTCATCTATAAAATGAGCTGGAAAAGAAAATTACAAACCCCTTCAAGAAAATCCCAAATAAAGTCACAAAGAGTCAAACACAACTGAAACAAGTCAACAACAACAACAAATGTAGACCAGGCACTGTGTTAAGTGCTGGGGATACAAAGAAAGGCAAGAGACAATCTCTGACCTTCAGGAATTCACAGTCTAAAACCAAGAGGCTAGATAAATGTTGACAAATTGCCACAAGTATGACATCCCATCACACTGGGCCCCTTCTTAGGATCTTAATAGCACTTGGCTATATGGCTCCTCATATATTGGATCCTCTTCCCTGGCCACCAACCAACTAAGGAATTTCACCTTCTTGGGAAGACAGGAAGGTAAGAAACAAGCATATATTAAGTGCCTAAAGTATGCCAGGTACTATACTAACTATTTTACAAATATTAACATCTCAATGGATCCTCACAACAACGCTGGGACGTAAATGTTATTGTTATTCTCATTTTACATGGGGAGGAGAGTGGGGAGTGAAATAGTGGAAGGCAGAGATTAAGTTTCTGAATCTGAATTTAGACTCCAGGTCCACCACTCTATCCACTATGCCACCTAACTGTCTCTAGGGACTTCAGAAGTATAAACACAACACCAACCCAATCCTCTGAAGCAGGGAGTTCTTAACTTTTGGAGGGTCATGGACTTTGACAGTCTGATGAAGCCTATGGATCCATTCTCAGAACAATGTTTTTAAAGGCAAAAATAAAAAATTCATAGGATTACAAAGGAAACCAACTGTGTTGAAATATTTCTCAAATCATTAAAACATTAATGAAGAGGAGAGTCAGTCACTAAATATTTATTAAGCACCTACTATGTGCCAGAATGTGTCCTCGAGAAAATAATGTGAGGAGAAAAAGTGGAGGCACCTACTCTAGAGGACGATAGCTACAAGAGGAGATGATGTCTTTTGGAAGGAGCCCTGAGTTCAAGAAGATGAAAGGAATGTGAGAGGAAAAGGTCTAGAATGAAGAGAAAGTTGATATTTGAACTAGAGTTCCAGGTGGTGTAATGAAAGAAAATAGAAATTGCTCGAGAAAATAAAATTCTACCTCTCCTCTCTATCTGTCATTCTGCTGGGTTTGTGTTTTCAGTCCATGGAAGAACTTGGGTATGGATCCATAGATGGGGTTTGATGACCATAGCTCAATTCCTGCTTTCAGGCTCTACAGGAGAAAAGTACCAATGGATATGGTGTTAGCCTTTAGGGGAGAGAGAGTCAGTCATCATCTGTGGGATTGAAGATGAAGTGCAGTAGAAATGTTCACTTATCCAAAAATATCCTACCTGATGACTTGTCACAATGCCAGTCACTCTGTAATTCAAGATTCAATGCTTTGGTTAAGACAAAAGCAGGCTCAAGATGGTTAGGTGTATAAGGGGAAGAATGAGTAGCCACTCACACAATAGGAAAACAGGGAAGGTAAAGAGAACTGCTATCACTTGATGGATGCCCCAGCTCGACACAGGAACTCCTACCACCATACATTCATAATCTGTCCTGTATCCTTGAACATTGAGAAAAGCAGCAACGCCTCAGCTCAACCATGGAGTCTACAAGCAATGGGGCTTTTGCTGGAAATACCCCATCCAAGACCCAACCAAGTAGTTTAGTACTCAAACACCAGGTCTAACCAGGAGTCAAGTCCACACTCCACCAGTAAGACATCATCTACGTGTCTCATCCTGAGCCATTTTAGAAGCAAAGGAATTGGTACCAAGCAAGAGTTCAATCAAGTGCCTGAGGAACAAATAACTAGGCATTTACTGACCCAGACACTGGATTGGGTTTTCCAGTCAACTCAACCCTTTATTTCCTAGTGTTTAGAGAGAAAACAAAATGATGCCATGCTTAGTCATCACAGGATCCTGGAGACAGAGACCCAACCAACCAACACTTCTTCCATCCTATGGCTAACAAACTTTCACTTCCTCTTTCCCTATTCCTTGTGATTCAGTCATTGAAAAACTCCCTTCCCAGGCTAACAATCCCTCCACTTTCAGTCCCATCCATGTCAGCCCTAACCACTCCCAATTTCTATTTTCTTTCATTACACCACCTGGAACTCTAGTTCAAATATCAACTTTCTCTTCATTCTAGACCTTTTCACATCATCTCCTCTTATAACTATCGTCCTCTAGAGTAGGTGCCTCCACTTTTTCTCCTCACATTCTTTTCTTAACCTCTTACAATCTGGTTTCTAATCTAATCATTCCACTGAAATCATTCTCTCCAAAGTTACTAATGATTGCTTAATTGCTGAACCCTTAATCAATTCCCATTCTCCTTGACCTCTCTGCAGCTGTGGTTGATCACTGTCTCTTCTCTCTATGTTTGAAAGTCACCATTCTCTCTTGGTTCTTCTCCTACCCCTCTGACCTTTCCTCTTTTGTCTCCTTTGCTGGATCCTCATCCAGATCACACCCTCTAACCATAGATGTCCTACAGGATTTTGTCCTGGGCTCTCTTCCTTTTTCCCTCTATACTACTTCACTTAGTGATCTTATCAGCCCCGTGGATTTAATTATCATTTCTATGCTCAAATCTACCCTAATATCTCTGTTGACCTCTGATCTCACATCTCCAACTGCCTTTCAGACGTCTTAAACTCAGTATGTCTAAAACCAAACTCACTATCTTTCCCCTAATCCTACCTTCTCTATTACTGTAGAAAGCAACATCATTCTCCCAGTCCTTCAGCTCCCAACCTAGGTATCATACTCAACTACTATCTCTCACTGCCCAAATCCAATCTGTTGCCAATTTACTGCTGGCAACTTTACCTTTGCAACATCTCTTGAATATGCTCCCTTGTCACCTCTGACACTTCCACAACTCTAATGCAAGCCCTTCATAACCTCATTCCTTGCGCTACTGCAATAAATGTCTGCCTGCCTCAAGCCTCTCCCCATTTCAATTCATCCTCTATTCAGCCACCAAAGGGATTTTCCAAAAGTGCAGGTCCAAGCATGCCACACATACCACTACTCAAGAAACTTGAGCGGCTCCCTATCACCTCCTGGATACAATACAAAATTTTCTGTTTGGCATTCAAAGTCCCACATAACCTAGCCTCCTCGTACCTCTCCAGACCTCTTACATCTTATTCCCTTCCACATACTCTTAATCCAGTGACACTGACCTCCTTCCTGTTACAAGAACAAGACATTCCATCTCTTGGTACCAGACATTTCTCCTGACCGTCCCCCATGCCTGGAATGTTCTCTCCTCATCTCTGCCTACTGGCTTCTCTGCTTCCTTCAAGTCCCAGCTAAAAGCTCATCTTCTACAGGCAGCCTTTCCCAAATACTCTTGCTTTTAGTGTTTATCTCTCTTATTCACTTCCTTTTACCCTGCATATAGCTTGTTTGTACATATTTATTTGTTTGTTGTATTTCTTCCTCACCTCTGTATTAGATTATAAATTCCATGAAAGCCTCTTTTTCTATCCTCAGCATTTGGCAAAGTACCTGGCATATAGTAGGTGCTTAATAAATGTTTATTGACTGACTGACTGGTATTTAATATTCTTTGTCTCCGGTATCTTAACACCCTCACTAAGCTAGAAGGAGGAATGGGAATACTCTTTACCCCACACTGCCATTTCCAGACCCTTCCTCTGTTACCATGACATTGCCATCTCTCTTCCTCTGAGGTTCATTCTATCAGTCCATCTCACCTTGTCCAGATCCTTGCTACAATCTTCTACTGGCCTTCAGTTCACTTTGTCCTGTAGTGGGCAATATTTATCAATCTTCTTCAACCTTAGCTCTCAAACTCAGAGATATAAATTAGATTTTTATGTCCCCTCAGTACCTTGGCTTCCCAGTTCACTGACTTCCTCAACTCCCCAAATCTACACCTTCATTCTACTTATAAAGACAGTGAAAATTTAAAGCTTACTATGATCTATATTAGGGTGGAGGTTTTATTGTTTTAATTAAAAGAAATCTATTTTATTTCCTCATTCCCCCACCCCACTAGAAAAGAAAAAAGAAAACAAATTCCTAGTAAAAATCATACATAATTAAGCAAAACAAATTCCCTCATTGGCTGTGCTCAAAAAATGTGTGTTCCTTTCTGTATCTTGAATCCCCCTCCTCTCAGGGGGAGGTAGATAGCATGCTTATCTTCATTCTCATGAATCATGGATGGTTACTGCATTGTTCAGTTCAAGTTGCTTCTCTTCACAGTTTTGTTGTTATATAAGTTGTCTTCCTGGTTCTGCACATTTCATTCTTTATTAGTTTATAAAATCCTCAAAATTGTTCACTTTTTATATTGTTGATGGCATACTATAAATTGTTTCTTCTGGTCTTTCAATTCTTACAAGTCTCTCCACATGTCTTAAAATCATCTGTGCTGCCTCCATGATACTGAAGTTTGAAATTCCTCTCTTTAACCATACCTCCTATTGCATTCTCTCTCTCTCTCTCTCTCTCTCTCTCTCTCTGCATCTGTCTCTGTGTCTCTGTCTCTCTCTCTCCATCATGCCTCTTCAAATACTCACTACAACTCCCAATCCCTATACCGGTCCCTGTTCTCCTCGGCTATCACCACTACTCTAACTTCAATTTCCTCCCTTAATATTCTTGACCTTTCACTTGACCAGTTCAACTAGATATTGTCTTCTACCCTTAAATCTACTGTTCCATTATCCTGTCATTTATCACACCCTGCCAAATCATTCCAATTCCTGTGATATGCCCTACAATCCACCTTCTCGGTTTTTATTCACCTGTTGCTGAGCACAACTAAAAGGAAATTGTACACCATAAATTTATATTATCTAATCTCAGCTAGGCTTTCACTGCTGTGTGACAATATTGTTTTCTCCTGATTAATTCTTTCCCGCTCCCTGCAGTAACTGATCCAAACTTTCCCTTCTCTCCTCAAGTCTCCACTGTCCCTCTCCACTCTCTCTCAGCAGAAAGAGGATTTTGCTGGAAAAAAATAAAGGTCATTTGCTTAGAGCTCCTTCTCTCTTAATCCATACATCAGATCCCTTCTATAGGTAGTCCTCCATTCTCTCTTCAAGGCAAACTAGCTAACTAAATGTTCCTAAATTAGACATTCTAGCTCATCTCCACACATTATTAGCACAGGCTGTCCTCCATTTCTGGAACTCATTCCTTTCTCACCATCTACTTCTTAGAACCCTTAGGTCCTTTTAAAGGCTCAGCTCAGCTGGCAAATGGTGAGGCAGCTAAACTGTCTGAGGAGCTTTGCTAAACTGTCTAAATGAGGTCTCAGATAGTATTGTTATAGGGGAAACAGTAAGAAAGGAAATTAGCCACTTTTATTTTAGATCAGGCACAAATAACTATTTACCTTAACCATATAAATAACTGCTCAATGAGAAGACCATTTACTTCTTTAAAAGTAATTTCTAACGATAAAGGTCAATTTGAACTTTTCCATTAAGTATTGCTCTAAAATTCCTTCCTAACAAATAATTTATTTTGATAGCAATGGACACTGTGGGAATACCTTCTAATCCAAGTACCCTTGGAGTATGGCTAATTGTGTTATGTGAAGGGGGTGGGAGAAGGGAATAATAGGGCCTAGAATATGCGAGGAACTAAGCACTTTATGAACATTATCTAAGCTAAGCACTTTATGAATATTATCTTATTTGAGTCACACAACTAACCTGGGAGGTGGGTGCTGTTATTCCCATTTTACAGGTGAGGAAACTGAGGCAAACAGAGTTTAAGTGACTTTCCCAGGGTCACACTGCTAGTAAGTGAATGAATCAAAATTTGAACTCAGGTCTTCTTGACTCCAGATCAAGTGCTTTATCTACTGCACCGCCTCACTGCCTCCATGAATGTAATAGAAGAAACAAAAATGATGTGGAATTAAGAGAAACAAGAGATTTGCAATGAACTGATGCAGTCAGTAGAATTAGGAAAGCTATAAGAAATGTCTACTAAAATGAAATTTTTTTAAAAAATAAAACTAGATGCTACAAAATTGTAATATGTAGCCAGTCACATATGTGGGAAGAGGAAATTCCTCTCTCTTCTTTTGATGCAGAAGACTACTGGTATGAGATATTATTTATCCTATCTGTTGTAGTTTATGTGTAAATTTTGCTTGAATGTTTTTATTTCCTTCTTTGCTAAAAGGGATGGGAGACAGGGAGCATTTAAAAAAATAATGTTGATGTTATACCTCTGATGTTCTTAAAGACTAATACTTTGCTGTAATAATTATAATGCTTATAACACTTTGTTATAATAATACTTCCTTTTCAAAAGTTTACATCCTATGCTCCCTCTTTCACACGTGCCAGGAATCATACCAGGAAGTTGACAAAAGGAAGGAAAAAGTAATATCTAGCCCTCTTCTATTTCAAAAGAGGGTAGGAAGAAGCAGATATGTAGGAAAATGAAAGAAGTCAGCAGGTACTATATTTTCCACATAATGACTGATTAATAATTGTTATTAACTCATTGACAAGGATAAACATTAAGTAAAGACAGGGAATAGAGAGATGGAAATCATGTTAATGTCTACTGTTGAAGAAACAGCTGTATTGAAATAAGGCATTCCACAGTTTAATTTAATTTAATCACAATTATAAGTACCTATTAATGTGCTAGGCACTAAGGAATGAAGCCAAAAATGAAAAATTCCTTGCACTTAAGAAACTTGCATTCTACAGGGTTTAGGGGTTTGGTATGACAGGGGTGGGGATGGGGCAGGGATAGGACAGAATAGGAGACATTACATATAAAAATAAAAGTAAATACAAGATAATTTTTGACAAGAGAACGCTAACAACTAGGTGATCCAGAAATGCTTTATAGAAGGCTCGGGGCTGAATCTTTTTTTTTTTTTTTTTTGCTTTTTGGAGGGCAATTGGGGTTAAGTAACTTGCCCAAGGTCACAAGGCTAGGTTTTTTTGTTTGTGTGTGTTAAGTGTCTGAGGCCGGATCTGAACTCAGGTCCTTCTGACTCCAGGGCCGACACTCTACTCACTGTGCCACCTAGCCCCCCGCTGGGCTGAATCTTTCAAGAAGTTTAGGGATTCTAGGAGATGGAAGTAAGGATGAAGTCCCATCTAAAAACATATCGCCTCAAGGTCCACAAAACAACCACCTTATTACAACCACCAAAGTTATATGGGTAACGAAATTTATGTCTAAAAAAAGGTTAAATTATGTTCAAATAGCAAGTAAGAAGCAAAGTTCAGGTCTTCTGTCTCCTAGCCCAGCTCAATATTCTTTTCACAACCTTCTCAGAAATTCTTCTGATCTAATGTGAAGCCCCAAATAAGGTAAAGGTGAAATTAAATGGTTTGTTGATATGTATGCGATGATGATGTAGTAACTCCACTAACCAATGAGGGGGGTAGCTGTTTGTTCCATGGATTAGCTGGACCAGAGGCATGACTCACACTTAAAAAGCTCCCTGATCTTTCTTAGCTTCTGATTTACTCTTCTTATTCTCAAGCTGCTCAGCTGAATGAATTAGGATCCAAGTTTATGAGAAGAAAAGTGATGACTTTGGATTCCAGGTGTGCCATTCTCCCAGCCAAGGCTCAGGTGCATATGAAATACTGAAATAGTGCATAAAGACATAAGGCACAGATAAATCACAATAGCAGCATTATGCCTGCCATTCCTTCATGTAATGCTCTTTTGTTTTTAAAATGTCCTGCTCTGAAAAGGCTTCTCTTTTTATTATACTCTGGACACTCGCTGAAGGCTTGTTCCTATGACAAGTCTCAAGGGCCTTATAACTTTTTAAATGTTGAACAAAGTAGGTGCTATTTCTGAGTCCTTTAAGGTTTGATTTAATGAATGCCAAGCATCTTAAATCCACTGGAAATTCTTTTAACACTACACTTCAGGATATTCTATGAAGTGGAAAGTTAATGTATACACCAAATGGAATTCCCATTGTGCTTCCAGTGCTGCTTATCAGGACAGATTTTCTTCAGTGGAACAAAAACACTGAGTTTTATTTTCAGGAAAAACAAACATTTCTATGCTTTCCTCTCAACCCCCCTCCCTTGCTTCCCTTCCCCCCCATGGAATACTCTTGTCTCCTCTTAACAACTTCCCATTAAACCTCATGAACCATATCCTGTTTTTAATGGGCTGTTAATATTTTAAAGCTTCTGTGGTTCTACTGTAAATCCCTGGTCCCTTCTGCAACGTTGAAAAGATGTCCTAAAACACTAATATCTAAGAGAGATTTTTAAACCGAGAAAATCCCCAATTCCAACACCTTGGCGGGCCAAGTGGATATAGCAAATACACACCTTATATTTGACAGCTGGACAATGAGTTCTGCCTAGTGGAGTGGATGCAGTTATAACACTACAACAGGAGTAACAATTACGACAACTGTAAATCAGGAAACAACGAAACATGGTTGGAAGCATGCAGCCATCTTGCTGGCTTCAAGCCCCAGCCTTGTTAGGTTAACAGCATAAAATTTGCTAAATCACTAAAATGATATTTCTGAGCAAAAGCAATAAGCAGATAAATAAAGATGTTCTCTAACATCCCAAAGGGCTTTGAGTTCTGTATTTCTCTCTTGGAACTATTTTAAAACTTCATTTAAAAATTTCATTGTATAATTCTCTAAAGAAATTATTTTGTTTTTCTAAAAAGGGCCCAAACTCATAAGTTACCTTTTCTAAAATCATCTTCTGGGTGTCTTTTTTTTCTCTCCAATTGATTTTAGTTTTAAATGTCCCAAGTGATAAAGTTTTCATTACTTAAAAATCATAGAATAGTAGAATTACAATGGGGCAGCTAGGTGGCACAGTGAATAGAATGCCAGGCCTGCAGTTAGGAAAACTCATCTTCTGAGTTTAAATCTGACCTCAGACACTTACTAGTTGTGTGAGCCTGGGCAAGTCATTTAACTCTATTTGCCTCAATTTCCTCATCTGTAAAATGAGCTGGAAAAGAAAATGGAGAACCACTCCAATATCATTTCTAAGAAAACCTCAAATGGGGTCACAAAGAGTCAGACAAGACTGAAAAAATGACTGAACAAAGAATTAAAAGGCAGTTTTGGCCCAGTCATCTCTCTAGTCCAGCCCTACCTGAAGCATGGATTCCTCCTATGACATCTCCAAAAAGACATTCTGGTTCTTTTTAAATTCAGTGATAAGGAAATCATTACCTACCAAAGAAATCCATGCCATTTTTTTATACAGCCTTGTTAGTTTCTGTTAATAAATTATATAGACATCTGATTCTCTGAAATTTGCCCTAGGTCTGATCCTAGCTCTATCCTCTAGGGCCTAGCAGAATAAGTTTAAACCTTCATTCATTACAAATATCTCTTTAAATATTTGAACATTGTAATCATGCCCCATACATGATGCAAGTCTCTTCTCTCTTTTGAGCTAAATTACATTTCTTTTCCTCAAATGAATCTCATACACATGGTTTCAAAGCCCCTTATCATCCCAGTCACTCAGCTTTGAATGTGTTCCAATTTGTTGCTATCCCAACCAAAATGTGATACCTAGAACAGAACTTCTTGGAGACAGTGTATGCTGTAGTGCAAAGAGGACTGGAGTGCAGAGTTAGGACACAGGAGCTCCAAAGCTTCCTAGCATTCCCCTCATGAACAAATTACAGGGTTCCTTTGAGCCCCAGCTTCTTCCTCTGTCAAAGAGGTGGAATACTTACAATGCTCTATTTTCCTTCTGATTATTGTGATTCCTCCTTCAATTCTCCAAGAGGACATTATGAGGGGGATGTCTTGATTTGTGCATGAACTGGATTTGGGTGAGGCAGAACTTCTCAGAGTTGTCAGCTGCACTCTCCTCTCCAGGTCATCATATTGTTGTTAGGAAAGAACTTTATAAACCATGAGATGGTATATAAATCTAGGCTATTATTATTGTAATTGCCATTTTTATTCTACCATTTAACTATTCTCCCAAGAGGCAGAACGGGATAGCAAGCAGGATTCAAAGTGGTAAGAGAGCTCTGCGCCTGGAGTCAAGAAGCCCCGAGTTTAAAAATGACCCCATATATTAGCTACATGACCGTGGGCAAATCATTCAACCTCTATCTGCCTCTGTTTTCTCATCCTTAAAATGGTGATAATAATTGCACCTACTCCTTAGGGTTATTGTTAGGATAAAATGAGATAAGAATTTTTGTTTATTTGTTTGTCTTTTTGGAGGTGAGGGGGAAGGGCAATTGGGGTTAAGTGACTTGCCCAAGGTCACACAGCTAGGGGTGTGTGTGTGTGTGTGTGTGTGTGTGTGTGTGTGTGTGTGTGTGTGTGTGAAGTGTCTTGAGGCTGGATCTGAACCGAGGTCCTCCTGACCCCAGGGCCAGTGCTCTACTCACTGTGCCACCTAGCTGCCCCACCTCTTTGTAAGTTTCAAAGTACTATATAAATACTGTTATTCTTATTCTTATTATTGAGAATTAGGTAAGGAGATAGGCCATTTCAGCAGCTGTGATAACTCTTATGAGATTATAGCATAACTTTCTTTCAACTTCTTGATCATCAGTTAAGGGAGCAGACCCAACTATAATCTGCCAAGATGGCAGACCTATACCTACCTTGCTAATGGCTGCCCTCTCTTGTACCCCTACGGAGTTCATGAAATGAAAGTCTGTTGCAAATGCTGGTCTTCACACACAATATTCCATCTACTGATTCTGTGCATTTGCACTGGCTGTGCTCTTGGCACAGTGGCTTGAGTGCCAAGGCCCAGAGTTAGGAAGCTGTTGTTCAGTCATTTGGGGGTCACTCAGAAAGACAAGTTTTTCTGACTCCAGGCCTGGGTACTCTAGACACTGTGCCACTGAGCTGCCTAGTATCTTTCAAGAAAACCTAAATTTAAATTTGGCCTCAGCTATAAGCACTATAACCCTGGGCAAGTCACTTAACCTGTTTTTCTCAGTTTCCTCATCTGTAAAACAAGGATAATAAAAATACCTACTGCAGTGGTTGTGGTTGTTGTCCTTTGTGCTCAAAAAAGACCAAAATGACATCACTATACTGGGGTCAGGGTACAGCGTGTCCAACTGTGGCTAATCAGACCAATACAAACTCAGAAGGTTCTACCATAGGACAAGTACAAATACTTCATGAACATTTGAAGTGGAAATGTCTCCAGATTTGCAGATCTCACATTTCTTTTGAGCTACTGTAATTGGTGGAATCTCCTATATGAAAACCATTAATAACACACATAAGATATAGAGGATAAAGGAGTAAAAAGTGGTCAACTTCTCAAGAGATGGGATTGTGTCCAAGACAGAAACCCAAGAAAGAAAGGGAAGGGGGAAAGGAAGGCAAATGTATATAAAGGAATAATTAAGATACTATCCCCAGTGAAGTAGCCCAGAAAAAAAAGTCAATAAGCTAACCAACCTAGCCATGTTACACTCTGTGTAGCACACACATTAATAGCAACCCTTTTAGAAATACCAATTTGGTCAAAGAAGTGCACAAATGAAATCCTTGCTACTGGGGAGTTGAGGCTGATGGATTGCTTGAACTTGGGAGTTCTGAGCTGCAGTGAGCTAAGCCAATCAATCGGGTGTCTGCACTAAGTCCCATACCAATATGGCAAACCTCTGGCAGAAGGGGGAGTGGCCACCTTGAGTCATATGAGCTCAAAAACAGAGTCAGTCAAAGCTCCTGGGATAATCAATAGTGGGATCAGCTCTTGAGTGGCCACTGCACTTCCAGCCTGGGCAAGACTCTTCCTAACTCCCAAAAAGGAAATAATCTGTTTCCCCACTATCCTTTAAATAATCTACTTTTCTCTTTCTAGCCACATAAAACAAAAATGTGCCATGTGGATTGTGTAGCTATCTGTTTCCTTAAAAGCACTATATCTAGGCATTAGAGTGGAGTAATTTTTGTCTAGTACTCTGTTGGCATACAGCATAAATAACTGCTCAGTAACATCTGCATAGAAACTGCATCCACTTAAATGTTACCTACCCCTTTGCCTTCTCTTTTCAATGATAAATAACCCTAACCCCTTTCATCTTGTTTACTTTCATCCCTTTGATCGTTTTTCCTTGGCAGAGTCAAAAGAAAGTGGAGGAGCCAACCTCACTTTTTTTTTTTGCTATACCCATTTTGGGGACTGCATGACCCAAATTTTTACTCTCCACCCTCTCCCCAGCAACAAAAGGGCACTGAAGGAATTCCCAGGACAGTATTCTCTCCAATCCAAAAGGATGTTCCAGTCATTTTTCTATGAAAAAAAGGTGGATATTTATCATTTATTTGTTTTTTCTTCTGATAAAAACCTTTTTGAGAGAGGGGAAAAAGTGGTAAAGGCATACTTTAAATTTCAGTATCGACTTGTAAAACAACAAAAACACACAACTTTATTATAAGCTAGTAGTTCCAGGCACACATTGAAAACAGAATCCAAGAGATGAAAACTTTCTGCTGTCAGGCTACTAGGTGAATTCACTTTAGGATCCTCCGGTATCTCTAAATCTATAGTGATTAAGAAATGACAAAATAAAGGGCAATGTATATATATATATATATATGTAAAACCTAGTAGTACTGAAAATACTTTAAAAAGGAGATAGAAAAAATTCTACAATATAAATTGGACATATATATGAATTGTGTGTGTATATGTATATATACACAGGATGTTAGTAGAGTACCTTGCACACAGTAGGTGTTTGACAAGTGTCTTTTGAATTGTATTAAATATGTTTTATTCTAGTCTTGCCAGTCAAAATATGAGATCCTTGAGGGTATAGATCATGCCTTAATAATGCTTTATGTTTCTCCCTCTAACAGTGCCTTGTTCTATACCCACAATCAATAGATATTTGCTGATTATCCAATTAACAAGCATTTATTAAGCATAAGTAATCGTAAATATTAAAAATTCCACTAATAATCTTTAAATTTTTTCATATATTATTTTAAATTGTTGTTGTTCGTCCTCAGTTCTCAAAGAGAGCCAAAGACATCACAAAGAAGATTTCTTGACTTGCGAGTGAATTGGATTTAAGTGAGGCAGAGCTTTGCAAAATCAGCAGAGGTCATCCACTGGGGGTCATTAATTTAAATATTTTATTTTTAAAAGCACCATCAACTCATATTACAAGAAAATGCCTTCCTTGCCTGGTTTTGCTTTGAAGTAGTTAAATACAATTCTCAATTATATAAATCTTTATTATTTCTGAATAGCAATGAGTTGTAAATCATATTAGCATAAAGGTTGTAACTATAGAACAAAGACCTACCATATCTTCCCAGTGCTAGGGTATCACTACTTCTTAACCACTATTACTCATTATGAATCTTCAAAAAGAAGAGTCCAATGAAGGTTGATAAAGAATATGGAATAGGTATCCACCTACGTTAGGTGATACTGCCCCCATTTGGCTCACTGATGCCTAAACTTCCCTAATTAGAGATTTATTTCTTTGACAAAATTCAGTTTCAAGTTAAGATAATAATCTTTAATACAAGTAGACATTTAGGCTACTGTAGTCTTTTGCACTGTTGTATGACTAAAATTTTCAGAAGTTTTCCTGAGATCATTCTGACTCAAAAAACAGGACAGGATATTGGGGCATGAGACACCTTAGAGAAAAGCAAATGGAGAAAAGGGCACATAATAAGGAGAGAAATTTTTTTCAAAATTTCAACATTCTGCCTAGGCCCACCCTGCCGATAGATTTCCAAGTGTGCAACATAGCTTTGCCATATTAAAAGCATGAGAAAGCAGGAGTCCTTGGCTAGGCTATTATTAGATCCTGACTTGCTCATTTATCACACTCCCCTGGTTTTTTTTTTTTATGTCTGATTATGTTGCTTATAATTAAGTTTAACAAATTATGGCTACAAGAGATCTAATTATAGTTGCCAGGTATCTCATTCTTGGCCGGCATTTTTAACCATGATGTCTATTGTCTTCTCTTTATAGAAAGATAAATAGCTTCTTAAAAAGCAAATTTCTATAAATTACTCAAAGTTCTTTTTCCTGAGTCATATTTTCCTCCTCTTTCTCCCTCCATGAATGTCTTTCTTGCCAAGAGAAAGCCTTTTGAAGTCAAATAAGAGATAGGCATGGGAACAAAAGGCAAGATACACACACACACTTATAGATATATGTATGTATATATAGATATAGATATAGATATGTTTAAAATTCGATAGGAGAAAGATATTTATATTATATAAAGGAAATAGAATATGGCTTACTATACATAAAATCCTCAAAAGCTACATACAATGTCAAAGCAACAAATTCTTAATATAATTGACAATGACATATATTTTAACCACTTTTGTTATGCATAGAGTACTTGTGATGTTTAAAGAGGCTTTCTAGCATTTTGCAATAGAGTTTAAGAACCCTAATTAAAGGAAAAAGTAGCCATGTGTATCATTTGTCAATAACACATTACTCACAATAAACAGCATAATAAATTTTAAAACGTATAAAAATCACGTAAAAGTCTTATACCATCTTGACACTTCAAGGAAAAAAAAAACTTAATCTGCCTGCCCAAAAAAGCAGTCCCCCAATTGTGCTCTAGGCTCTCTTAAAACTCAATGGGCAGAGAAGAGTTTTTTAAAAATTAGTTTGGGGGGGTACAAAGAGCAAAAGTGTCATCTTGTTGCCTTTACCCAGGGGATAGCACTAAATAGCAATACCCATGTCTCTTGTGAACAAAAAGTCAGCTTGAGGTTATATGAATGAGAGTCATATTAAAGAGTATTCACCTTTTGCCAGAAAGTAGCCATCAAAAAGGTGAGGTCAAGTACAGGACTTGTAAAAAACTATGTATTGATAAGGGTGCTACAGCTGTCTTTCACAGTATGGAGTCCCAGTACAGAAATGAGTTCTAAATGTAGGCACAGCATTCGAGATCACCCACAAAAATATTAAAAATCAGTTTCAAGGGTTAAAAATGTCCTAACTTTCTGTGTAACTTTTTTTCCCATTCTTTAACTTATTCTCTTGGATTTCTATCTAATTAAGCCAACACACTCATTCTAGGTCCATATACTCAGAGAAAATTGAGCTTTGGGGGCAATTATGGTACTGTAAACTCAATATCCTATGGAATAGGCATCACAGCTAAATGTGCTATATTTGTCATGTGCCACAGATGCTAACATTCAGCAAAGTGCAAATACCATGAATTAAAGACACCAAATCAGGCCTTTCCCATTCTCCCCATTTCTAATCCATCACAGTATCATTAGCATCCATTCCTACCACAGTCTTTCTGTCAGGTCCACATGGCCTCATTCCTAACCTATTACAATTATCTCCAATCTCTTGTATCTCTTCCCCCTCTATTCTATCTCCTATACCACTCTCAGATTCATCTTCCTAAAACGCCACTTTTGACCATGCCACTTCCCTAATCAAGAGCCTCCATTTGCCCATCTACACTAGCCCCCCAAAACACAGGCACATCAGTGTTCTCCAAAGTACAGGTCGAGGCCCGCTGTGGCAATGACCTAACCAGAATGGAAACACGGGTTGCATCCCACCTCCCTTGTAATAGCCAATCATGGGCTTGACTCTAACATGATCACACAACACTCCCTGATTCTACTCCCTCAATCTGATGAGCTAGCCCTCAATCTTCTACCCTTTGAATCAGGCTTTGACCCCTCACAGTAATTATAACCCAACTTTCACCCTAGTATTCACAGTGGCAGTTGCTGCAGAGGCACCAAGGAGAAAATTCCTCCTCCAGATCACCTCCTGGTTGTGCCAAATACTTCTTGGAAGGGTAGGGTATCATCTGAGTCAATGACTGGTAAAAAAGAGCCTCACTGCCTCTTGTTTTTGGATTGGACAAGGTGAGTTTCATAGGCATGGATGGGCTTTTAGCTGTCTCCTAAATCTTACCACATTATCTATACCCTCAAACCTTCCCTTCTTCTGAAATTCCATAGTTTTCAAAAGGGTACCTCCATCTTTCTAGTCAGTCAAGTTTACAACCTTTATCATCTTCAACTCTTTACCCTCACTAATTCAACATATACAATCAGTTGACAAATCTTATTTTTCCTATCTCATCCCTTTAAATTTCTATTTTGACTAAGTTTTATAAGAACATAATTATTAGTATAACATTATACTATATAATATACATATTAGTATATACTCTTTTTACTGATAGGAAAATGTGATATAAGACAGGATTAAACTAAAAAAAACTTTGGCAAAGATGGACCTCCAGGCTGGCTTCAACAAAGGTATTGGTTGAACTAAATCTGTTCAATTTATCTGCCTGTTCTCCCACTATTATCCCTATACAAACCCTCCCCTATCAGAGTACCTGGTATAACCAATAGCCTACAGTCAAATCTCTGGATTTACCAAAATGGGTTCAATCTTGAATGCTTCTAAGTAACTCTTTGTCTCGTACCTCACATTAGGGTTTCCTTATGGAACTTCAGAACTTGATCTACTTCAGGTTCCATGAAAGCACTCCAGCTAACAAGACTTGAAGTATAGGATAGGCTTTATTTAATACCAACTCTCCACCACCACTATCTCCCCTACTCCCTCCACACAAAGATTCAATATTGAATTAGTAAATAGCCAAAACAATTTCTCTGTTATATCCAATAAATCCTACCTCCAAGAGACCTACACAGTACTCTAAACTTACAGTAGTACCAAGGATGGAATTCCTTTTATAGGGAAAAACATTCGAGCTTTCTAGAGTTGAACCATCCCCTCTCAGACCTTCACAGTCCACATTACTCACAGTACTAATAAAGGGCAAAGTCTAGTTTTCTCCTCTACATCATTCAGTCCCTTACTGCTCCTTGCTCCTGCTTCCGCCTGACACAGAAACATCTGCAGAAGTCAAGAGGGTGCTACTGCCTGCTGGTGTTCCTGATGCTTGCCCCAGGAACTCCTCACCATTGCACTAATCACTCCATCTCCTACCATCCCAGAGGCCTTGTGGTTCCACAGGAGATATAGAGAGATATAGAAACTTTTCTTGTTTCACTATTCCTCTTCACTCAACTCCTCTCTTCTCCTTTCTGCATGTCTCTCCACCTTTCCAGGCTCCAGACTCAACATTTTTTCTCTATTTTCTCTATGTATATCCTTTTAAAGATTAATCAAAAAGTATAAACTCAGATGGGGAAGGAACTCTTGGTAGGTTTTGATATTTAAGTCCCACATATCCTAATTTTCTCATTTGCCATGTCATTTTGATATATTTGTATTAGTCTGTCATAAGATATAATATCTATTAGAAACAAATTATGGCTTAATGAGCTACTCTTTGTATCGAAGCATACCATTCAGTTGGTTAAAAAAGAAAATCTCTCCTCAGGATATGATCCTCTAGCAAAAAATGATCCAACATGGAAGGCATATTGCTGTAACAGAAAGAATCATGGTCTAGGAGTCAAGTTTTAATCCAAGCTGTGCTTACCTAGATAAATTTAGGAATATCACCTAAGTTTAGCAATGTGTCTGGCACATAGTAGGTACTTAATAAAAGGGAATAAAGTTGGATGACCAACTGACTTAAGCATCCTAGAATTCTTTGAAACCAGGGAGTGTTTCATTTTTTTCTTTGTATCATCACATCCTAGTACAGAGGAACATGATAAATGCCTACTGATTGGTTGATTACAGTCCTTTCTAACTCTATAATTCTATATGCTGCTGTTATTACTTTTTTCAACTATGATAAACTCCTATCCTTTCTGAAGATCAGGGAACAATGCCATAAATAAGAGGAAAGTATAAATGAAGACAAATTGAATTGCCTGGGATGTTGTCTGATAGAAATTGTTATTTAATTATAAACAATGATTAGAGGGCATATCATTCACACTGAGGAAAGTAGTCAATCTAGATTTTTTCTCAATCCAAGCCAGGGACATTTTTTAATCCAACTGAAATCAGCAAGCATTTCAAAAATAATTACTCACTAGAATCTTGTTTTCAAGACCTTCGGCATTCTCAAAGAGATGCTCTATATGAGGAACTAATTAGTGGATTATGTGCTAACATCTGTTGCAAAGGATGAAAAAGTTGAAGGATTCTCCCAAGAACCTTACAAGATCTTAGACATGTGAATTCGAGGTTCATGTTGGAATCTGATGCTATTACAGATGCATTTCACAACAAACAGGGATAGCTGGGGGATTGTTTCTGAACCACCTCATCTCCACTTCCTGGCTTCCTTTAAGTCCCGGCTAAATCTCCTCTTGTATGGGAAGTCTTTCCCAACTTAATTCTTTCCCTCTTAATTCTAGTGCCTTCCCTCTGTTAATTAGCTCCTATTTGTCCTGTCATACAGCTTGTTTTGTGCATATGTTTATTTATTGTCTCTCCATTAGATCATGACTTCCCTGAGGGTAAGGAACATCTTTTATCTCTTTTTGTATCCCTAGCACTTTGTACAGTGCCTGGCACATAGTAGGTGCTAATGTTTAATGATTGATTGAAACTATATGGAATGTACTCAAAATGGGAATACTTGGGTACAGCAGCAACAAGTTCTATCCAATCCATATTTGAGGAACTGGACATGTTGTAGAGGACACAAAACCCTCAGTTATTTATTGATCACCCATTATGTGGGGATTCAAGGACAAAAGAAGCCCTATTGGTAAGAAGTTTACATTCTAATGGGATAAAAACATATATAGCATGAATATAACGTAAATAAATAAAATATGTACAACAAAGCAGTTAAATATGTGGTAGTCTGGGAGGAAGGGTGCTAGCAGGGGATCAGGAAGGGCTTTGTATAGAAGATGGTGCTGAGATGGATGCTCATGCTTTAAGTTTACTAAGCTTTTTACATAAATTATTTCATTGGAGACTGACAGAAACCCCTTGAGTATGAATCAATCAACATACATTTATTAAACATCTTCTATGAGCCAGGCACCATGGTAGATGTTGGAGACACAAGTACAAAAAATAAAACAATCCTATAGTGTGGTTAAGAAAGGTTAAGTGATTAGCCCAGAATCATCCAACTAGTAAGAATCTGAGGTAGGATTTGAATTAATGTTATCCTGAATCCAAGCAACACTACCCTTCTTCTATGCTTCCTCAAAGGATATTTAATAAATTTGAGGAAAGTGTAAATGGCAGAAAAGTCACCACTGTTACATGTATACAAAGGATTTCTTTATAAGGAATATATCCAAGCAAATTTATATCAAGATCTTTCTAATTTTTTTTCCAATTGCACTTAAAAACAATTTTTTTAACATTTGTTTTTTTTTTTAAATTTTGAGTTCCAAATTCTCTCCCTCCCTTTCTCCTCCTCCCTCATTGAGAAGACAAGCAATTTAATACAGGTTTCATTTGTATAAGGATCAAAAAAGGGTTATATAGTCTTTCAAAGAAAGTTGATCATATACATAATACGTAATACACATAGAGAAATGGAGGCACAAAAGCCCCAATTACTTTCCAATTTTTTCTAAAGCAAGTCACCAGGAATTACCTCATCTCAGGGTGTAGCTTCCAAAGCAAGATCAGTCAGCCCCAAGATAATCCAGAGACTATGAGACTCTACACATCTAAAAACCTAGATCTACTTTCTAATTATTATGAAAGTTCCTTATCCTGGTTGGCAATGAGGGAGCTATTTAAAAACCAGTACTTTCTAAATAAGAGTTCTCCTTGGTTCAATACACTACATCTGGGAGCAATATTAGTTACAAATGAAAAGGTGTGTACATCTCAATATTCTATTCTAGAGACTCATTATAGAGACTCAAGAATATACCTCAATTTTGTCTACAGTGACACACAACCGAATTACTTTAAAATTTTTCTTTCAAGTTAAGTTGCCTCCAAAGTAACTTGTAGTAATAAATATACAATCAGAAAATAAGTCACACTGTTTAAATAGAGTAAGAGAGTACTCTTATTTCTGCACCCAAAGACGTACCTTAAGAGAAAGAAGGGACTTTTATTCCATATAGTAGACTCTTTGAACAACCTTAATTAATTAGCCAAACCACCTGGAACCATACTTTACAAATTCGAGCTCTTATTTTCTTGAATACTAATGACAACATGAATATAGTTGTCACTAAGATTCTGTATAACATAATCAAAATTCAGATTTTCTTTGTTTCCTCACCCCTAAACAATTTTTTTAAAATACTTGATCATCAAGTAAACTGGAACCCTTCCTTTTTTTCCCCTCCCAAAAAAGGCAGCTTTGGCAATGTCTTCTCCCAACTCTACTGAATATGGAACCACTATTTTTCAGGAAAAATTTCAGCAAAATTTGCCCAAATTTTGGGCAAATCATAGACAAATCAAAACGCAATGCATGGTACTCTTTTGTACCATGTTGAAATGTATTCAAAAGCAAGGAAAAGCCTAGCTGTGTGTTTTTAAGTCTAAAAAGTTATTCCTGAGCATTTTATTTTAGTTAATCTCAGGCTCAAATTCTTATCAGGATGAAAAATTACCAGAAGGAGAGCAAGCCAAAAATATTGCACAAATGCAACTTGAGGTCTGTATGACTTTGGGGTCCTTGCCCAGCTTCAGCCACACACAAATTATCAAGTAATGTCCGTTTTTACCAGCTCTTCTATGAATTTTTACGATAACTCTCGCCTTGGACAAACTCAGGCAAATGCTTCAAAATCTTCCCACTTTCTCACTTTAGGGAGCCATAGCCAATACTGAGCAAGTCTCCATAAGTGATTGTACAATTGGGGACCATTCAAATTAACTTGTGCTTTGCTATATATCTGGATAACAAGAGATCAGCAGCATTTGTAAGAAATAAATAACTCACCAGGAATTACCTCATCCCAGGGTGTAACTGGAACAATATCACACTAAAGAGGTCAAAATTGTTTTTTAAGCTTTTTTCTTTTTAAAACCCAGCTTACTTTGTTTTTCACCCTTCATCTCCACCCCTCTCCCCTTGAACTGAATCAAGCAAGGAAAATTCCACTTTGAAGCACAGACGGTGAAAAGAAAAGAAATCAAAGCCTCCAAAACCCATTCTCTCCCACCATCACCCCTCCCCGCCCCACCTTCCAAAAGCCTTGCAACTGAATTCATGAAGAACAGGCCACAGAAGGGCCGTCAATTAAACAGGCACTTTGAGTCGGAGAAGCCCATTTATGTAAAGGCACTATATGGACTCACCCTCATTCACTTATGCATCAAATTTGTTCCCTTTTTTTTTAAAAACTGGGGATTAGAACATGTCTAATGCCATCAATTGATGTTGGAAAATGGGAGTACAGAATGAAGAAACAAAGAAGAGCACAGATCCAGCATCTCTGGATCTCACCAGGATGCAAATCATTTAATAGGATGCAAATTGCTTGACCCTTGAAAAGGACAAGAAGAGGCTGGGCTTTCCTGAGCCAATGATTTCCATTTCCATTACTGCTGCATATTGAACCTGCCCCATCAAAAAATGGGTTGTCTCCAAGTTGGGTTTTCTTGCTGTTGCAAAGGGAAAATTCTGCAAATTGTAAAGCACTATATAAATATAAGCTCTTATTAGTACACATGGATATAGCTAACAGAATCTATACACAATAGCTTTCACAATGCTAGGCCCCACCACAGAGCTTTAAGAGAGCAAAAAACCAAGAGATAAGGCACACTTGTATTGATGATTCCATTATGTAGATTAAATTTACATTAGCCAGGGCCCTGGAACATATGTACAAATGGTGGTTTTGTCCTTTTATATCATATCCCAACCTTGCATCCAGATCTCACATCTATTAGTGACAGAACTGGTTTTGAAAGTAATGAATGAAAAAATGAAAAAAAATATATTTATTATACAATTACTGTGTGCAAAAAGACTGTCCTAAGTGCTGAGGACAGCAAAAGACCAAAGGAGGATGGTCTTTACTCTTAAAAAGAAATAGACGGAAAAAACAGCAATTGGATGATTTTCTGCCATAACAGCAGATGGAAAGAAAGGCCAGTTGGTCTTAGGGTACAACAGCAGGGGAGATTATCTAAAAATTATCAATGAGCAAAAGTATTTGATACAATCCTTCTTTATAACCTGACTAATGTCTAATGTGAAAGTATTTGCAGATCCTATACTTGATTGTATGCCCCCATGGTGGGGGGGAAGGGGGAAGGCAAGGGAAGGAGAGAAAATGTGAAACTCAAGGAATTATGGAACTGAATCTTGTAAACTAAAAGTAAACAAATTAATAAAGACCAAAAAAAATTTTAAATGAGCAAAAGTATTGGTTTGCTAACTAGCAAAAATGTATAGGACTAGTTGATTATAGAAGATTGTTTGTAGCTGTTTATCTGACTAGGAGAAAAATGTCAAACTGGCTATATCCCTTATGCCAAATCAGATTAAAATGTATTTTAATAAATATTTAAATAAACCTTTAACATCAAATATTTAACAAAATAAACAAAAATACAATAAAACTTAGATAATGCTGATATGTGGTTTTCTAAGTTAATATGACCTACAGGTATCCTCACATATAGTTTAGCACTCCTTTTCTATTTGAGTTTCATACCTCTGGGTTAGAGAATGGTAATAATGTCAAAGGCGTCATTTCAGGTGCAATTCCATCATGGACAAATTCACATCTTACAAATAAAGTTAGTGCAATAGGCCAGTTAATCATGGATAAATCAGCATTGTAGGAAAAACAGTTCAAAGCATGTGTCCTATTGAAGGTGATTCAATGACATCATGTTCTCAAGGGAAGGATAGAAAAATTATGCAGAAGAATAATTGTGAATTCTCACTAAACTGCTACACTCAACATTTCAGGCCACTATAGCAGACTACTTTTTTTTGGCCATTCAGAAATATTTGCCTTGCTTCTAAAGCACTGACTATTTAGTCAATGGATAATGAACATTAATTACTAACAAGTCATGTGACCTAAGGCAAGAAATGTTACCGTTTAAATTTCGGTCCTTCCTGCTTACAACTGATGGGGAAAAAAAAATCACATTTTTCAGCCACAACAATATTCTGTATTTCTGTGATACATGGTCACAGAATTGAGGACAAGTGCAAGAAAAGAACTGAGAACTAAAAACCTTCAAAAAAGATACAGCTCTTGACAAGCAAGCACCAAGGCACAGAAAGCTACCCCCAACCAAAAGAACAAAGCAACGAACACTGGAAGGTACCATCCTAGATGAGGCTGAAATGAAGCAGGCAGCTTACTGTCTGTTTGTCTCCTTTTCTCAGTACCATATGCCCCTAGTGCAGGAGTTTTTAGCTTGGGGTCCATGAACTTGGTTGTCGATTATTAATTGCAATAATTATATTTCAATATAATTGGCTTCCTTAAAAAATCTTTTGTATCTTATACATTTCGAAACATTCTGATAAGGTGTCCTTAAGCTTCATCAGACTACTAAAGGGATCCATGACACACACAAAAAATTAATTTTTAACAAAAAAAGTTAATTTTCTGCATGGAACAATCAAGTATGCAAAAGATTTTCTACTAGATTGCTAGCCTACCTTGAAAACTGATGATCTAGGAACCACTGAACTGGGAATTCTTGAACTTTTTCTGACTCTAGATCATTTTATGGAGGGCAAAAGACCAGCCAAAATAAGTAGCTCTCATATTCCTCTTCTAAGTTTTCAAGCCCTTTCTAAGTTACTGCTTTTCTGAGGTCATCTCCTTGATTCTAGTAGCCCTCCTTTCCTGCACATTGAAACCAGAGTGGTATATCTAAAATAACCATTTTCACCGAGTCATTCCTGCTTAAGAAGCTTTAGTGGTTTCTTAACACTTATTAAGTCCATTCCATGCTCTTCAATCTTCTATATCACACCATCCCTCCACTAGCTTCCTAACCAACCTGTCCAATGCCATCTAGCATGCTTTCCTGATGGGCCATATTCTCAGCCTTTCCTATCACCTTCTTTATCAGTCCTGTGTCATATTACCTCAGGACCCTGCAACTGACAATGAATAAACTGAACTAAACTAGTTTGAGCTAAAATGTTAATAGTTAATGATAGATTAATATGTTACTTCTTCCTAGGGCCATAGGGGCTTTCAATGCCCTGATGCAGATGAGGAATTACAGAAGAATTTCAGGTACCATGACAAGGCCTGTGGAGGTGACATTTTTGGGCAAGGAAAGCCTTTCAACATTCTTCCAATTATACCATGTAGGCAACTGCCAACACTGGTCAGTTCTGATTAGGATCTTCCTGGTTCTGGTCAAAACCTGTCCTGAATTAAGTAGCTCACAGTGGTTTGGAAGCACTGAACTACAAAATAGTGTCCACTCTCTACACTTCAATTAAATGAACTCATACATCTATGTTACTCTAAGACTGACAAAGTAATGCCTTCAAAAGAACTTTGTAAGATAGTTAATGAAAATGTTATTACCCTATTTTGCAAATTAAGAAAACTGAGGAGCCATTAGGTGGTGCAGTAAATAGAGCACCAGCTCTGCAGTCAGGAGGATCTGAGTTCAAATCCAGCCTCAGACACTTAATACTTACTAGCCATATGACCTTGGGCAAGTCACTTTACCCCCAATTGCCCTGCCTTCCCCCCTGAAAGAAAAAGAAAACCGAGGCACAGAGAGTAATGCTGTCCAAGGTCACATAGCTAATAAATATAACATATGGGACTCCAACCCATATTCTCCTGACTCCAAGTACAGTGTTCTTTCCACCTTAGTGCCTCATGAAAGCGTTAAGAAATAATAGAGAAATAGTTATTTCATGCAACAATAAGACTTGGAAAGGAATGAGGCAGAATGAAGTAAGTTTATCTGACGATAAAAGGGTAGTGTGCTTTAAGAAAATCTTGACCTATAAAAATCCAAACACAATACAGAGATAAATTACAGAAGATTTATATTATCAAATTATATATACATCATACATTATGAAATGAGTCATTGCTTTAAAAGAGGATTCCTTTATAACAGTGGGTACATTAATTAAAATAATTTAAATATACACAGACATACTTTCCAGGAAAATATCTACCCTCTAAAGTTAAATACACCAGTCCTAGGGGCAAGGAATGTGATGGCAGGGTAAAAGAGACTCCTGCCTCACTGGGGAGGTTAAAGTTTTTTATGTAATCACTTTAGGAAAGTCTCTAAGAAAAATGAACAGTCCACATAAAATCACAAGATTTTAGACCTGGCTCGATGGGGTGGCAGGTAAATAAATTTATGCCTTAAAGTAGAGAGATAGATGAGTTCTGGAACCCAGAGCAGGTTCCTAGAGGGAAACAGCAAAATTGAAAGAAGTTAACATTATGGACAAAGAATATTAGATTCAGAAGAGGGAAAAACCTGAGGTCAAGTCTTACTACTTCACTCTACAGATGAGGAAACTAAGGCACAAGTAACCTGCCCAAGGACACACAAGCAGCAAGCAGAAGATTCAGAGTTCACATTTAGGTCCTTTGATTCCAAACCAGACATTTCTTCCTTCTGCTTCATGATGTCTCGGATGTGACATGGAAAAAATCAAGTGGTCTGAGAATGTTTTTCAGGTTAGAAAGGGAAATACTGTCAGCTTTAATTGACTTTAGAGATATACTTCAAAACTACATTACGAGTGAAGAGGAGACAAAATAAGCATTTCTATAGTCGCTACTACATACCAGGCACCGTGCCAAGTGATTTTTATACTATCAACTTCTTAGGGCTGTTGTGAAGATCAAATAAAAGAATTCATTTATTGTGGTGTGCTTGATCATATAAGCTATTATCAGTATGTAAAAGGCAAATGGGCCTAAATAAGGAATCTAAATTAAAATAGCATTTTTTAAAAACATCAGATAGTCTATATGAGTCTATCCTTTGGAAAGACAAATTTACTACTTTCCATTTCCAAAGACTAGTAATTGGACTGAGTGAGATGGTGCTGATCATAATAACTAGACACTGATATCAATATATCAATAATATCTATATTGATACAGTATTCATGGAGTGACATCCACACTGATACCTTAGATGCTGCACAGATAAAGATACCTTCTACTGAGGGCATCTGCTACTGGACTGCTGAACTAGCATCACTGTTATTTCCCTTCAAAGCTGCATCATCCTCTCCAAATCTGTCTTCTGGCAATCTAGGCCAGGGCTTGGGCTCCTCTTGTAGTCCCTTCTCTAGTGTGGAGACTCTCCCTTCTGGCGCTCATCCCAAAAACACACCCAAGACCTCTGGACCTCTTCAACTGCAAAGGTCGCCTTCTTGCCTTGACATCTCCATCTTGAGGTTGAGTCCAATCACCTCATCACCTAGTCACTGATAGATCACCTCAAATCTCTCCCCACTTCAATCCATTCTCTTCTAAGCTGCCAAGGTGATTTTTCTTTTTTGTTTGTTTTTTTTTTTTTAAGCAATTGGGGTTAAGTAACTTGCTCAAGGTTACACAGCTAGTCATTATTTATGCGGTGGGTGCTCATTTTCTGAGGCCGGATCTGATCTCGGGTCATCCCAACTCCCAGGCCGGCACTCTTACTCACTGCACCACCTAGCCGCCCCTTTAGGGCAATTGGGGTTAAGTAACTTGCCCAAGGTTACACGGCTAGGCTTTTGTTTGTGTGGATTAAGTGTCGGAGGCTGGCTCCGAACTCAGGTCCTTCTGACTCCAGGGCCGGCGCTCTATTCACTGCGCCACCTAGCCGCCCCCAAGATGATTTTTCTAAAGTGTAGCTCTGACCATGTCACCTCATTGCCAAATGAACTCCAGGGGATCCTTGTTACTTCTAGGATCAAACTACTTGATGTCTATCTTACATTTAAATCCCTTCCTAACTTGGCCCATTCCTAATTTTCCATTCTTATAATACCTTTTTCCCTTCCATGCCTCTATAATCAAGCTACAAAAGCCCACTCGTGGTTCCTCAAACATGACACTCCATCTCCCTTTGTCCCCCATGCCAGTAATGCTCTACTCCTTTATTCCACTTCTCAGTTTCCCTGGCTTCCTTCAAAACTCAGATCAAAACCCTACCCTGTGCAGGAGAACTTTTTTGATCCGCCAGATGCTAATGCCTTCTCTTTCCAAATTGCCTTCATCAATTCTGTACATAGCTTGATGAACTTAATTATTAAATGTTACACCCATTTGAATATATGCTTCTTGAGGTCAGGTACTGGTTTGTTTAACCTTTTTTTGTATTTGTTTGTCGACAATTATTACATTCATAAATTAAAAAAAGAAAAGAGAACCTCTTTATCGAGGGGTTGTCTAGCAAGGTATTTGCCAGGCCCCACTGATTAATTTCCATGATGGAAGAGGGAAAGAAGATTTAAGAGGTAGCACAAACTAGACACAAGTACTCCCCTCCCAAAAAAAGAAAAGGCTTGCCACATTTTTTTACATGTCAATTTCCCCTAAAAGGACAAAATCATAGGAACTAAAGGTGGTTATGGTGGCATGTTCATATCTACATATTTTCATTTTGAGTAGAACAGTTGGAAGGTGGGAGAAAAAAAACAATAGAGGATTCTGATCCTGTAGCTGAGTGAGAATAGCTCTAGGCAGGTAGGGTCTAAAGGCTATTATTGGAGAGATTAAAATATTCAAATCCCTACCTAATTTAGGTAGATGACTAATGTCTAGTAGCAAGCTGGAAGACAAGTGATGCTTCCAGAAAGGAAGAGTTTGAAAGTTCCCATATGATTTCTGAGTAAGCTGTAATTTTAAGTAGGGAATATACCAGCATCTGATGTAGAGAAATAATCATTGGAGAGAGTGGAACACAGTAGCTAGATAGGGACCCTGGAGACAGATTCAAGGGCTAATTCTGACATCAACTGGCCATGTGACACAGGCAGGTCACTTCATCTCTCACTACCCTCAGACAATTCTCTAATAAATTACAGATGGTTCCCCAATCTATATCAGTGGAGGACATTTCCACACCAGGAGTTCACCATAGAATAATAACAAGTTGCTGTGTTTGTCCTTTGTTTTTGAAGAGGACCAGGGCATCAGGGAAATGATGACATGACTTGCAGTTGATTTTAATTTGAGTGAAGGAGAGCTGTCCAAGGTCACCAGCCTCACTTTCTCCTCCAGAGCCATCTGGGACCAGTAGCCAGATATTTATCAGGATGACTGGAGATGACCCAGGATGCAATGGGAGACCTGGTCCTTTTGGGCTAAGACTTTTTCAAGTATTCACTTAGAGTGAGGTAATAGGCTTCTTTAAGAAGAGAGTCTAGGGATGGCTCCTTTAAACAGAAAAAAAGAGAAAAAAATCAAGCTGGAAGGGGAAAACCCTCAGGGTGGCTATTTCAAGAGAAACAGTCACCACGACATTCACTCTAAGCCAGGAGGGCCCAAAACACAAAGATGAGGATAAAGGTAAGAACAATTAAGGAGACACAGAGAAAAGAATGGAAAAGCATAGATGTCTATTGTGTAGAGGAGAAAAGCCAATTTTAAAGTGCCTAATCATGGTCATTATCTTTATCCTTCAATGTGACTATAAACAGAGATTCAGTCTCCTCCCAGGTCTAGTTTCTTTAGAGAGGCAGTTGGACAGTTGGCCTCAAAGCCAAAGCCTTGCCTCTTCCATTTACTGGCTCTGTGACCCTTGGCAGGTCCCATAACTTTTCAGGGCTCTGGGCAGCTCTCTAACACTATAAACTACAGAAAAGAGAACTATAATTTGGCAGAGGGAGTTCCCTTTACCAAGGAAATTACAAATTCATTTTATTTGTTTTTCTTCTAACTAGTAGATTTTCACTAACGGTTGATACCTCACAGACCTCCATGACTCCAGGCCACTGTATAATGGCGACTTTTCCAAATTTCCATTGTTCTCCATCTTGCTCCCACCAGAAGTCCCTCAAATGTCCAGTTAAGCATTTCAAAATGAATTTTGACTAACATTAGCCATGCTATAGAATCATATTCTAAAAGGTGCCTTATTGTAGGTACTATGTGTGTGCCCACAAATATGGATGAAGTGCAATCCTCGGGCCCAGAAATAAGCCTGATCAACGCCAGGATCACCCTCAAGCAGACCCCTCTCTCATCCCCATGTTGAAATGTTGCCTTGTTCCAGTCCTGGCTGTAAAGTTTCTTGTTCTGAAGACAGTGACAAGGAGAACCAGCAGCAATTGCCAAGAATTTGACCTCCTGCCTGCATCTTGAACATTGGAAAGATTCCCTAGTAATATTAATAATAGTCAGTGTTGTGCTCATATAGATGCAGCTTCAAAATATGAGCAGCTAATTCTTTGTGGTTCCACAATGAATTTATTTAAAAGCTGTGTCTGAAATGAGACAAGAGCAAAGAAACAAAATGGTCATTTCTAGTTTTGTCATATCACTCCTTTTCCTCTCCCTTCCTTTCTGCTACCTATCATGGCCTCTTTCAGAATTATTTTTCATATATCTTCATATATCAGAATGTAAGTCAGCTAAATCAAGTCACTCCATAGACCCAGTTTGCAACACAATAATTCTATAGTCTCTTCAAGTTTTACTCAAACTCCTCTCAATCTTCCGATGTTTTTGTTTCCTCCGGAAATGTTCCACTTACTCATGCCAGTGCTGATTACAACTGGGTAACTCTACTCATTTATAAAACAAGAGACAAGCTCCATAGTGGTGGTAAGTACAGAGTTGGGGTGTGCTTTCATATGGACATTCAGCTTGTGCACAAACTCATACTTTTGTAAGAGATGCAAAGAGGAATGGGCAATTCCAGCTACCTGGAGGTGTGTGAAAATTGGGCAATGTATTGGTCAAAACTCTATTTGCAAAGCAACACTTTACTTAATGTGTAGAGCTGTTTTCGGGGAGCTTGAATAGCCTGTTTCTAAAACACTGAAACATAATTCATTAAAACTTTGCTTTGCAATCCATGGCCAAGAAGAGGTACTACAGAATCTTTTGTTCAGGCATGATCCAAGGCTTTCCTTTACTAGAGAGAAACAGGAAATTGTGTCTTACTGGGAATAAAAGAACTTGAAAAGCAAAGCGTTCATTTCAAAAAACCCCAAAAACCATTTTGTCAAAGTAGATTCAAAATGTTGCTTCCATTATTCCCACTTAGGAAGCTGGCCTAAGCAGAGATTTTGGATAGTGTTTGCATTTAGTGTCCTTTTATTTAAGAAACATTCATGCCCCTGAATATGATCATCAGTCTACTGAGCCCCTGACATCTCCATTAGAAAACAAATGTTTCTTATATGCCACTGGAAAGAGAGGCAGAACATTTTTAAAGGGCTTCAGGGGGTCATTTGTCTGCCAAGAACCAAAATGGCCCCTTAATTTACATGCTCCTCCAAGCTGGGAAGATAATGTGCTTATTTTTTGTCTTCAAAGTGCTAAGTAGCTTATTTAATTTTTTTAATGTAATTGATTTTCCTGGGGGTCTCTCCCTGCTATATAACAAAATACCTTAGTATCTGGCAACCTTGAAGGCTTCCCATAGATACTGGGTGAAATCCAAGGGGCCCATTAATTCGACACTTCTCCAAAGGGGAAGAAAAGCTTTCTTCCCAAGGAGACCAACTAAGAAGTGCAATCAAAACACGAAGGAGAAAAGCAGCTGAGAAGGTGAGAAAGAGGCCCTGGGAGAGACACAGCCAACGGCAAACAGGAAGCCAAAAGGAGTATGAGATTCACTATCATCTCGGCTGCCCACATGTTGTTTCTGCCACCATGCTAGGGAATGCCTAATTAGGTCACTAATTAGTGGAGCACTGATAGCACAATTAAAACTACTGCTTACGGGATTCCTGGAGGGAAGACACCTGGACCCAAAGATACTAATTGGGGTTAAAATAAAACACCCTTGAATCTGAAGGATTGAAATTTTCTAAACATAATTAGGAACCATCACATTCAGCATCTCAACAGCACATACAAGGAGCTCAAACAGTATCAACCTTGGGATTCCAGAATGAAGCTGGGGGAATAGGAGGAGAACACAGGACAGAACAGGAGAGGAATAATGCTGTTGAGGGGGTGTGTGTGTGTGTGTGTGTGTGTGTGTGTGTGTGTGACCACGGTTCTTACCAGTGAAGTCTCAATTCAACTTCCTCAAAGAATTACTAATGTGATAGTAATCAACCAGGTCCTTTAATTTGGGAGAAAACATCACTAAAGAAGAGGAAACCTAAATTTCACCCTACATTACCACATTTACCCTCTCTGCCCCACCCCACCCCTGAATCTGAGGAAGAAATACAAAATATTGATTCACCATATCATTTTCCAGCAAATCAGTACCATGAGTTCTGAATCTCTAGCTTGTCTGGATGAGTCCTGGCCTGCAGGAATAATTAAAAGAATCCTGAAGAAGGGTAAGTTGTGTTTTGCTGCAAATAACTGAGAAAAAGTTAACCAATGCTTCATGTCTCATCAGATGCTATTATCAAGCCTTTAGACTAGAAGCTTACCCAAATGTCTGTACTGCAATTCTTACCTACAGTGGTGCTTGGGCTTATCTGTGGAGGAACACTCATCACCAAATGACACACACTTCTACACTCAATTTGAAGACTAGGATAGAAACTAGGGGAAATATGATTTTTAGTGTTCATTTTTTAAATAAAAAAAATTAAAGGGAGAAAGAATGATGCTGGTAAATATAGTAATCCATAATCTGCGATGAATGTTGGATATGTTTTAGTGAGGATTCCTTTGGTATATAGGTTGACCTAGATAGCCATTGGAGTTCCCTCTGACTCAAATTCTGTGATTCTGTGATTTTATTGTGATTATATATGAGCATTATTCAATAGGTGGAATAAATTCATTCCTCCAAAGTTACCTGCAAGCTCTTTTTGTGGTGGCTAAGAACTAGAAATCAAAGAGAAGACCATCAATCAGAAAATGGCTGAGCAAGTTGTGGTATATGATCGTAATAGAATGTTATTGTGCTATAAGAAATGACGGGCAGGAGGACTTCAGAAAAACCTGGAAAGACTAACATGAATTGATGCAAAGTAAAGTGAGCAGAACCAGGAGAATACTGAACACAATAATAGCAATACTATGCAATGAAGAACTGTGAATGACTTAGCTATTCTTAGCAAAACAATGATCTAAGACAATCCCAAAGGACTCCTGATAAATAAAACATGCTATCTCTAGAGAAAGAATTGATATTGTCTAAATACAGACTGACAGATACTATTTTTCACTTTCTTGCTTGCTTTCATTCCTCTTTTTCTGGCCAGTTATTTTTGTGTGGGAGTTAAGTATCTGAGGCCAGAACTGATCCCGGGTCCTCCTGACTCCCGGCCAGTGCTCTTACTCACTGTGCCACCTAGCTGCCCCTCAAAATGTTTTTTAAAATGTAAAAATTTGTTCTAACAAGTAATTGGGGAAAAACTTTTAAAAAAAAATCCTAAAGCTACCTGCAAAATTAATTTCTAAAACTGATTTCCTCCACTGACTTCCATTTCAAAAATTAGACAGAGATCATGGATTTAGGACTATTAGAGATCTTAAAAGCCATCTATACCAACTCCTGAATTGTACAGATGGGGAAACTAAGGAACAGAGAGTTCTAACAGGTGCTAAGTGGCAAGAGACTAGAGTTGAACTCAGGCTCTCTGATTCTAAAATACAGCCCAAATATTGAACCAAAATAAGCACTGTCCTCTGAAGGAACTCCTACTAAATTTCAAAATGACATGTAGCAATTATTTAAGAATAAATAAAAACCCTTTTAATCATATTGAAGAAAAGGACTAACTTATTGATGGAAACTAATGATAAAAAGTACTCAAAATCAATAACCAAATTAAAATATTTAAATTGTAGATAGTCTAAAGCAATCAGAACGCACCTTATCCCCTGCCTTACATCAGAAGTAGAGCTACAATGAAATTAAGTGAGGAGAGTAGATTCAAATTGTTTGCCATTAATTTCTTTTTTTTCCTTTTTTTTGGGGGGGAGGCAGAGCAATTGGGGTTAAGTGACTTGGCCAAGGTCACACGACCATTAAGTATTAAGTGTTTGAGATTGCATTTGAACTCAGGTCCTCTTGACTACAAGGCTGGTGCTCTATTCACTGTGCCACCTAGCCACCCCTGTCATTAATGTCTGAATCATCATTTTGTTGTTGAGTTCTGCTGTCTGAAGAGAAGATAGAAGAAATCCTATACAGGCTTGGTCTCTCTCCAGAACCCTCTATAATGTTATTATTAAGTTGCCTGTCAACTCAAATCCTTAACAGGTGAGCAAGTTTCTTAGCCCTTGTTTGCTCAGCTATGAAGTAAAGGAAACAAATGTTTACTCTTCTGAAGAGCCTTTTAAAAAGTTATTACAGGAGTCTAAATAAGTCTTCTGATGCCTCTATCCCATTTTCCTTGAAATCTTAGAAGTCAATTACAGACTTTCCAACACTCCCTAGTCCTTTGGCAGTAAATATTAAATACTCTTTCTCTTCTTCTCCATCATATCATCCACTAATTAATTTATGAGTGCTTCCTCAGTTTTTCACAATCAAAGAAAGTAGAAGGAACTAGGTATTGGGAGTGCAGAAGGACTGTGGGAGAGAAACAGGGCAATATAAAATAAAAGAAAATTCTATAAATGACCTTGAATTAATTTCCTAATTTTAAAGCTCCATTATAGTGAGATTCCATATTTTGACCTGTCATATACTATTGAATAACTTAATAGATTTAAAAGGCATCCATTCTGTAGCTTTATGTGTGTTGAGTCTGTCCTACATGCCAGGTGCACACCTCATTCAAGACTAGCTAATATTCTTGGCACAGCTGTTTCATATATGATATGGTCCAGTATGCAGAAGGCTAAATTTTCACAGAATTTCTTACTGCAGGCAAGATGGGTCCCATTACTAATACATTTCAAAGTGACTAATGTGAAGACATCATGATCCACAAGCCTCTTTTGCGGGGTTGTCCTGTTTATCCTACTTAATGGTTCAGGTCCTGAGCAATTTTGCAGGACTGTAAAAAGTTTCAAAGTATGGGCCTGCCTCTCTATAGAAGGACAGATTTCTACACAAAAGCTGATATGTAGATACAATTATATATCAACAATAGTCAAAGCCTGGGGTGGCTTATAGAAAGCTTCCTAACAGTTAATTCAACAAAGGATTAATATGGATTTTTTTTAATCACTTACACAAGTAGCTTTAATGGCCACAACTAGTTAAAATTTCAGTTCCTTTTGAGTTTTATAATGCCTAAGGTACATTTTGTCCTAACAATTAAGACAATGTCTCTCCTAGTCCAGGAATATGTTTTGGTTAAGAACAGTCAGATATTCTGCTGGGAGAGGACAGGAGAGGGGAGGAGAGGAAAGCAAAGGGGAAGAGAAGGAAAAGGAGAGGAGGAGAGAGAAGAGGGGAGAAGAGGGGAGGAGAAGGGATAGATTCCATGCTTAGAATTCTCTCCCTATTCATTTCCACTTCGAGGCTTCCCTGGCTTCCTTCAGGCCTCAGCTAAAATCCTATCTTCTTCAAAAATCCTTTCTTGGGTGACGCAGTGAATAGAGCAACTGTCCTGGAGTCAGGAATACATGCGTTCAAATCCAGCTTCCAACATTTGACACACTTACTAGCCATGTAGACCTTGAGCAAGTCACTTAACCCCAACTGCCTTGCCTTTCTCCCTCAAAGAAAATTTTTTAAAAAATCCTTTCCTGACCACATTTAATGCTATTACTATCCTGTTATTGATCTCTTTTTCATCTGATCTATAGCCAAAGCTATTTTCATGTTATATTCCTTTCCTCCATTAGATTGTGAGCTCCTGAAGGACAGAGATCATCTTTCATCTCTTTATTTCGCCAGCACTTAACACAGTGCCTGGCATACAGTAGTAGCTTAATAAACGCCTAATGACTGACTATATTAAGTCCTACCCAGTGTCTACTCTAGCAAAAAGAAAAACTCAGAGCACAACTGAGAATGAATTAATTTAGTGGGGTCAGGGCTTCTAGACTTGGGGTCAAGAGACCTGGATTCAAGCTGCAGTTCTTAATGGCTCTATAGATAACTCTGGACAAGTCACTTTACTTCTGTGTGCTCTCATTTGAAAACTGGGAATTATTCAAACTATTTATTTTGATATTATAAGTATTTAAAGTATTTTCATTGCTGTAAGGCTTATTTTTGTAAATTTTAAAGCTCTATATAAATGTGAACTGCTAGTCTTACCTTCAAGAGAAGAGATGGTATTCCAGGTTCGAGAAGATTCCCTGACACCAGGAAGCAAGTTGTCATAGAATAGATTGCACTAGATAATGGGGATTTGAAAAGCTGAAAGTGTATCCAACCTAGGAAAAGATATCCTAGGTGCCAAGATTTGAGCCAGAGAAAAATATCATTTTTAAAAATCATGAGAATAATTTCACGTGCATTTGAGAGCCACAATAAGTGGCATTTCTAGATTATTGATATGAGATTTCCATCACAATAATAATTGCCGTACATATAACAATATCATAAGATCTGTATTTAACTCTCACAGCAACCCTGGGAGGCAGGTACTGTTATGACCTCCATTTTACAGATGAGGAAATATATGCAGAGATTAAGTGATTTACACAGGGTCCCATGTCTAGTGTCTGAGTAGTTATTTTACTCTAGGTATCCTAACTTCAAATCCAGTGCTATACTCACTATACTATATTGCCTCTTGGAATAGCAATTGATTATTGCAACGTCCTAGACAAATAATAACAATGCCCTCATAAGTTTGTAACCAATTCTTCGGAATTTTTAAAAGAAATCAAAATTTTACAGATTTTTAAGACGCAGATGAAACACAAAGAATTAGGACAATGGAAAGGCATATGGTGGGCATGAGGTGGTGGCAACACATAACCAATGATAAACTTTGAAGAACAGGAATAAAAAATGTCATTGAGAAAATATAGGATAATTCACTGACCAGCCATGATTTGAGAAGTCCCATGATAAAGTATGTAATCTACTTCCTGAGAGAGAGATGACAGACTCATAGTACTGATCAAGACATAATTTTTGGACATGGCCAAGTGGAAATTTATCTTGCTTAACTCTACATATTTTGTTATTAGAGTTATTTTTTTCTCAATGAGGGGGAGAAGGGGTAGAATGAAAGAAAATAGAATTCTGTTCATTTTAAAAATCCAATTTTTGAAATGCTTGTTTTATTCCATAAATTTAAAATTACATTAAAAAAAATTTTTTTAAAGAAAATGACCCGGAACCTGATTTTATAGTCAGAGTGTGACCACTTACATAAAAGAATTCAAGGGAAAAGAAAGTAGCACACAATATTTTGGGCACATGTTGTATGAACCACATAAAACTTATCTATATCAATGATATTCTAATTAACAATCTAATTTCTATAAGAATAGCCATAGGGATAGATCCTACCACATTTCTCTCAATCTCTATGTAGTTATATTAATATATATGCATAGCAATATAAATCTCTCAACCTATAGATATGTATTATGTATATGTGGGTCTATGTAAAAATGCGATTAGACTTTTTTTACATATAAACTGAGTATGTTTGCTGCATCATATACTTTTTACATGTGTTTGAGGTAGTGGGAGGAGGGGGAATCTGGTCACCAAAGTCCTTCCTGTTAAATAGATACCCTCTAAATGACTGCAAAGAAAAGGACTAGGCAACTTTTAAAATATGTATCCTTATATTTGTACAAATAAATATATATGTATACCTTAAAAAGAAATTTATATGATAACTTTATTATAGATCTAAAAGGAATTAGAAAGTCATACATAATAGATTTGTAGTTTCACGTATAATTATCTTTTTTATTATACTATGCTATGGAAATGCTTGTTTTATTCTATAAATTAAAAATCAAATACATTTTTAAAAATCAAACAAAACTATGGTATGTACGTATGTATGTACATATGTATAAGAGAAGCTGAACTGGTCCTAAAATACATGGATGAACATGAAAGCCTTGGCTATGGGTTCTACACATGCAATTAGAAACTCTATACATACTCTAACTCCCCTCCCTGCCCTTTTTTTAACCTCAGTACTTCAAGGGATCCATGATCATGCTGCTTGGATCATACCCTCTGCCAGTACTGATTGCAACATATCTACCCATTCTCATCCTCTGTAAATAAAGGTCTACGTACTTCCATCAATACTCCATAAGGGGACCACCCAATGTGGAAGATGCTTTCCTCCAGAACTTTCAATTTTTTGAGGATATTAGTGCATCATTCTAGCTGTCCATCTCCTACTAGCATTTCATTCTTAACAAGCTGATGACTAGTCTTTTCCTGGCTATGTATATCCCTAAGGATGTCAGAGGCAGCTAGGTGGCACAGTGAACAGAGTGCTAGGCCTGGAATCAGGAACTCCAAGTCTAGTCTCAGACATTTACTATCTGTGTGACCCTACACATCACTTAACCTTTGTCTATCTCCGTTTCCTCAGCTGTCCACTGAGAAAGCACAGTTGTTGTAAGGATCAAATGAAATACTTGTAAAGTGCTTAGCACAGTCTCTGGCACACAGTAGGTACTTAATAAAGCCTTGTTCCCCCTTTTAACCTTTTCTTACTCACATGTCATCTTTGGCATTATGCTACAGCCTTATGCTTGTCATACATTTTTTCCATTACCTTTTGTGTTGCTTGCTTTTTAAAAATTTAATTTTATTTATTTTTATTACATTTTAAGTTCTGAACTGTCTGTTGGGTCTCTTATAATTGTGGTTCTCAGTTTCTTATATAGATCCTTTAAATTTCAAGTGATTAAAAGTCACCATGAACATTGATAATAACATACAAATTACTGGCAAAGGATGGTAAGACTCCAGAGTTTTATCATGGCATATATACAAAAGGATATTTTTCTAGTCAAGCGTATTTTTCTAGCCAAGACCCCATACCTTAAAAAATGAGGAAAGTAAAGGACAAAAAGGGTGAGCTACTGTCTAAGAGTGACATCATTAGTTGGGACAGAAATGGAATTAAAACTCAAGTCTCGGGGCGGCTAGGTGGCGCAGTGAGTAGAGCATCAGCCCTGGAGTCAGAAGGACCTGAGTTCAGATCCGGCCTCAGACACTTAACGCACACACAAACAAAAACCTAGCCGTGTGACCTTGGGCAAGTTACTTAACCCCAGTTGCCCTCCAAAAAGAAAAAAAAAAAACCTCAAGTCTCTTAACTCTTATCTACCCATTGCTCTGACAGCTGCCTCCTCAGGTTAAGAAACTAGGAACCATGGGGTGGCTAGGTGGTTCAGTGAGTAGAGCACCAGCCCTGGAGTCAGGAGGACCTAAGCTCAAATCCAGCATCAGACACTTAACACACACACACACACACACACACACACACACAAAAAACCTAGCCGTGTGACCTTGGGCAAGTCACTTAACCCCAATTGCTCTCCAAAAAGCAAAAAATAAAAAAAAAAATAACTTAATTATTAAGTTCTAAGTACAATTGTTTTTTAATGTTTGTACACTAGGTATAAGCTAGCAGCTTATATTTTTTTTATTCTTAGGAGGCTATTGTGGTTCAGTGACTTGCCTGGGGCTCATACTAGTAAATGTCTGCAGACAGATTTGAACTCAGGTTCTCCTGACTCTAGGGCAGGTATTCTATCTACTTTGCTACCCAGCTGCCCCAGCTTGCATTTTGTTTTTAACAGGGTTTTCCTACAGGTCTTGCTTCAGCTTAAAAAGCTTTCCTGAGATTTTTACATCATATAAAGAAGATTGACTTATGTTTTCTAAAGTCAAAAGACTTTCTTAAGGAAAAGAATGGATTTGTTCATGTGCATATTATAAACACCAGTAAGTATAATGACATTCATTTAAATCTCACTGATACCAACATCTACGGCCACTATGAACAAGTAATATTAAAAATCCTTTGAAGTTAAGGAAGAAAAGAACTTCCCATGGAGGGATCAAAAGCCAATAGTTTCTTATCAAATTTCCTTCCCCTCCAAAAGGTTTGGAAGTGATTTCAAAAAGAAATATTCTTATCTATTGTAAGAAGACATCATAGGATCATGAAGCTGGACAGTTCCATGAACACCTAGTTCATTCCCCTACCTGAGTAAAGTTGTGTTCCCAAAATCCAAGAAAGGAATCTGTCTACCCTTTCTTTGAAAACTGCAGAAAGGCAAACTATACCACCTCCTTTGGCAAGACATTTAAGTGTCTTACAAATGATACGGTAGAGAGCAGAAACAGAGTGGGACCTGAAGTCAGGAAGACCCGAGTTCAAATCCTGACTCAGACACTAGCCATGTGACCCTGAGCAAGTCACTTAACCCAGCTGTTGAGAGGATTAAATGAAATAATATTTGCAAAAATGATTAGCATAGTGCCTGGCCCATAGTATGTGCTATGTAAATGCTGATTCCTTCCCTCTCTCATCTAAGAAAAGTCCTCTTGGCTACCATTTAAGACCTTCTCTGGGCCTATCTTCAGTGAATTCAATTTAATTCAATAAGAGTTTATTGCTTAAAATGGAAATACAAAGAAAAAAAAAAACAGAACAATTCCCTCCTTCAAGAAGCATAGATTTCACTGGTAGAATGTAAGGAGAGATCACTTAATCCTCGCTTATAAAAATATCCACTCAGATATATGAAGTACTTCTAGTTCTCCAATCAGCTTTACCACCCCCTTGCTAAATAAAGCCAGTTGGCCAACCTTTCTCTCACACACCTTGTTTCCAAGGGTGAGTCTTTGAAGGGATCATAAAACAATAGAGTAGGATGAAAGCACTCTGAGGGTAAAGAGCATTTTTTTGTCTTTTTCCCCAGCACTGAATAAAGTGCCTTGCATAGATGAATATCTGTCCACCTCAAACTGTGGGTTCCAAAACTGAATAAAGGCCTAACCAATGTTGAGTACAAAGGGAAGATTCAGAGACAGCAGAACCTTAGTTTAGTTAGAGTTCTGCCACTTACTTGCTGTGTGACCTTGGCCAAATCATATACTCCCTCCAAAACTCAGTTTCCTCATTTGCAAAATGGGAATGGGGGTAGAGGGAGGGTTGACATTTACTCGCTCTACTTCTCTGTACCCCTCACAACAAAGTTCCAAATCTCTTCTCTCCCCGAACCATCATAACATCTTCTCTTCCTCCCTCAGCCCCCAGCTGAAAACCTCCACTCATACTCAACCAAAAAATCCAGGCCATTCAACACAAACTTCTTCCCCATTTTCCTCCTCGCAAATCCTCATTCATCTTTCAGGCTTATACTCTAGACCTCCTCTACCATGTCCCTGAAATATCTTCCTCCTGAAAGTTCACTCCAGGCCTGGAATTCATACACTGGAAGTACCCCTTCAGCCTCTCCTTCTGATTGGACTGACTCCTCCCAGAACCTCCATTTCAAAAGGTACCTCAGCCAACCATGAGTCATTCCTCTACAAGCTACACTCTGCTGTATAATGAAGTGGCTCCATCTCGCCCTTTCAGCTTCCTTCTATTTATTCTCTTTCCCTATTAAAATATAAGCTTTTTGAGGGCAGGGGCAGTCTTTCTTTCTGCTTGTATTTGTATTTCTAACACTTAGACTGGCATATATTTAGCATTTAATAAATGCTTGCTGAGGATGATTATATCCTCCAGATATAATCCCCCACCATTCCCTCCTTTAACTCCAATCTCTGGAGAAGAGATGGCCCTTCTACATATTCTCCAGCAGGTTGCCCCCTAAATCATATATTCTCTCTTTCTAATCTTCAATCTCCCCCTACTAGTTCTTTCTCTACTATCTACAATCTTCCCCATCCTTAAAAAATAAAAACCACTCACTTATACCATCTCTCCCTATCAGCCTTTTCTTTCCTCCCTTCTCAACTAAACTCTTCAAAAAAGTCATCTGCATTCATTGCCTCCACTTTCTCTCCTCTAGTCACTCTCTTCCAAACAATTCACAAGCTGGCTTCCATTTTTATCACTCAACTAACACTGCTCTCTCCAAAGTGATCGATGCTTGGGGTAACTAGGTGGTGCAGTGAATAGAGCACCAGGCCTGGAGTTAGAAGACCTAAGATTAAATCTGGCCTCAGACACTTACTAGATGTGTGACTCTGGGCAAGTCATTTAACCCCATTTGCCTCAGTTTCCTCATCTGTAAAAGGAGCTAGAGAAGGAAATGGCAAACCACTCCAGGATCTCTGCCAAGAAAACCCCAAATGCAGTAACAAAGAGTTAGATGTGACTAAAAAAAAACTGAACAACAGATATGTATATTATTGCTTCCAAATAATGAATGCAAGCTTCATGAGGGCATGGACTTTTAATTTTTTCTCTCTATCCCCAGTGCCTAGAACAATTGCTGGCACATATTTGGGGATGTAATAAATGCTTATTAAAGTGAAAGCACCTTATAAATCATCATATGTTGTTGAGTCACTGCAGCTGTGTCTGACTCTTCATGACCCCATCTGGGGTTTTCTTGGCAAAGACACTGAAATGGTTTGCCATTACTTCTCCAGCTCATTTTATAGATGAGGAAACTGAGGCAAACAAGGTGAAGTGACTTGCCCAGGGTCACACAGCTAGTAAGTGTCTGAGACAGGATTTGAACCGATGAGAATAAGTATTCCTGATTCTAAGCCCAGTGCTCTATCCACTGTGCCCTGTAGCTGCCCCCCAAAAATCATTATATAAATATATGATATTGTTTGCTCCCACTTTACATCTTTGTTACACTTATCCTGAACTCATCATACTTATATGATTAAGGACAATTGCCTCCCAGTGTCCAAAATCTTGAAATAATGATATATACTATTTTTATATTCTGATTAAAAAAAGTAACATTTTATCTAGCATTTGACTGGAGACCAAAAACATTTTAAAGCTACCTTTAAACTCATTATTATACATGGGAGCTATGGCAGCGGCACACTCATTTCTAAGACTTTCTATTATAGACCTTCAGCCATATTCACACCTGTCATTGATTAGATGTCCAGACAATCCCTGTCAAGGGTCATTTCTCAACTTTGACCTTGCTAGGCACACAACTCAGAATGCCAGCCAGCTAGCTCATCTGCAAACAGTACTAATTACTTTGAAAACTACTTCCAACAAATTAATAAATAGAATGAATTTTTGAAATTGGTGCCAATGATGATCTAGCCTTAGTTAAGGCCAGACATTAAATTAAAAGATCAGAAGTCAAGTACCAAAAATGTGCATTCTTCATGCAAAGCCAGTCTCTACTCTGTGGTACCCCAGGGGAAAAAAATACTTGTGGGTTAGACAATTAATGTTTTCTTAATGCTGCTCAGATGTGCTAATTATGTATAACTGTATTGAGTATTTCAGTTCAAAAAGTCATAAGTGTCTAAACCTATGCTTTTCAGAAGTCATTATAACCCATACCATTAGTATTAACTTAAGATAACTATATCTAATTTTTGAAATGTGTTAAAATTCTCTTTATAATTTTAATATATACAACAATCAGATAAGCTGTCAAATAATTTCTTATGAAAAATTTAGGTCTGCAAAGTTCATTTCTTATAAACCACAAGTAGCAAAAGTAAACCTTCTCTACTAACAGAGGCATCTATGGTTCTATAGCAAAATAGCAACTGAATATTCTAACAGACCAAATCCCAAACTATTACTACAAAACACATTTCCTGGAAAAACTATCATTTGAATAGTATGACCCTTTCTGAGACCTACAGTTGAAAGGTAAATGATTGATTTAAAAGGATAGGGGAAAAGGAGGTTAACTAATGCTAGAACAGAAGTATTTTTCATTCATTTTTCCTCCATGATGAGTAGAATGTGTAATGGGGCCAGGTTTTATTTCTAACTTCAATCAAGACTCAATATATCATTATTACTCACTGAAGAAGCATTTTTCTTACTGCTTGCAAATATTCTTCCTTTCTCATTTATATCATTAACTCTGACTTTAAGTAGAAATCCTCTCATGAAAGTTGTTTTTTTTCCCCTACTGGCACTTCAGCTCTTCAATGTAACTACTATTAATGAAAGTCTGTAGGTTTTCTACCATAGCAAATAAAAACCAAGTCTTTTCTCTGATACCAGTCATCTTTATGGATTTGCTTATTTTCAAGCATCCATATTTTTGCCCTCTAGAAAAGCCAAGGTATACGGGCGGCTAGGTGGTGCAGTGAGTAGAGTGTCGGCCCTGGAGTCAGAAGGACCTGAGTTCGGATCCGACCTCAGACACTTAACACACACAAACAAAAACCTAGCTGTGTGACCCTGGGCAAGTTACTTAACCCCAATTGCCCTCCAAAAAGCAAAAAAAAAAAAAAAAAAAGCCGAGGTAATTTTCTTTACTGCTCAGATACATCTCAATACCAAACATGAAGATACCGCTAAACAAAACAACTCATCTGAAAGGGAAAACTTAGTTCAACTACAAATGATGAGTAATAGGCTTTTCACTTACATAAATATTGCTAATTAGCTGCAATCACCTACAATTTGACATTTGTTAAGTAGTTAGAAGACTTTCAGAATTTTCAACTTCTTGATTGGTCTATGGGAGCACTTTTAATTTCCACAGAATCCATTCATCCATTATAAAAAATAATCCACATGTTTAAATCATTTTAAAGGGTCAGACATACCATGAAAAGTCAAGAGTTGCAAAGATTCATGATCTTTACACTGAAAAAAAAAATTTTTAATGACTAACAGAGGATTGGTACTCAAGGTAAAGAAGAAGATGGTAAGGAACAAAGTGAAGGGAACAATCGTTTATTAAGTGCCTACTATGTGCTAAGCACTTTACAAGTATTGTTTCATTTTATCCTCACAACAACCCTTGAAAGTAGGTGTTATTATCCCCATTTTACAGGCAGCAGGTTAACTGATTAATCCTATCAAGAAAGTACCTGAGGGCAGATTTGAAGACAGGTCTTCCTGACCTCAGACGCTGAGGTCTAACCACTGACTGTATTACCTTGCTGCTTGTGGTAAGAGTAATCACCTTGCTCAGGTAAAATATAGCTTTGGGTTCCAAAACAACCAGCAGATGTGATTGCTGAACCACTATCGGTGATATTTTAAAGATAAGTACCACTGGATTAGAGAAAGGCAAACACCCGCATTTTCAAAAAAAGGGAAAAAGAACAAAGTCTACAAACTACAAGCCAGTGAGCTTGACTGATTCTTAGGAACATTCTCCAACAGATAATAAACATTTAGAAAAGGAATCAATAATTACATAAAGCCAACATGGTTTCATCAAAACCAAATCATGTCAGACTAGCCTCATTTCTTTTTTCCAGTCAACCAATCAATAAACATCTACAAAGTCTCTACTACCTTGCCAGGCTGGGAACTAAGTGCCCAAGATACAACAGGAGGCAAAAGACAGTTCCTCAAGGAACTCACAATCTAATGGGGGGTGGGGGCAACAAGCAGATAAATACATATATAAACAAGCTATGTACTAGGGTAAATAAAAAATAATTAACAGAGAAAAGGCACAAGAATGAAGATCGGTTGGGAAAGGCTTCCAACAGAAGATAGGATTTAGCTGGCACTTGAAAATAGTCAAGGAAGCCAGGAGATAGAGATGAGAAGGGAGGCAGGAGTAAATTAAATCATTTAAATCATTAAATGACAGCAATGCTATGGAATGCACTTACCTAGGACTTAGCATAGCTTATAATAAACTATCTTATACTATTCTTGTGGAGAAGATAGAGAGATAGAATAGATCCAGATAGATTCAGAACTAGTTGGATGACTGGAATTAAAGAGTAGTTGTTCACAGTTCAATATCAATGGGCAGGAAGTCTTCAACGGACTACCCCAGGGATCTCTTCTTGGCCCTATGCCATCTCACATTTTTATCATAGATTGAATAAAGGCCTGGGTGACACGCTCATCAAATCTGCAGAAGACACAAAGCTGGGAGGGAGAGCTAACACACTGGATGACAGAGTCAGAGTCCAAAAAGATCTTACAGCATCCAGCTGAAGCTAATACTATGAAATTCATTAGTGATAAATATAAAGTCATGCACTATGGTACAAAAAAAATCAATTTCACATTAGTTATGGTACAAAAATCAACCTCACAATAGCAGCAGACATGGAGAGACAGCAATTATTCAGGAAAGGAAGAGGGCAGGTTTAAGGGACTACAAGCTCAATGTGACACAGCAGTGTGATATAACAGTCAAAAAAGTAACGTAATCTTGGGCTGCATTAAAAGGAGCACAGCTTCCAAGAATAGGAATAGTTCCACTATCCTCTGCCCTTATCAGATCTCATCTAGACTGTAATATTCAATTCTGGATCAAGAATGACATTGATAAACTGGAGATTGTCAGGAGGAAAGCAACCATGATGGTGAAGGACCTTGAGACAATAACATAGGAGGTTAAGTTGAGGAATTGGGGATGCTTAGCCTGGAGAAAAGAATAGGACTTAACAATTGTCTTCAACTTTTTGAAGGTCTGTCATGTGTAGAAGGGATTAGATTTATAATGTTTTACTGGAGAGGGCAGAACCAGGAGCTATGGGTGGAAATCACAAAGAGATAAGTGAAGGACTGATAATCAGAAAAAAAAATTCTAACAATTAGAACTGTATGAAAATGCCTCAAGAGGTAATGGTTTGCCCCTCCTTGGAGGTCTTTAGGCAGAGGCTTAATGATCTCAAGTGATCAGGATATATTAGAGTAAGGGATCCCTTTGGTGCAGGGGACAGACTAAATGGCCACTGAGGTCCTTCCAACTTTCAAATTCTAAGAGTCTGTGCTATTCCAATTCATTCCCCGTCTCCAATTTACTCTATCATACATAGTCAGGAAATCACCAACTAGTCATTTTAAATACATTTTTAACAAAAATAAGTCCTATTAAGCCAAGCCAAGTTTTAACACATAGCTAAATTATATAGCTGTTTAACCTCCCCACCTAAAAAACACAACTTGACTTTGGACATGCTGGCCAACTCAAAATACAGCATCATAAAAGTAAACAGGCTATGACCTTAGGAAGAGGTTAAGTACCCTCCATTTTAATTAAAGATTTATTTTTAGCATCTTTATTTTAGAAATATATTTTCATTTTCTTTCCTTTTCATTAACAAATCATTTTTAAAAGGAAATGCAATATTGCAACTGAATGAGCTTCTATAATTAATGAGTTAAGGGTTCCAAAACTTCAATTTTTATAAACATGTTATTGCTAATACCTTAAATATATAAATTATGTGTATTTCTTAATTTCCTGACCATAGGAAAAAAATAATGATTCTAAAGTTTATCCCGTGGGTGAGCCAAGAAAATGTGTGTATTAGTCTGTTCATTCTAACTACTAAATGCTGAAGCAAACACACTTTAAGCTCCCTAAATCCTTTCTGAATTTGATGTTATAAATGGATTGCTTGAAGATTTCTGCCATGAGCAAATTTGAAAATTGGTTTTGACTTTAAACTTGTGGTGAATATTTCCTGACTTCAGCTCATGTGGAAATTTTAAAAGTCAATAACTACATGTCAATTTCAGGCCCTATCCCTGAAAGCTCACTCAAGACAACACTACCTGACAATTTACATTTGTTCATTACAGAGATATAAATAGCTAATGTGGTCATTTTAACCAAATGGCATTTCTCAAGAGTGCACCTACTTTAAGAAATATCTATACTCTTCTAACTCCTTAAATTCCACTTCTAGAATTTCAAGGACAGAGCATATTACTAATCATTTTCTGACTTAAATGATGTAATGATATCATAGTTTACATTAAAAGACCTTATACTTTGTCCTGTGAGATAGTAATATTAACAATGGCACAAGAAGGTCCTCGAAACATAGTCTGTAAAATCCTTATAAATTATATAAAAATCATTATTCATATTTATTTTCCTATTAAAATTTTGCAAATTCTATGCACTCTTTAAAATTCCAAGCTACACAGTTGTCAGATAGATGAGAGACTCTTCTATAGAAGAAATAGTGTATCCGCTTGAAAATACTAATGGAGAAACTCTTTAGATTTCTGTAATCTTAATTTTGAGAGGAAAATACTTCAAAATTCTTCATTGCTGCGATAAAATTGTTCTTTTGTATGATTCTACAACTAGTCAGTGTGCAATTTGAAAGCTTTACAAACACAAAAAATGGTATTCAATTTAAAACAAATAAAAACAATGAGGTATGAAACAACATTTCATACTTTTAAACCTTAAAAAAATACTAGAAAGAAATACTATCTTTTTAAGTAGTCAAAATTCCAAATGATTCTCTGCATAAAGCATTTAAATCCCTGGTACCAAATTTGACCCCTGTAGAGATAAGCGCATATATTAATGTATTCTGCCAGAACTCTTGACAAATACAGAGAGTACCTTCTCCCTAGTGAGTTGACATTCCAAGGGAATATAACTCGTGATCTTACCTCTATGAGGAGGGGCTTACAACCCTGGATATTCTAGTAAGTTAAGTCATAAGAATGAATTTTCAGCATCAATGCAATCTCAGCTGTGGGGTTCACACCATTATCTTCACTAAAAGTAGCATTACTGATTAAACACGTTCAGTTTCACACACCAGAAAAAAAGAAATGCAAGAGTCAGATCTGTTCCTGAGAAAATTACAGCCCTACCTAAGAAGGAATGTTTCAAGAGCCATTGGTGCACTAGCTACCAGAGGGAAGCACTGAGAAGCCACCCTGTGCCCTGGTAATCCAGAGACCAGAATCCAAAATAGGCTCTAACCTATTCAAGGTTTTAAAAACAACAATTTCAAAGGGCACCCTCCCCCCCATGACACCCAATGGGAGCATTTTCCAGTACCCACCCACAATGGTCTAAGCACTCATCTCTGTGGGATCCTGCCCTCATTAAACCCTGAGACCATTTTCCAAACCAGTCTGGATCATCAGAAGAAATGTTTAAAAATTAAATTTGATGTTCAAGTACCAGACATCAAAGGCTATTGCTGGGAAGGAGCCACTCGGAGGAGCTCCCAGAGGCAAAGAAAAGCTCTGTAGAGATCAGAGAGAGAGCTGAGCCAATTCAGGATAACAAGTTCAGACAGCTGTGTGTAACAGCCAGTGTAAGGGGTGGCAAACAGCACAGCTGTATTTGATTATTTGAATTCTTATAAATATTCACCCTTAGTGTAACTTCTGGTTATTTTATGCAAAAGATTAAATCATAAAAAGCTTATACTTCAATGAAAGAATGATGAAATGTGAAGGGCACACAGGGGAAGTGTTTGTATATGTATGTGTGATAAACATACATACACACACCGTGTAAACATGCCTGAAGATTACTTTGCTGAAGGAATAGAATAGGCCTTTTCCTCTAGTGATTTCCCTGATATGTATTATATAAGTACATATGTGATATCTGACACCAAGAATGCTGTATCATTACAATGCCTGAAATTTCTTTTAAGAACAATTAGAACCAAACAGACCACAGTGACAGTGATACCAAAGTTTATTAGGTCGATATATCGAACCACAAATGCAAAAAGATTCATATGTAATGCTGTTTATGACATTTGGTATTAGAGAGAGAGGTGATTGAGATGCATAAGAATATTAACTGATTTATAATATCAAGTAACTGAAGTAAAAAAGAATTAAGCATAGGAATCAAAAACTCAGTTCTTTATCTCTATAGTCCAACAATTGGCAGAGCAAACTTTCCAAATGCTGAGAGAATTCGTTTGACTGGGTTTTAACATTGTAGCACACCTTCTGGCTAACTCTCGACTACCATTGGTTGTCTCTGGAGAGCAACATAATCTGGGATGACTCCACAAGGGGAATATATGTTAAATATGTCCTTGCAAATGAAAATGAATAAGGGAAACCTTGAAAGCGCACTGAATTTGGCTACATCAATATTGCTTACATTTTTGCTTTCAGTTCCCACTGTATGCAGATAAGAGGTCAGAAGAGGCAATTATCTTAAGATGATGTAAATACATTATTTCCATCTTATTTTAATTAGGAAATAATACAAAGTGATTCTATTTTGCCCAAGAAGTTAGCTGCTTAGTATACAATACAATAAACCTGATTCTTTGCATTCTCAGTGAGTTAAAACATTCTTAAGGGAAACATAACTCCTCTATATTTACTATATTTTTTCCTCATCACATTTTTAAAAATACCTTTGGAGTTGAGGGGTCAATGAGTTTTGTAACCAATGACAACCATTGCATTTGTTACCAAGACTTATTTTTTCTTTCTGCTACTGGAAAGGAAGTCACATGTTTGCCTTTAAATGCATTTCACTCAACCATCAATTCAAAAACTTAATTGATCATATAGTTTCCTCCATTAAATAATTGTGAATCCTGACCTCATAAGTAGGAGGGTACACAGTTATCAAATTTAAGTCAAATAATAAGGCTTTCTTTTCTCCTATTTGGTCAACATTTTTAACAGACTAATCCATTAATTTTTAATGGTTAAATAAATAATAAATTATCTCTTTGCTCTCATTATGACACATCTATTTGATTATCTCATTGAAGCTTTAAGTAAAAGCAAATATAATAGCACTATAGAACACACACACATACAACAATCAAAGGAAAAATACTTGCAACAAACCATACCTAGTAATAAGAACCGCATTATCGTGGTGGGCAATCCCATTTTCTGGAATGGTGTTTCCATCACTTTGGTGGGAGAGAATGGATTTCTGCCATTTACAGAAGCTATCGAGGGACTTGTCTGCATGGTGGTTTATCTCCAAGTTTGGCTGCAATACAACATGCATACCAGAAATGTTCCAAACAAATTACTAAGGTCAGTTGTTAAGCCTTTTGAAGACTAAAATGGGACTATAATTAGAAGCAGTGGTTTCTAGGAATAATCTCCTCTTGCCAATTTTTATCTCTGTAAAATCTGACCTAGAGTTCATCTAGTGTATTACAGAGCAGGCATTCTTCTCAACTCCAGCTTTAGTGATTAGGTGAATACAAAAACTGAGATTATCCGCGTACCAAAGCAAACATAGAACCATTATTATAAATCTCTGCCACTCAAATGCTCAAACTTGCACTGATAACATTCAGCTAACATCTGTAAACATATATCCCCAACATGACATAGAAGGAATATTCCTCTTAAGTAGCTTAATCTTGCTTAAAATAGTGAATGCTTAAAGTTGAGGTCCCTAGTCAAATACACCCTCCTAAAGTGAGAGTGAAGTAGAGTCTATGGCAATACACGATACTGTAGCCTGGGTTTTACGACTTGAGGTCTTTGAAAGAGAACTTTGGTCTTACCTGATCTTCGGTGAGAACAATTAAACGAGCCACTATGATATTCACAACGTTTCCTAGGCTAGAATCCCGGTAAAGTTTGGCAACCTGACCTCCAGAAAATAAGAAAAGACAAAAAGTCAGACAAAAATCACTGGACAACTGATTGGCAGTTTTAAAGAAATGTGTAGAATTTTGTAATTTATCACAATTTTTCAGGAAGCTAACTAATAATATGAAGCATATCTAAAAAGGTATTTTAAAAACAGTATTCACTTCACTAATTAAATTCTATCCAACAATGTCTTGATGCAAGTGTTTTCTACAACCCCACCTAAAGAAATTCTTTACTGAAAAATTTTTGCAGTGGTCTTAAGCAATAGCATTTAACTACCTATGTATAATTTTAAACATGACCATAATAGTAACAGTTGGCCTTTACCTAGCACTTTAAGGTTTGCAAAACACTTCATAGACACTGTAAAGAATCATTGGCTTATGTTCTCTTTAAACTAAAAACACTGAAACACAACTGAACAGAGACCACACAAAACTTTCCAACAACTGTATAATGACAACAGGGGTACTCCTCATTATCTTTTCAGAGAACAAAACATTCATGTTCCAATTGGCTCTTTCATGACCAGAGGAATATAACTCCCTTGAGGACAAGATCTTTCATTTTTGGCTTTGTGTTGCTAGTGCCTAGTACAGAGTAGGGACTAAGTAAACTCATTTTGAAATAAACTGAATCCACATTAGTCTACAAGGTGTTTTCTTCACTTGGAATTTAAAATTCCCACCTTAAATTGTCTAGCCAAAAGAAAGAAATAAAAAAACAAAGAGGGATAAAACTTACAATATTCATTACACTCAAAATGTAATGTTCAATATCTTTGCGCCCGTGGTAGCCCACCATCATTTTGTCTGCCACAACCAATGTCTCCACAAATCGCTCTGTGCTGACAGATCTCTTCTGTCTGAGATGGCTGCTTAAAGTGTCATTAATTGGGAGGGAAGCTGGACGATCAGAAGTATCATTCAACCACCAAGGTTTGCTGTTTCCTGGGAGGTCTTCTAGGAATCAAAATAATTAACCACTTCAGATGAGTTCACTAGTTAAGCCTTTTAAAATACAGCTGTTCTATTGCTGATAAGCTTCCCTCAAAGCTTCTAAAGATATCCAGGTTCTTCAGGGTTTGGGGAGTGGGCTGAGAGATGAGAAGAGCATGGAAATAAAGCATTCTTGAATGATATTGGGATTTCTCAAAATGCTTAGGTTCTCAGACAAAAATATTTTGAATTTTTAAATTCAATGCTATTGCTAATGTAAACATTAAGCTAAGTTTTATAGAGATAAGAATGACTAATTCAAGGGCATTTTCTGATATTGCTACCTATTTACTGCCCCCAGATAGTGAATATTTTATAATGATATAAGATACTTTAAGATCCCAGCTGGGGTGGGAGAAGTGGGGTGGGGGGGGTGGAGGGGGTGGGGGGAGGCGTAAGACATTTATAACAAGATGTTTAGGGAGTCCACTTAAACTTTATCTTAATGTGAACAGGAAGGTCCATTTAGCTTTCAGATTATACAACTCTCCTCCTGAAGAACCACAGCATGATCATGGATGCTGATGGCAGCACAGATCTATCTAGTGAACTCTAATTATAATGCTTCGCTTGAACCCATTTAATTAGACAAAGCCATACTCTTGCTCAATAAACATTACAACTAGGAAAATGCTACAGATCTGAGAATGGTTTTTCCCAGTCTTGCAGTGCATGGAGTGTGCATATAATGGCAGGGGGTGGGGAAGGGGGGGAGGAGGAGGAGGGGAGTTTTACAACTAATTACTTGCTCCCCACAGCCCCAGGGGTCAGTAGCAGAGGGGGACACATAGCAGTAGTGAGAGAATGGAAGAGTCTTGATTCTAGATCCAGGTTCCCCATTCACTTTTATTCACATTGTCAGTAAATAATGCAAAAGCTTATGAGTGGCAGTAATTCAACTTTGCTTTAAAAAACATTTGCTCCTTAGAGACTAAAAGGACCTTTTAGGGGAAAATAGAACAATGCTGTTTGCACACACCTGGCTCATCCAAATCCATCTCTGTGTGTACTTAGGGAGGTCAGAGGGCTTCTTCCTGCTTAAACTTTTGTATCTATAAAATGGGCCAGGAAACCTGTCTCACACTCCACATACTAAGAGATTTTGTAAGGAAAAGTCAGATTGATACACATGATGCATGTGTAGTTCCCTGGGTATGGGAAAGAGGGGAGAGAAAAAGGTACCCAACCTTCACTTTTCTACTTCTAGCTTCATCCATTCCCAATTTAATAAGATTATGTTATTAACTTAAGACCATTATATATGGACAATGAAAACCCTATAATCTATATAACTTTAGGCTCACTGCTAGAACACAGGGTTTTCTTTTCTTTTTTATGCTTTTAAAGGTCTCTAAGGAAGACCTAAATTATTTTACCCCAGCGACAATCTGGAAGTACTTCCTTGTGTCCAGCCAAAATCTCTTCATTTTAATACTATTTTTTTCTTACTCAGTCTTTGGTAAACATAGAAAATGACCATCAACTTCCTCGTAAAAACCTTGTATGTAACTACAGACAGTAACTCGGTCACCTCTTGGCCATCCCTAGACTAAGCAACAACAAATCCTTTCATCTCTTTTCCTATGGCTATATTTTTATACCTGTGGTTTCATTTTGGCTTCTCTTCTCTTGCTTCTTTATAGTCTATATCTCCTTCCATTTTCTCTCTACTGCCAAATCTCCCCTCTACTACTGACCCCTGGGGCTGTGGAGAACAAATAATTAGTTGTAAAAATAAGTACTATTAACAAAATGAGACATGATGCTCTCTTAAGAATTTAAGGCAGATCATGTAGGGAATGGACCAGGTGGGGGGGTGGGTTGAGTGGGAGGGAATTATAAGCAGCCTTGTACAATATATCTACTATGGTAATGTTGTGCATAGCTAGACATGTACAACATATACTGAATTACTTATCTCCCCAGAGGGAATGGGTGACAAGGGAGGAAGGAAATGGATCTGAAATTCGAGGTCTTAACATTAAATGTTTCAAATATATATAAATACTATTATTAATACACTTTTGCTTGTAATTGGGAGATAAGATGTGCAGGCATTGGGACACAAAGATTCACCTTCCTCTAATGGAAAAGTCGAAGGGGGTATGGGAGAAGGTATGGGAGAGAGCAGATTGGAGGAAGCGATATCTTGTGGGACTGCTATTCTGGGAGGTTGGGTAGGGGAATAACGGGAGGAAAATGATTGTAACTCAAAATCTGGTAGAAATGAATGATGTAAAACAGAAGTTAATAAAGCATTTGTTTAAAAAAAATAAAAGAATTTAAGGCAGAGTACAACAGAATACTTCCTATCAATATTCTATGATTCTGTCATACACACACACACACACACACACACACACACACACACACAATTTGATAAAGAACTGGGGAAATCATTTCATCCAACTCCTTTATTTTACAGAGGAGAAAAGAGAATTCATTTTAGCTTATGTTCAGTGATGACCACCTATATACCTCCTCCCCTTAATCCACCAAGCATCTGCTCTCCTAAATTCATGTCTAGCTAATCTTTCACTAGTCTAATCATGCCAACTATTGTAGTCAGCATCTCCTGGTCCCTCTACCCCAGGAGTTTTACCCTCTGGACCAACCCTCCAGAGTCTTCTATGCTGATAGTAAAGAAGAGTTGTCTTTTTCCTTGCAGGTAATGGAAGCCTCAGCTGCACATTCTTGGACACAAACTTAATTAGCCTAGTTTAAGGCCATTACTCATCCTTGGTTACATCCTTAAACTAGCTGAATGAGGCCAGACTCCTGATTCCTTCCCTCTGACCACAGTCAAACACAGATCAATAGGACACAATGACAGGCAACAGAAGGTAAAAAGGAAATATCACTAAGTTTGGAGTCAGAGGACCTCGGTTCAAATCCTAGCTTGTTACTTACTGTGGGTATGACATTCAAATGCCATTTAATCCATGCTTCAGGTTAGTGATCTGTAAAATTAAGGGGTAGGTCTTAATGACCTATGATGATCCTTCCAGCTATATATCTATGATCCTCTGACTTTCCTAGACCATTGGAATAGACCCCAGGGAAGAAATACTGGGGATCTCAGACCACTATGGATAGGGTACTTCTTAGGTTTGAAAGTCTTGCATGACATCTGTCAAAAACTTCACACAACTTTCACCCTGAAATAACTTGCTCTAATAAATAAGACAAGGGTCAAGACCAAGAGCAGATTCCCTGGGTAAAGATGGCTATGCAATAATTGAGATTAAAATGATAGAATAGGAAAATATGTAAATGTAGCATTAAAAACTTGAAATCTAAAATACATAAGAAACTATTAATAATCCTCAGTCCACAATGAATAATCAAACAATATAAACATTTTTCAAAGGAAGAAACACAAACTGTTAATAATCACTTGAAAAACTCCCCAACTTTACTCATAACCAAAAAGACTCAAACTAAATCAACTTTCAGGTACCACTTGATATTCAACAAATTAGCAGAAATAAAGGCAATGAAGCTTAATGTTGTAGAAATGGAAACAGAATATTCCTGAAGACGCATCTGGCCAAACACAGTAAAAGTTACAAAAATAATCATACCTTTAATCCAATAGTTTAATTGCCTGGAGGGAAGAGGGGAAAGGGGAGGAACATATTCTGAATCATTATAAAAAAAATAAATTATCATCTGAGCAGATATTTTCCTAGCAGCAATATATGTAAATGCAAGAATCTAGAAACAACCAAAATGCCTAATGATAAGGAAATTGTTAAATAAATTGTGTTTCATTAGAGTGATGGAATAGCATAATGAAAGACTGAGTATAAGGAATTAGTTAAAATCTAAAAAAAAAAATTATAAAAATAATTCAAAACAAAACAAAGCAGAAGCAAAAGAATGGAGGAAACCCTATAACCATATAAGGGGAAATGTAAATGAGAAGGAATGGACAAAGAAATGTGCTAAAGACTTAAAAGGAAAGACTAAAAAATTTGATACTTTAAGCTTTGAAATGAATTACTCAACACACATTCCTTAAGAATCTATTGTTTGAGGGGCGGCTAGGTGGCACAGTGAGTAGAGTGCTGGCCCTGGAGTCAGAAGGACCTGAGTTCAGATCCGGCCTCAGACACTTAAAGCACACAAACAAACAAACAACAACAACAAAAAAAAACTAGCCGTGCGACCTTGGGCAAGTCACTTAACGCCAATTGCCCTCCAAAAAGCAAAAAAAAAAAAAAAAGAATCTATTGTTTGCTAGGCACACGATTTTTTTAAAACCAGGTTCTGCCTCAAGGAGCTAATATTCTACTAGAGGGATACAAGATTGTTCATAGATAAGTAAATAAAATATATGCCCCCAAAAAAGTAATTTAGGGGAGACAAACAATTGGAGGAATAAAGTTCCCTCTTAGGAGGTATCACTTGAGTTGAGCCTTAAAGTAGGTTAAGGGGTTTTGAGCAGCAAGATGGTATGGGGGAAGATTTCAGGCAAGGGAGATGATCAGACCACCAAAGTTAAGGCATTCCTACCATGAGAAAATGTTGTAGAATAGCTGCCTTCATTGGAAAAGGCACACATCCAAATTATATTGCTATAGTAGTAACCCTCATTCTACTATGTATCTATGTACCATCTTTCCTTGGTCCTACTATTCTAACAGTCGTGGTTGCTACTCTTCTTTCTTTCTTTTTTTTTTTTTCAACCAGCCATCGCTGACACAAATGCTCCTGAGGGAGGTACGATTTTCACTGCATGCACAGAAGGACAATGGTTCAATGGATAGAACACTGGACCTGGTTCCAATTAGGAAGACCCGAGTTCAAATCCAATATTAGACATTTAATAGCTGAGTAACCCTGGACAAGTCACCTCAGTTTCCTCATCTGTAAAATGTGAATAATGGCACCTACTTCTTAAGGCTGTGGTGAGGAAAAAATGAGATAATGTTTGCAAAGCATTTTGCAAATTTTAAAGTGCTATATAAATGCAAATTTTTACTATTATTATTATTTCCTTCGTTGCTGATGCCTCCCTTAATCTGTACTGCTTTAACTTCCTTTTGATTTATTTTTTTTATTTCAATCAATAAAAATTTGCCTAATCTCTATCCTTCCTGAACCTAACCCCCATTAAGGAAAAAAAATGAAGGAAAAATAAATTTCTTGCTAAAAACATGCATAATCAAGTAAAACAAATTTCCACATTGGCCACATCAAAAACAAAAGTCTCAATCTGCACTCTGAGTTCATCACCCCTCTGTTCAGATTAACTCAGCCTAAGAATTCATTAGTTATTTTCATGGCACAACACATTCCCAACTAATTTCCAGTTTGCAATTAATTAAAACAGAATTATATTTCTGAACAAGAGGGGCCCTCAGAAGTCAGCTCCTCCAACCTTTACTTAGAACAGACACTCCTTCCACCATCTCCCTGACAAACTGTCCTCCAGTCTCCACACACAGAATCCTGAGGCTCCTCATGCCACTTCTGGACAACCCTCACAATTAGGAAGTGTTTTTAACACTAAATCTAAATCTCTCTCCAACCTCTACCCATTGCTCTCAGTTCCGTCCTCTGGGCAAAACTAAGCAAATCTAATATTTCTTGTACAGGACAGCCCTTCAAATACTTGAAGACAACCATTATATCCTCTCTAAGTACTCTCTTCTTCAAAGCTAAACATTACCAGTTTCTTCAAGTAATTATTGTATGGCATGGTTTTCCAGATTGGTTAAATCCATCAGTCAGTCAACAAGCATTTATTAAGTTCTTAAGATGTGCCAGGCATACTGAGCTAATTTGGGGAATTAAAAGAAAAAGGAAAAATATAGTCTCTGCCCTCAAGGAGATCACATTCTATTGGGTGACAGTGTGCAAAAAAAAATGTGTGTATACACACACACACACACACACACACACACACACACACACACACACAAACTATATACCAGTGAGGATTTAGGCAGAAGGTGGGATTTGAGCTGAGTCTTGAATAAAGCCAGAAAGCAGAGATGAGAAAGAAGAAAGAACATCCCAGGTAGAGGGAAGTAAAGTAAAGAAGACTGGGAAGGCAGGGAGGTATTTTTAAATACCATACAGAGGATTTTATGTTTGATCCTGGAGGTGCACAGTATCTCATCAATGTCCTTCCTAAAGTGTTCCACCCAGAATGGAACGCAATAGTGTAGCTGTCTAACCAGGTCAGGAAACAGCAGGACTACATATAGTCTCTCTTGCATTTTTCATACAGGAGCTGCTACTGAACATCTGCTTTATCTTATACTTGTAAGCTGAATGTTTTAACTAAAGTATATGACTTAATATTTGTCCCTATGAAGTTTAATCTTGTTGGTTTTGGCTCATCCTTAGTCTATCAAAATCCTTTTGAACCTTGATTCCTAAAACACCAGTTATAATTCCTATCTTTAAGTCATTCACAAGTTTGATAAACATTCCTTTCAAGTCACTGATAAAAATGTTGAATAGGGCAGGACCAATTACAGAGGCCTGAAGCATGTCACTAGAAACCTCTTTCCAGGACTAATAAATTAATCAACACTGAATTAGTTCATTCAGCTAGTGTTGAGTCTAGAACAGTATGGTTTCTAGGCAAGAGAGCCTGACCTAGAACAATGGCCTTATGAGTGGAGATATTGGGATGGATGCAAGAGATCCTACTTCTACAACAGCACTTGGCAACAGATGGAATACAGGGAGTCAAGGAAAGGGGAGAATCAAAGATGACTCCAAAGCTATGAACCTGAGTGACTGGGAAGATGGTGGTATCCTTAACAGAAATAGAGTATCTCGGGTGTTCTGAGGGAGAGAGGATGAGTTTCACTTTGGTCACAATGAATGAAAGATGCCAAGAGAATATCCAAGTAGAAATGTCTAATAGACAGTTGATGACGTGGCCCTAGAGTTCAAGGTAGATATTAAGGTTAGATACATAGCTTTGGGAATCATCTGTATATAGAAATGAACACATGGGAGAAAATGAGATTACCAAAGGAAGGAGAGAAAAGATACAAGAAAAGGGCTCAAGGGGCAGCCAAGTGGCACAGTGAGTAAGAGCACTGGCCCAGAGTCAGGAGGACCTGGGATCAGTTCCGGCATCAGATACTTAACACCCACATAAAAATAACTGGCTGTGTAACCTTGGGCAAGTTACTTAACCCCAATTGCTTTAAAAAAAAAAAGAAAGAAAGAAAGAAGAAGAAAAGGGCTCAGGACACAACTTTTTTAGTGGCTTGAGGGGATCCTACTCTTAGCAACTGGGAAATGTCTGTTGATCCATCAAAGAAGACTGGGAGAGAGCAATATCACCCAAGCCAAGGGAAGAGAGTATATCCAGGAGAAGGGAGGAATTAGCAGTATCAAAGCTATAGAAAGGTCAAGGAAGGTAGGAGTTAAGTCTAGCTTATCAATTATTGCAGCTGAAAAATCACTGGACACCTCTGAGAGTCCAATTTCCTTAGAGTGTTGGGCTCAGAATTCAGAAGATAAGAGGTTAAGAAGTCAGTAAATGAGGAAGTGGGAACAAGTTTAGACAAATTTTTCTAGGGGATTGATAATGAAAGGGGGAAGAAATACAGGACAATAGCTTGAGGGCAGAGCAGGGTCAAGTGAAGGGTTTTTTTTTGTTTGTTTTTAATGTTTTAGGACATCAGTGAAGGAACTGGTAGACAGGGAGAACTTGAAAATGAGACAATTCCTATCCTGAAAGTAAAGCACACAAAAGTAGGTCTGAAAATGAGAAAAGAAGACTTTTAGAATAGACACTATGGAGAATCTAAGGAGAGTCAACCCAGGAAAGAATAAAAGAATCTCCTTAAAGCAATAATGCCCCAAGTGAGATTAACTAACACAAGTTTATAATGACTGGTTGGCACTCTTGTATGACTCAAGAGAGATGCATTCTTTTTGTAACCAGGAATATTTTTTTCTGTGCCTATATACTTAAACTTTTTTAAAAGCAGTTAAATTATCTCTATCTTGTTGCCTATATTGATCTCCAATCAATGGACCATATCTGTGACTTCACTGGTAAAAAGAACTTGAAGGAAACTCACTTTTTGTTCACATTTGGTCACTGTATTTTAATATAAATGGTTTCCTTTGTCATCTCATGTATATTATCTTACACGTTACAAACATTATTCTTAAGCAGGTTCCATAGGTTTCACCAGATATCCAAAAAAGGTTAAGAACCCTGGTGAAGGGGTGGCTAGGTGGCACAGTGAGTAAGAGCGCTGGCCTCAGAGTTGGGATGACCCGGGATCGAAACCAGCCTCAGAAAATGAGCACCCATACATAAATAATGACTAGCCGTGTAACTTTGAGCAAGTTACTTAACCCCAATTGCTTTTTAAAAAAATAAATAAATAAAAATTAAATTAAAAAAAAAAGAACCCTGGTGAAAGACACTGAAGATTGACACTTAAAATCAGTGATATCAAACTCAAATAGGAACGGGGCCTCTAAGCAGTACATACAATTCCCATGGGCTGCATATTAACTTTAAAAACTTCACACCAGCATTACCTAGGTTCTATCATGGTTTTATTTATCTTATTAAAGGTTTCCCAACTACATTTTACTCTGGTTCAGGCTGCACTCTGGAGTCTCAAACAGCTTGTTTGACACCTCTGCTAAATCACTGAGAGGTTAAATAATAGCTAGTATTTATAAAGAACTTACTATGTATCAGGCATTGTATTATTATTATCATCTCATTTGATCCTCACAACAGCCCTCGAGATGGGTGCTATTATTAGCCCCATTTTACAGATGAGGAAACTGAAGCAGGCAGTGATTAACAGACGCCTAGGGTCACACAGCTAGTAACTGTGTGGGGCTGAATTTATACTCAGATCTTTACTCCAGGCTCAGGAGGCTCTATATATTTCCCCCACTCCCTGCAGATTAATTTTACCTAAAAGGAACATTTACTACTTAACAGACTCTTAACATATCATCCAAAATATGTAACCAAATGTTATCTATGACAACTACCTATTTTTTTTTTAAGCTAAAGGTCCTGAAATCTTGGGAAGGAACCCAAGAACAAACATGTATCAATTGTTTGTTTTCTGCTAATTTGTTTGTTTCTACTCCATTAAATTCTCAGGATTTTGTGTAACATTTTATTCCTTGCTTTATATGTTTATTTGGCTATTTTGTCTTTGCCAAGTAGTTTACAATAAAAAAGTTTTTTAATGTTGAAAAACTGCATTAACTTTTGAGCTGAAAGCAACAAAATACACATCATGAAGGGCATTGACAGTATCTGTGGATCAGACTCAAATGTCCCTGCACCAAACAAAACGAGAATGTCCCAGGCCAAACTGGTCCATATTCACACATATTTTTGGAGAAGTATATGGGTCAACCAATGCATGAGTTTTGTCTGAGTTTAGGTTAAGTCATATACATTCAACAGGCAGAGTTCTCTAATTGAATAAGATATAGATAATGTGTACCATTTATCTTGGGTGGGACTAAGACTTAAAACTATTTGGCTATAGAAAGGTGAAAATTCATGTAGTATCTTTGGAGTCTGTAATTGATTTTCAGGCTGTTACTTTAATGAAAAAAAGGTCTGCATACTAAAGTCTGGGAAAGAGAATTGCTATTTTATGTGATCTTGGTCTGCTAACTTTTTACTTGTCAGGAGTTAAACTGTTTTGTGACCTGGAATTTTAAATTTTTATGTATTTTTTTCTTTTAAAATAGAAGTGATGAATATAGGCTTCAAAGCATAAAATTACTTTACTGACCCTAGCAAATTTGGGATGGAACGTGGAGCCAAAAAAGGAGAAAGTGTACTTCTCATCAGAAGTTGGGGGGTAGGGTTTGAGTGGGAGGGAAACATGAATGGAAGTGAACAAAGAGTGAGAAAATGTATGTAGAGGACACAATTAAGGTCTTCTTATTACACGATGTGAGTTAGCAATGAAGCATTCAGGCCCTCATTTTATTTATTTTATTTTAGGTTTTAGCAATATCTCTTGCTTTTACATCACAATTAATTACAGATATATTTTTTCTAAGTCAGTGGTCTTCCTCAAAAAATAACAGTTTAAAAAAATCAAAAGCAATTGCTTCCAACAGGGTATACAATACCACATACCAATGTTCCCCACCTCTCAAAAGAAAGGAAGCTTCCTTTCCTCTCATCTCTTGCACCATAGGGCAGAATGGTATAGTCAATAGAGTCCTAGGATTAGAGCCAAGAAGACCTGAGTTTGAATCCTGTCTCAGTCATTTATTATGTGACCCTGGACAAGTCTCTTAACATTTCTCAGCCTCAGTTTCCTCATCTATAAAATGGATATAATAGCAGCATCTATCTAACTGGGATGTTGTAAGGATCACATGAGATGATACATGTAAAGGGCTTTGCAAACCTTAAAGAGCTATATCAACATTGGCTATTATTATTATTATTCTCCAGAGCTAAGACTGCTGCTTATAATTAAACAGCATTAGGCTTTGTTTTATTCTCTTTTCAAGTGCATTTTTAAAGTCTCTATGTATAGTGGGTTGTTTTTTTTTTTTTTTTGGTTCTGCTCACTTCACACAAATCAGTTCATATAAGTATTTATCTGTTTTTCTGAATTCTTCATATTTGTAATTTCTTACAGTGCAAAAATATTTTATTACATTTGCATACCATAATTTCCCCCCAATTATGGGGCACCCAATAATCCAAGTTAGATAGATAGTACATATATGTATGTGTATCTACGTATATATACATACACATTTTTATATTAAAGTTAGTAATTTTGAAAAAAGCCTTTGGAGAAACAGACTTGTAGAACCAAGGTTGAGAGTCACCATTAATGAATCAGGCTAAATGACACCTTAATTCCAATTATGTTTCACATAAAGCGTAACACAGTTAGCATGCTAACTGCTCAAATGAAATAGCTGTAGGACCTGGGCTTCTCTCTCTCTCTGTCCTGGCCAGAATCAAGGCCCTCTCACTCTCCTCCTGCTCCCCCTTATGTACTCCTAGAGGTCTAGGATCAATAATGTCCAGTAAGAAGTCTAAAAGAGGCCAGACATGGCAAAGTAAGAATACAAAAATAGTCATACCCTTTGACCTAATTATTCTATTGTTGGAACATACCATGAAATCACTGTCAAAAGAAACAAACAAAAAAGACTTATATGTTCAAAGGTTGTCATAGCAGCATGTGTAATTGCAAAAAAAAAACCCGAAAACAACCTAAATTCCAACAATAGAGGAATGGCTAAATAAATCTATAATATAATGGGAAAGTACAATGCAATTAAGACTATGAAACTATAAAGAGATCTGGAATGTCCTTTAAATGTGATGGGAAAAAAAATAGAACCCAAAGAATGGAGTTCAACCAACTAGAGTCAGATAAGAAGAAAAATGAATAAGAATAAATGTGCAAAAAAATACTGATGTGTGGGAGTGACTAAAAGCTTAAGATGCTCCAAGCTTTGAAATTTCTATATTAAGAAAAAAAATAGGAATGGGGGGGAACAGTATTTCTAGAATCCAAATTATACAACAAAGCAATAATCATCAAAATTATTTGGTACCAGTTTAAAAAAAAAAAAAGAAAAGCATATTTGTTGGGGTTCCCCTCTCAGGCTGCAGTCCCGACAGGCTGATCTTACCTATAACCAGGTCTTCAGACGTCTCCAGCCTCATAGATCCAGCTACGGGGAAAATACACAACAGAACGCCAGGACTCAGGATCAGGCTCAACAGGTTTATTTGGTGGCTGCTACATGACTCCTCTGCTATCTGAATACCCGAATTCCTTCCTTCCGCTCTTCTGGGAGTTTGCTCTATATATACACCTCTGGCTGGCGGGGGAGGAGACCATTCCCGTTGGATGAAGCACTCTCAATGCACAGCAAAAGTTAATTTGCTCATTTGCAGAAAGCACCTCCGGGCATCTCGGGCCTTCAAGGCCCTGCACTCCCTCACGCCAAATCCAGGGCCCAGGCCTTAGTAATTAGGCCCTAACACATATTAAGGCAAATGACTAGATAAAGAAGAATTAGAAACAATTTGTCTTAATAAACAAGCAATTAATGAATCCAAGGACATAGGTTACTTTTGAACTCTATTTTTGATAAGTATTACTGGAAAATGCGGCAAGTGGTTTGGCAGAAATTAAGTTTATACCAACTTCTTATACTGCATGCCACAAAAAGATTAAGATGAGTACTGAATATTACAGGTCACACCATTAAAAAAATTAGAAGAGAAGAAGATTAGGCACCTTTCACAGGTATGTCTAAAGAAGTTCTTTTATACAAAAAGGATTAAAAGCAATGACAAAAGATGAACAATATGATTTCAATTATGTGTAACTGAAAGGCTTCTGCATGAACAAAATAAATGCCATCTGGGGGGAAAATCTTTCGTTCAAATATCTCTGCTAAGTATCTGGTGACCAAGATACACAGCAAACTGAAACAAATACATAAGGTCAAAAGCATTTCCCCAGTAGATAGAGGGGTCAAAAGATATGAACCTTTATCAAAAGAATTGCCAACTATTAACAACCATAGGGATGAATTCCCCAAAGCACTAAGAAGATAAATACTGCCTGAAATAACTCTGAGGATTCACCTCCCATTCAGCAAATTGGCAAAGATGATCAAAAAAGGTGGGGAATAGTCAAACTGTTGGAGGGATTGTGAAAAGACATTAATGCATTGGTAGTGTAGTTCTGAATTAGTCCAATTGTTCTAGAATTTGAAGTTAAGCTAAGAAAGTGACTAAAATGACCATACTCCTTGATCCAGAGAATCTATTGCTAAAAATATATGCCAAGGAGGTCAAAGAGAGAAATAAAGTTCCAATACATACCAAACCATAAGGGAATTTTACTGTACTGTAAGAAATCATGAGCATGAAGAATACAGAAACATGAGAAGACTTATATGAACTGATGAAAAGTCAAGTAAGCAGAACCAAGAAAACTCTTATATGTATATGTATCTAACTATAGCATTGCAAATGGAAAGAATAACAAATGAAATGAAACTGTGTAACTGTATCAATTTGCCCACAAAGAGATAAGAAAATTCATGTTCCTCCCTTCTTTGCAGAGGTGAAGTCATGTGTGTGTGTGTTGAACAATGTATACACTGTTGTATTCAGTTGAGGTATCAGTTTTTCTGAATTGCTTCACTCTCTTTATTTTATTCTTTTTATAATAAATGTCTGTCTGGGCTTGGTGGGGGAAGGATACATTTGGAAATGAAGGTGATACAAAAAAAAGATAAAAAAATGTAAGAAATGTTTTCATTCATATGTAAGTAGTTTCTAAAAGTTTTTTTTATTATAATGATCTTGTTTTTAAAGAAATATTTAATTAAAAATTTTAAAAGGGGCTCCTGGATCACTTTCATGGTTTTCTTTGCTACTGTCATTGCCTTGAACCACCTGAACTTCTAGATCCACCTTCTTGACCTCTCGACCTCTCTCCATAACAGCTTTATAGCATTACCTTAGTAGCTGTCAGTATACAAGGTCCACTTCAACTTCTTACAAGCCTTCCAACCTACAATCTTACCCTACACCCTCCAGATACTAGTCCTTCAAGATAACCTCTTCCTATAGTAAAATTTCCTCCAAAGCATCTCTCAGACCACAGTCTCAAATTTTCTCCCTTTGGGAAAAGGCTTTTGAGAAACTAAAGCCATTTAGTTTCCCCTCTAAAAATGTGGGTAAACCAGACTTTCAGAGGTTTTCTGGGGTATCAGAAATAACAAATTACTTTCTCTATTATAATTAGCTGAATTCTAATGTAACCACCCACTGCTGCCATGCACATATTCTAAGTCAGTATAGTTCCTTCTAGGTCAATTACAGTTTTTATCTTCACACCTATTTGTCCACTAAAAGACAGTCATTTCCATGTACAGTAATGCAGGCAGTGGTGGGATCTGTCCAGCTGCAGTAAATTTGGAGGAAGCTAAGGGAAAGGATCCCATAAAAATAAACATAAGCCTGAAATAAGTTGAATGCAGCAAATGGAGCAAATTTCTTATAGAAGTCAGGCCTTCATTGCTATCTCAGTATTTAATTCTGCTGCCTTTTCATAGACCATATATCTTCATATATCACCACAGACTCCATTTTACCTACTGAACCTACTTTTAATCTGGACACTGCATTTGGTCACTTGGATGGGCACTCTATATCCATGACTCTGATTCATTACCACACTCAGATGCTTATAGCCCATCCCTGAGTGGAAGCCTTCTGGTTAAGACTTTTCCTCACTCCCCCAACCAGGGAGATTTAGCTATAAACATAGAGTTTAAATAAATATTTAATAATTTTTAGCTTCATCCCACATTCCATCCCTATCCTGAGCCCTAGCCAAAGGCAGTCAGGAGGGAGCCCTAGCCAAAGGCAAAGTCAGGAGGATGACTGTACTACCCTGTCACCACCAGTCCCTATTGACACCTGCAAGACCAGATGCCTAACATCTCTTTATACAAAAACACCTGTCATCTAGAGAAAAATCAAGAATATGCCAATATCCAGCATGATCCTCCTGAACTACCATCATATCAACCTACCCTTGGAACATACTGATAACAGAAATTCTAGTCCCTTTCCAATTGCATAACAGCTCTTTAAGTTTTAAGAGTTTTAAGCTCTTAGATATTTAAGTTGATTTCCTCAAAATCATTTACTGTTCTATGTTTCCTAATGCAAGGTCCACTGGGACAATTCTTTCCTAGATCAAATAATTCAGTTTACAGAAAGTCTACAATGTTTGAAGAATCTTTGACTCTCAGAGAACGAGATCATCTGTACTCTCTCACCAACCTGAAATAGGGATACAGTCATGTGCTGGCAAATTTTTAACAACTGTCTCTGGAGGGGGAAAAAAGTATGCATAGGGCAGCTAGGTCATGCAGTGAATAGAGCACTGGCCCTGGAGTCAGGAGGACCTAAGTTCAAATCCAGCCTCAGACACTTAACACTTACTAGCTGGGTGACCTTGGGCAAGTTACTTAACCCCAATTGCCCTGCCTTCCCCACTCCAAAAGGCAAAAAAAGAAAAAGTATGCATGACACACTTTTAAAGTTTAATCCATATTACTTATATTTTCTTCATCACTTACTTAAGTCTAAACAATAAAAAGATAATAATAATAAATCAATCCCTGATTTGTAGCATTTGCCAATTTCCAAGGTGTAAGTGCTCACACTGAAAATTTAATGACTCTATGGGTACACCACTGGTAGCACTAAGAGAAAAAAAAGGACAAACTAGAAGCTCATGACATAAGTAGGTACTCCAGCAAAATGCCTAAGAACTCAGAGAAAAACTCTCTAGCAGGAGGGGTCATCTTGTGAAGAACTCCCTGGGGTCCTAGTCCCCTTCTCCTTTGTTCATCAGAATCCAAGCATACTCTTAAGCCTCCGCTCCTTCCTAGACCCATAGTTCCCACCTGTGCATATTTAGGATCCATCATATCATAGATTTAGAGAAGGGAGCTCCACATGACCATCCATGGCCATCAAGACCCATAAAAATAGGTGAGAGGGCAAACATGCCTAAAGAAGGAACAGACTCACTTCATTGTTTCTGTCACCACTGCCACTGACCTCCTTGGTGTTTACCCACCTTGATATCTGGGATTTTCACAAACAATTTAAGACTTTTCTGGCTCCCTTCTGCTCTGATCTTTAATACCTGCCTAATCCTTTGACCCTACCTAGCTGATCGCTCACACCCTGCTTATGTACCAGGATGGCCTGAGTACATCTAACTTACTCAACACACCCTTGCCTAAGCATGGGAATAGAACAGAAATCAACTTCTATGTATTATCAGTGTATTACAAGTATGGCCCAACACATGAATAAAACAAGACTTCCTCCTAGGTCTGTAAAGAAATCTGATCACTCAAACCCCAGTAATGTGTTAGTTTTACATACATACTATGAAATTCTCACTAAACATCTTCTGTATGTCACCCAAGATGTAAATCTTGTAGTTTTCAGTTTAAGGCAAAAAGGGCTACTTTCCAAGAGTAATTAGATAGCAGTACTTTTAAAATGGTTCAATATATGACCCACTGTGATTCCATATAAATTTTATTTTAATTTTATCTGATTCCATAAAGAAATTCTTTGGCACTTTGACTGACAATAAATTAAATACATAAATTACTACCATACATAAAACTACCATTTTTTCTACATCAACCTGACCCATTAATGAACCTGGACTGTCTATTCAATTAATTAGGTCCTCCTTTATTTTGATCATTATAGTTTTATAGTTGTCCTTCTATAGGTCCTATATATTCTTAGAAAAATTAATTCCTAAAAATTCAGGCATTTCTGTTGTTGCTACAAAATGACCCACTATGCTCATACTCAAGCACTTTGTGGGACACTACAATAAAACTATAGTCACTCACCTAACAAATATTAGTCAAATAAAGGAGGAAGGGATCATTACCTATGTTACTAAATGCTAAATGCTTGCTTACCTGAAACACCACAATGGGAGTGATCATATAGATGCCTTTGTTGAAGGGTAGACTTTTTGTAAACAACATGAGGGTGGCCATTTTCATAACTAAAGTGTTTAGAATCTTCTGTAGCATTCCTTAAAGGCTCAATAAAATACTCTTCATCTTCTGTAGCAATAACACCATGCTAAAAGGAAAAGGGAAAACAAAAACACAGGTCCAAATGGTTTCCCGAAAACACTGAAAGAGCACACATTAAGAGATATATTTGTCCTCTCCTCCCTCTCAAAGAAACCCCAAGAGAAAAAAGAATATATATCATACATATTATTGAGGCAATTTTAATGGAGTCTATTTAGAAACTCTATACTTAAACTAACATTCTCTCTCCCCACCTCTCGAAATTCTCCCCATCTGTCATAGCCATCTCTGACTGAAAGTAGAGAGAGCTTCCTTCTCTCAGCTCTTCCAGTAATGATTATCTCTGTACGATTCATTTGGCAACTAATGATGCACTGCTTTGCAAATGTATACTATGCCATCACATGTAAACCTTCTTGAATTCAGGGATGATATTGTTTCTTCTTTGTATTTTTTACATGGCACAGAACTTTATACATGGTTTGTGCTTAATAAATTTTTGTTGTATACTGTAATATACATTTTCCACTACTATTTTGAATTTCTTTAAATCCTATACAATTAACCTTTCACTTGTCTGTCTTTCACAATAATTAAAGTTCTTTGAAGGCTGACATCTCTTTGAAGATTGAAAGCGTTTTGCAAGCCCTTAAGGTATCACATCTATCACACAAATGTGGTTATTTCTATTATTACTAAAACAAGAAACACATTAGATAGTAGGCACTCAAAAATATTTGTTGATTTAATTTTGTTGTACAGAAATAAGATGGAAAAAGTGGATGCAGAGTAGAAGTAAGAACTGCTACTATAGAAGGGAGTAATATTTGCCCAAGTACAGCCTGTGGGAGGCAGGCTCCTAGCATCACAAGTGACAAGTGGGATGCTCTAGTAGAAAGAGAATCAGGATGTGCATTCAAAATTTCTCGCTTACTAGCTGTGTACACCTGTATGAGTCATTTAACCACTGTAGCCCTCAGTTTCCTCAATTATAAAATAACAAAGTTTGACTCTATGTTCTCTACAACCCTTATTTTAAGTCTTACTGTTTAGTGGCAAAACCATGAACCCTGGACCTCAGTTTTCTAAAATATAGGGATTGGATAATGCCAAAGGTTCATCCTAAATTGAGAACCAGAGAGTTCAGGAAGATCAGCATTACTTAAGGACTCAGAATAAAACCCAATCAGTTCCACACTCAGGCAATGTGGATAGCCACCTACAGATTTAAAGAGTACCTTTAAGCAAGGTACCTTTGTCCCAGGATATCTTCCTCCTGACCTTCTTTATCAAATGAAATACTATTTGTAAAGCATTTAGCACAGTGCCCTGCACACAGCAGACTCTTAATGTATGCTTGTTTCCTTTCTCTTCTCATTAGGGATCCTTTAGTTTAAGAATTTGGGGAGGGGGTTGGGAGAAGGGTGAAAGAGTAGACCTGTAACCTGTGATTTTTGGTGAGGAAAATCCCTTCACAAATGTACATGAGCAACTGTTGTGCAACTTTAAGTGTTACAGAGTTGCCTAGGGGCATCAAATGATTTGTCCCACATCATAAAGCCAGTATATGTGAGAGTCAAGACTTGAACCCAAGCCTTTCTGACTCCAAGGCCAACTCTTGAGCCCTAGACAGAGACCATAATTCTATATAAATACAGTCAGCCTGATGTAGCAGGAAGAATATCAGATCTGAAATCAGAGAATCTGGGCTCTCTAATATCTACCAGCTGACCCTGAAGAAGTCATTTCACTCTCTTGTCCTGAATATCTTCACCTGTACACTGAGGGAAGTTTAACTAGATAGTTTAACCTTTTTGTATCAGGAACCCCTTGATGGTGTGATGAAGTCTATGGATCTGTTCTCAGAATGTTTTTAAATGCATAAAATAAAATACATAAGATTATAAAGGAAAACAATTATATTGAAATATCGTTATAAATTTTAAAGAAAAGTTCATGTACCTTAGATTAAGAACCCCTGAACTTTATTATCTATAAGGTGCTTCTAAGGTCTCATATAAGCTTTACATATTGTATCTATCCTCTATAATCATATATGTTAATTCCCCAAAATCTGATCTAGTTATTACTAGAAAATAACTCATTATAATTATAATAAAATACTTTTCAGGACACTAAAATAAAATGTCCCTAATACCCAGGTATGCATGATTTTATAGAATTATTTCCAATGAGAAAGCTCCTTTAGGAATGGGACACAGAAAAATAAGTCAGTGAGGGGAAAGAAGAAGAAATTGGAGCAGAGTGGGGCAGCTAGGTGGTACAGTGAATAGAGCACTGGCCCTGGAGTCAGGAGGACCCGAGTTCAAATCCAACCTCAGACACTTAATACAAAAACTATCTGTGTGACTTTGGGCAAGTCACAACCCCAACTGCCCTCCAAAAAACAATAAATAAATAAAAATAAATAAAAAAGATTTTAAAAAAGAAATTGGGCCAGAGAATAAAGCATTACCACCCCCCCAAAGGCTAACTTAGTAGGATATAGCTATCTCATGGAGGGGGGCGGGCAGGAGCTTCAAAAGTTCAGGGTAGGGATTATGACTAGGGAAGCATGGCACACATTAAATTGAAAGAGAAGCCAGACAAGCAAGCAGAAATGAGGTGACCACAGATACCTAAGGTCAGTGAAAAGCAGGAGATCCAATTGTTCATGCAAATAGTTCATGATTTGGAGTATGGAGTGAACTGAGTACAGTAAGAGTCAGCAAATACACTACCAGGAGCAAGCACGGAGCCTGATACCCAGGCGAGTGAGGAAGACTTTTTATTTGCTTCCTGTCCAGGGCCAGAAGGAGTATCCAGACATGACTGGACCAGAGTCCACAGGTAGATGTATACAAGTAGGTGAATCTATTTAGTGCAGAGGAATAAAGAAGCAATAGAGGTTGACAATACATTCCTATTTATTTTATATTTAGGAGGAATGGCAAGTTGTATGCAGTTTTATGTTCAATCCTTTTATTACTTATACTATGTTACAAAATGCTTGTTTTATTCCATAAATTTAAAATAAAATAATTTTAAAAAAGAATGTTCTTAGCCTTCCTCGCACTGATTAACATTCTATCATATCCACAGATTTTGGCATTATGTCTTACTCTGTTTCCTTCTATCAAAAAATCCCATCTCTCAGATCAGATAGGGAAACAACAGGTTCCAAGCATTGTCCCTATCTCTTTTCCCCCCTAAGTAATGTCAGATTCTTTATCATTGATCAAGATTGCTGATTATAATCAACGTGGCTAATGACTTAGAGAGACTCTGTACAGCTTTAGAATTGGAATTGTTTCCTGTCATTGACTCAAAGGATGAGGCAAGACATCTCCCCATTGAGCTACTTAGTAGGGATGATGCAGCCCCTGTTTTCCATTTCAGTCTCTCCATCAGGTAGAGATACTGCTTTTTTATCTTAACAACCCTTTATCATGCTGCTGACAAAAACAGTGGCTGGCTTTATTGCTTTCCTAAGTAATCATCCTTCTATTCCAGTTAGGGGTAACTGAACTGCTGGTAAATGTGGTGGCCACCTTAATCTGTTGCTGATAAAGTTTACTTAGAATCACGTTCAGGACTAAAAGGGTGGGGACAACTCATGACTCCAGGAAACTGATACTGAAATATGTCTCCTCGATCTTGGCAAAGAAGAGGTGGCCTAGAAGTACAGAATGAGAAACAGTTCCAGACATAGTCAATGTGTCAATATCTTCTGCTTAAATATATTTACTATTTGTTATGAATAATAGTCTGTCCAGGCAGGGTGGAATGAGTAAGTAGGTAATGATAGACACAAGAAATTAATAAACCATCTAAAAAGTGTGTACTAAAATAAAGAAATATGTTTTGCATGTCTTTCTGTGTATAATGGGTATCAGATTGCTTGCTTTTTCAATGGGTGGGGGAGAGGCTGGAGGGAGGGAGAGACCTTGGAACTGGAAATTTTTTAAATGAATTTTATAAGTACATATTTAGAAAACAAAAGAAGTTTATTAAGGGAACACCAATAGGGAAATTTTACCAATATCATGTTAAATGTTAAATATGATAAAAGCCTTTTAAAAAAATTTGTATACAATCCTCTTTTTTGGTTTTTCTCTGCAAACTGAAATGTTCATGTTTGTTCATGATTTAAGTTCATGATAGGTAATTTTAAAAAGAGATTTGTAAAAATACATACATGGATACAGTTGTTTCCTCATCAGCTTTACTATTTCTACCAGGGTAGATGGCTAATAACATGAGGTTTGAATAAGGAATGGATGAATAAGGAAAATCAATTTCACTAATGGAATTGGGGAGGTAGAGAGTGAGAGAAGAAAAGGAACTGCTTTCTTGCCTGTTTCATAATTATAGTCTCATTTATAACCAAGACTACTTACATGGTACACAATTCCATTAGATGCCTTTCTCAATAAATGAACTCAACAGATGTGATCAGGAATCTGCATTCTGATCTCTATGAGACTGAAATGGTCCCTTCATAAGGGATTCTGAGATGATCCTGGGGTCTGGATCAGGGAGGTAGACTCTGAGACCACAACAAAAGGCTCTGGTATTCTTCCACAAATATGTGACCATTATAAGATGCTCTGGTGGAAACGCTGAATTGTGACAGCAAACTCTGAGATTCAGATTGAGAGCTCTGGCCCTACCCCCTCTTGCATCTCGAGATGCTGAAGAAGACTGGGTTCTTGGGAGGATCAGGGCGAGATACTGGCTTTGAGGGACAAGAAGATAGATACTTTCAAAAGGTAATGTTAATTCCTAGTAAGTTAAAGTTGCCATTTCCACTGGCACAAGAACAGGCCCTTTAATGAAGTTGATAGAATCTGCATGAACCTGCTTGGTCTGCTGCAGCAGCTGAGTGGTACAGGAGACAAGAGACAGAGACAGGGACAGAGGGAGGGAAGGAGGAACAAGAAGAAAGACAGACAAAGAGAGAGTCAGACAGAGAAAGAGAGGGCACAGAAAGAGAGAGAAGGCACTAGACCAGGCTTCAGTGATTACATTTTCCTTGAGATCAGTCACTATTCTATTTTTCTCTTTGTATTATGGGTGTTTATTATATAGCAGGTACTTAGTATATCTTGTTGAATCCAGTGGGGCCCAGATCTCTGGAGCTCAGGGAAATCAGGATGTGTTTTCTGAGATTCAAGGTAAGTCTCTGAAAAAACCTCAACATAAAGAGTATGTTCTAAATTCTCTGATGTTGCTTCAGAAGGTTCGGATTTCTAGGGCTCAGGAGACCCAGGTGGCAAAGTGCTCTTTCTACCTGATACAGAGGGAGGAAGGTAAACGGACATCGAGGGTCTAAATGACCAAGAAAGAGGTTACTTTCCAGGCCAGAGCAATATGGCTAGGGTCTAGGCTCAGGGATGGATCACAGGGTGATTTCCAGGAGTGAGAGTAGGCCAGAGATGCTGAGCTGGAAGCATCTGCAGTCTCTGCACACTTTCATGCCAGGTGGTGGATGCCATGTCCAAGGAGGAGGGCTAGAACTGAGAAAGCATCACCCATACTGAGCGATTACTACAGGCCAGGCATGGTGCTAACTAGGGATACCAAAAAAGGCAAAAACACGAACCTCATTCCTCAATGAACTCACATTCTAATGGATGTGATACAGAAACTAGAAGGCAGAATAAGACAAGAAGTCCAAACTCCACACAAACAGTCAAAATCTGGGAGAATTACAGAAGCTAAAGCAACATCACAAGGCAGATGGTCAAAGAGTTAGGAGGTCGGAAACCAGCAGCTCCCTGAATTCAAGAGTAAAGTTGTTGGAACAGATAAACTGTATCAGTACCAACCAGGTGATCCTCATCCTGAGCCTCCTCCTGAAGCCCTATTTCCTGATTCATGGGTTCCTGATGTGCTTTTCATCTATGTGACCTTGTTGACCAGGGCTGGAACTGCTTGCTTCTCAGAGAGGGTTTCCCCCCTCCACCCATAATGGGAGGGCAAGCAAACACTCCTGGCCAGAGTTGGGGAGGGCAAAAGGGAGGAGCCAGCAACTCCTGACAATCACTGTATAGGCCTGAAGCAGCTGAGGAACAGCCTGGGCACACTAGTCACCAGAAAGGGCAGGAAGGGACTGGGAGGGAGAGAGCAGTGTTGAAGGAAGGCAGATAAAATTCACTTATTTCAGAGTTGGCCCTGGATATGATAGTGCCATCAGGTACCATGATATGATGACTGGACCAGAAATCTGGGAGCTTAAGTGTGTCTTTCAAAATGTCAGTTATCTTCTGTGTGTGACCCCAGGTAAGCCAGGAACAGCTAGGTTTGAGTCCCAAATAACACAAACTAGTTGGGTGACTGATCAAGCTAAGGTCTTTGACAGGTCTCAGTTTGACTGAGGCAGCACCCATTCAGGGATTAAGGCTTAATAAAAAAAAATTAGGCAAAGAATGGCCTCTTAAAAAAAATAAAGCATGGTCTTTAAGAAGCATGAGAGGCAGTGTAGGGTAGTGGATAGAGACTTAGCCAGGAAGACTGGGTTCATATCCCACCTCTGACACATACTGGCTATGTGAACCTTGACTAATCACTGAGTCTCTAAGTGCTCTAGGAAACTAAGACTATAAGCTGCAGAGGGGGTGTCAACTTGCATGAGTAGAAGAACCTCCCCAAGAGTAACCTATGACAAGTAAAATCCCAATCCCTCTCCCTGCCCCTAATAAAAAGCATGCCTTAGTGCTCTGAAATGCCTAAGAAGGATTCTCCTTCTCCCTGACCCTACCCCTTCTGCAAGCCACACCATTTAGATCTGGTGAAGCAATAATTAAATTAATAATAATTAATTAAATTAATAATAATTAAATGGATGATAGAGTTTTCTTTTTCTTGAAACAATCTCTTCACAAGGATGCTCTGGTATTATACATGACATATCAGCATTAACAGGGATGCCAAACTTGGTTGAGGACTGAGCACAGTTCCTCTTTATGGTAACTCACATCTTCCATCAAAATGAGAATGTTTACAACAGAGATTTATTTGGGACAAATGTTATTCAAAGCAACAATTCATTGTTTTGAATATAAATGCAACATCCTAATAAACACTACTTATTTAGGAAGAAATTCATGATAAATGTATACAACATGTCATCTACATAAGAATCTTATCCTCTTAAAGCCAAATCCTACCCAGATATTTAAATCATCATTCTGGCTGATCGTTCATGCCAGAAATTTCTGCAGAAAACAGAAAAATCTGTCTAGCCTCTTCTCTGTTTAATAAGCATAAATTTAGAGAGAGGGAGGGGGGTATAGAGGAGAGAGAGGAGGGGAAGGAGAGAGGGAAAGAAAGAGAGAAAGAAAGAGAGAAAGAGAGAGAGAGAGAGAGAGAGAGAGAGAGAGAGAGAGAGAGAGAGAGAGAGAGAGAGAGAGAATAGGTAGATAGAGCATTCATTCAGTGTTACCAGGTGCTGTGTTAAACACTTGGAATACAAATACAATCAAACATAACAGTCTCTGCCTTCAAGAAGCTTCCATGCTAACAGGGGAAAGACAATGAGGGGAGCTGAAAAGGGGGTTCTAGCATTGGTAGCATGGCTTGGAAAGGACTTCAGTTTCTCAGATCCTTTTCTTCTTATGTAACTTCTTAGCCATGATGAGATGAGAATAACAATACAGCTAGGGGAATGAGGGAAATTAGTGACTTCTGAATATGTATATGTTAGACATGGGAAGTATCTGTCATTCCCTACTTGTAGGAAGCAGAAAGGGATTTGTGGATATGGGCAAGTGTGTGATCTTGGGCAGTTGATTTCCCTTCTCTGGGCTTTGGTTGCCCTATTTAAGCTCAATCTCTATTGTCCCTTTCAATTCAATTCAAACTATGAGCATCTCATGATTCATTAAATACCTACTATGCATGCAACAGAAAACATGGTACAATTGATACAGTCAGAAAACCTAGGCTCATGGCCTACTTCTGACACATACTGGCTGTGTCACCATGAACAAGGTATTTCACTTCTCAATGCCCTCAGGCAGCTCTCTAGGACTTCAAATTCCAGATGAGTTGTCAGTCTGCATGGATAGCTGGAGTTTCCATATAAAGAATACCTCACACTGTTGAAATCACAACTTCGAGCCTTAAGCCACACCCCTCCCTCCCATAATGTGCCAGGCTCTGTGTAGGTGATGGAGGTACAAATACAAAAACAGTTCCTACCTTCAAGGAGTTTACAATTTACTGGGGAGAACACCTAACAATCTATGACTATGATTGACTCAACAACCACTAAAATATACCAGACTGCAAGCTTTATGAGAACAAATGCTGTATATTGCCTAAACTTTATTATCTCTGTTGAATTTGCTTAACTGAATTAGGAAGCAAATATATATACACATTTTACTGATGGGGTTGTAATAGACTCAGGTGCCGAGTATTTTTGCTGTATGCTTAGATCTGCCCTATAAATATAATTAAGATTATTTACCTTTAATTTTTAGATGAAAATCTTATGTCAGAAGTGATATTATTATTCTGGTGTTTGCATATTTATAGTTTTTGAGGGCTAAAATCTAACCCCTTCTTAAGTTAGAATTCAAGCAGTCTTGAGCCTTATGTATTTCCAACCCCTAGAATCCACTAAGAGGGTAGGGAAAGAGAAAAGAAGGGAACAAGCATTTATTAAGTGCCTACTATGTGCTAGGAGCTTTACAAACATCTCATTTGATCTCATTTTAAAAAGTCATGTAGTGCAGTGAATTTGGAGAGAGGAGCCCTAGAATGGAATCCCAGTTCTATTATGCATTACCATAGTGCCCTTTAGCAAATCATGGAAACTTTCTAGGTTTTAGTTTCCTTATCTATACAAAGAGGGGAGAAGAAATGACCTCTAAAGTCTAAGCTCTCTCACAGAAAATCTGACCAAAGGAAAAAGATCTTCCTCACTTGAGTCAATTTTCTTTATATTTGAAGAATGTCTTTCTGACAACACAAAAACAAAGGGAGCCCAAGATATTTGACACCCTGAAATCCAGACAAAAAACCAGACTGAACAGATCGTTTGTTTCATTATGTACAACCCAAAGACTTAAAAGCTTTTCCTTGTAGGAAAAGAAAACCTTTCCAAAAATATTCCCAGTAACAATAAAAGTTGAAATGGCAACTTTTTAGACTGTCCTCTAGCTTTAGACTACCTTTAAACTAGCTATCCAATTGTTTTCATTCAGCCAGTTCAGCTATAATGTATTTTGAAAACATAGATTTGTTCCAAACTATCATGAATTTGTAGTTTGCTTCTGATTGATTTCTCCCTTGAGAAAAAGTGATGAAACAGAAGGCAGAAAGCAGAACCACCTCATAATAATTCACTCATGTGGTACAACACTTCCAACACTCATTTCCACAAACTTGAGATCTTTGTAAAGGTAAGGTACCATATTTGTTGTATATCTTCTGGTACAGTGGTAGCTGGGGATTGAGAAGGGATGGTCCACACCACCACAAACTGCCTTTGACCAAGCAGCAGTCCAAGGACCCATTGTGCCCCTGATCCCATTGTCCCCATAAACTCTCTGGGTTTTATTGCCCAGTTTTACATGATTGCACAGCACCATGCTTTTTGGACATGCATATGTCCCATTATAGCAGAATGGATGCCATTTTTTTAAGGCCCTATGGTGAGAAAAAAAATGTGTACTCTTTCTTGGGTAAATGTGTTCTTTCTTCTAGCAGAAATCAAACATGTCACACACACACTTACCAACCCGATGCAGTTGCTCATAGCCACTTTAGTTGTGCTGTGTTGATCTTGTAAGTATCCTGTATAATGACAGTTGTCTAAAAAACCATGCTTCCACTGGGGCCCATCTTTCCCCCAGTATTCCACGGTAAAATGTTTGGACACTAAATCTGTGTTGAGAGTCAAGTTTAAATGAAAGTGCTTGCCATAAGCTGAGAGTTTAAAAAATAACTTAGATCCTGCCTGCTGTGGGTCAATAGGGTCCGTACTCCGCCTTCTCCTTGAGTGTTTGTCATTTTTCACAGTAAAGCTGAGGAAAGCTCCATTTTGATCAACCCTGATTGGGATGGTGAGCTGGTAGTGTTCAAGGTACGACAGGAATTCCTCTTTGTAATCACAAGGTAGAACAGTCCAGGAGATAGGCATGAAAGAGAAGAAAATGGAACAGAACCAAGCAGTAGTACAAACAATGCCACACTGTTAAACCCACTCTCCAGCATAAGGAAGTGAGGTACTGGTAAACAAATCACTCAGAAAAATAAATAAAACAAAGAGGGGAAATGGACAAAAGTTGAACAAGACCCTAATCATCAAATTTATGAAAATGATACATATTTGAGGTGGGATGGGTTCAAGGGCATATTAAGAATTGATGTTTTGAAAACATAGATTTAATAACCAGCTTGGGGGGGGTGGCGGTATGCACGACACATTTTTGAAGTTTAATCTGAATTCCTTACATTTTCTCCATCATTTTCTTAAATCTAGACAATCAACAAAATAATAAATCAAACCCTGATTTGAAGCATTTGCTGATTCCTGAGGTGTAAGTGCTCCCATTGAAAATTTAATGATAGACTCTCAGGAGCCATATGGTGCTCCAGTACATCACTGAGTGGGTTTCCCCCACCCCAATTTCTACTTAATTGTATGAAGTGAATTTGGGGAACCTAGTTGTACCATGTGCATGAAAATGAAAATTTCCATCAAAATGAAGGTCAAAATTAAAGTGAACCCATGAGCAACCAAAGGCTAAATTGGTTGGTGTGGGAGTTACTCAACAAGGTTTTGAGCAATGCCCTGCAGAGCTAGCCAGAAAGTCTTCAGACTTACCAAAATTCAACTAGTTCACAGTATCTATACCTTCCTTACACACATTTACCAAATGGTAGTTCTCTACTCTCCTTACCTTTCCCTGTGCCCCCCATTTGCTAAGCTAAGGGAATGCAAACACCTGACCACAAAATAAGGCAATACTTGTAGGGGAATACAAGTATAAATTCCCATGAAACCATAACCAAAAGGAAAGCAACAGGAAAGGACTGAGATGATATAATTTCCTCTAGACCACACTATGTGCTAAAAGCCACAGTTCTAAGGGAAAGAGTGGCATAATGGGCAGAGTACTGGACTTGAAGTCAAGAGACCTGGGTTGAAATATCTTCTCACATCCTTCCTGGCTGTACAATACAAAAGCCCTCTTAGAGCCTCTTTTTTCTCCTCTGTAAAATGGAGTTAATGATCCTCGCACTACTCACCTCCCTGGGTCATTGTGAAGGAAGCATTCTGTCCATTTTAAAATTTCACATTCACATGAGCTATTCTTATCATCACCTACTTTCTGACACCCTCATTTGGTACATCCAAGCCTCAGCCTTGGCTTTGCTCTGCAACACCCTTTAGATTACTATCCCCTAAATGACTTTCTTATTGAGCCCTCATGAGAACTAGGGTCAGAAAATGATGCCTTTTTGTAACTACCAGCAACAGACTAGCTCATGTAGCAAGGTGGCATTTTGCTCTCTGTTTAGCAGTATTCAGCAAGCATAGGTCAGGGAGTTTACCCTATTTAAACTGGTAGAGACGGAGACTTGGCCAGCAGACACCAGGCATAGAACTAACAGCATTAACTCTACAGCCTGGTATTGCTCACTTTGCCCTTCACCTCTGATGAAGGGGACCTTCCATAATAAGAAAGTCTGTTTATAGATTACAGGGAGCAAGTACTCTAAAAAGGAAGGAGAGACTTATTGGCAATGACTTTTGCACCACTGTCTAATTCTAATCCCAAGATTTAAATTCCTGGAGATTAGAAACAGAATCGTTTTCAGCAGTGTCCAGACCTGAGAATCAAGATGTCCTTTCTTGTCCTTGTCTCTTGACTGCTCTCTGGACAGTATAAATTCATCATCCTGCCTCTCAAAAGACCATGACCACAAGCCTGGAAAACTGGTCAGTCCTCTTCTAACAATGAAATGCTGAACCCTAGTTAGCTTTGTAAGTGCAATATTCTCCCTGTCCATCCCTATTCTACAAATCCTGCCCTACCAATTCAAATATGGTAAATTGTATGGCCCATGCCTATGACTATTGCCATATACAGGATGCTCCAAAGGTCTTAATGCAGTTTTAAGTTTAAGTTTCATTAGCTTAAAAGTGCACTAAGACTTTGGGGATTCTCTCTCCCCCTCTCTCTGTCTCTCTCTGTCTTTGTCTCTCTCTTTCTCTCTGTCTCTCACACACACTCTGTATGTATGTATATATACATATATAATACACACATACATCTATGTAACACATATACAGAAGATAGAAATTCTATTTCTAAAGTTTATCTGCTTCTTTGTCCTCCTTGACAGGCTGAGTGCCCTTATTTTGAAGAGGACACATTGCCAGAGTTTGACAAGAAGCAGAAATCACTATATATGTGTTTGTGTGTGATTCTAGGGAGTTTTTTTTACCAGGAAGCCTACCTTGGGAGCAGTATGAAAGCCCAGTATCACTATGAAATTTCAATGAAACCATGATGAAGCTCAAAATCCAGCTCAATGTCTTCCACAAAATTTCCATAATTTAGAAAAAGCTGAGTACATTGGTGGAGGGCTACCTACTTGCTGGAGAACTGACACCACTCCAGAATTGCAGCATAACAGTTTTGTATACACATATATGTGCCCTGTGTACATATATGCAAATGTACATATGTATATACTAATATATAATATATATGTTTCATTCCATGTACACACACACATTCATTCCTGTTTTTTGTCAAACCCAGTGATGTGTCCTCTCCAAAAGAAGGGCACTCAGTTTGGCAGAGAAGACTAAGAAGAAGTTAAGTTCCAGAAGTGGAATTCCTACCTTCTGTAAACATAATGAAGTCCTACAATTAATCTTTAGTGAATGCTGTAGACTATGGCTTATTATTCTTAATATTCCCTACATTAGAAGTCTCCTAGGACTTAGGGAGACCACTTATTCAACACTCCCTAATTTGTGTCGTGACACTGGATAGGAATTCTGTCAAATGGGTAATTTATAAATTTTTTTAACAGCAAAGCTCACTCATGGACTAAAAAAAATGTTCAACTTATAATAAAAGGAGAGGAAAGATTGTCACAAAGATTTATTCTTATAATCATATTTCTTACCAAAAAGACAATTTTCTTAAAAAGGAACTTACACAGTCTGGGCCCAGGCCTATTATCCTAACTTAACATCAGTTACAAGAGGTCTTGGCTTTGGTGGCAACATTCTACCCACACACTTTTTATCTACTAGAATCACCCCAATTTCCAACACTGCATCAGCTTTCTCACCATTTGAAAAAGGAGGAACCCTACCTTGGGAGCGGTATGAAAGCGTGGTGTCACTGTGAAATTCTGATGAAGCCATGACGAGGCTCAAAATCCAGGTCAACGTCTTCCACAAAATTTCCATAATTTAGAAAAAAACTGGATGTGTTGTTGGAGGGCTACCTACTTTCTAGAGAATTAACAGCACTCCAGAATCGCAGCATAACAGTTTTGTTTGCTATTTATTGAAAATGTAGTTATTAGATATTCCACTTTTTAGCAGGTGCTCGTTTCCAACATCCTGTACTTTCTCCTCTCTCTGGATTCATGTTTTTTTTTTCAATCCAAAATGAAAAAGAAAGATAATGTTGTAAAAATTTTCTTCAGTAAGGCATTAGGCTGGATAGTTGCAGAAGTAGGGCCATTTTTGTACCTGGAATACCAAAAAATAAAGTCAAAATACAATCATCTGGATGGACAGATCCACTGTATATTGCAGAATGTTTGCCAAAGTACATAAATTACAAAATAACTTGGGGGAATTCAATTAGACCATTGTTGTTCTTTATAGTCTAAATAAACATCCACAAGACTAAACATGGAGCTAGAAACCTAAATTGTATTTTTATCTGAACAATGCCAGACCTAGTTAATAGCCAAAGAAGGAACCAAAAGAGGGATCATGATATATACAGATACATAGATATCTATATACATATACATATGTTTGTATATGTCTAAATCTCTGGGATGGGGCAGGATAATAATACTCACCCGCTCTAATTTTTTATAAAATCAAATATAAAAAATTGCATGCATTTTCTAAGTCAGTTAAGTATTAAGGGCAAATGGGAGGCAGTTGCACTTCATAACACACATTTTCAGATGAATTCATACTCAGAAACTGTATGTATTAATTGTTGCACTCAGTGATTGCTATCATTTTCCTGACAATGAACATCTGTAAATATAGAGTGACATATAACAGCCGCCTCAGTACACCCAAACAGTAGCCCAAACTAAGCCACTGAAAAGTTAAAAAACAGTTTAGAATAATCTTTCACTTATGTGGAGGTCATTAATCCAGCAACCTCAACTATCCAGAGGACAGTCAAACAAGCAAAAGAAAGTTTCTGAATAGTCAAATGGCCATAAAAATCCATACTAATGCTCCTAAGAAGATAACTCTCTTTGGGCATATTTACTCTTACTTTATTGATGATTCTAAAACAAACTTTGTAACCTGGTTTCATAGACTATACATGAGAAGTTGTTAAACTCAAATGGCTTTTTGGGCTGCTAGAAAGAGACACACACATTCATTAGGGACAGCCAACAGAATGATAAGAAAAGAGAGAAGATAAGAAACAGAGAAGAGGAGGAGAAGGAGAAGGAATAAGAAGAAGGAGAAGGAGGAGGAGAATGAGGAGGACAAGGAGGAAGGGGAAGAGGTGGAAGAGGAGGATAGAGGAGGGGGATAGGAGTAAGAAGAGAGGAATAGGAGGAGGAGGAGGAGGAGGAGAAGTCAAAAAACAATCTGGAATCATTTATTGCAAAATCAAATTGCCTTACACATCTAAATAGCACTGGAAGGTATCAGGTATCACTATATTACATTATATTAAACTATATTACATTATATTAAATTATCATAGGACTATATAAGTCATAGGGAAATTAGATGACTCAGTGGGTAGAGTTCCAGGCCTGAACTCAGGAAGACTCTTCTTCCTGAGTTCAAATCCAGCCTCAGATACTTACTAGCTATGTGACCCTGGACAAGTCACTTAACCCTGTTTATCTGAGTTTCCTCATCTCTACTGAAGCTGAAGAAGGAAATGGCCAACTATTCTTTGTCAAGAAAACCCCAAAAGGGGTCAAGAAGAGTTGAACATAACTGAAAAATGACTAAACAACATATAAATCATTTTTATGATGATGAACTTTGAAGAAAAGGTTAGATTGTGTTTAGATTAATCTGTTTAAGAAAGCAGGACGATGTGTGATACATTCTAGAAAGATTTCCATCCAGAATGATTAGAATAAAAAACTCTCTGGAATTTAAAGAAGTAGCCTTCCTTTATTTTGCTGGACACATATTTGGAATACCTCGCTCTTTTGTGTTTCAAAATAAACAGAATGTTATTATACATAAAAACAATGATAGTTGTTGCTATCAAAAATTTCTCATCACTAAATTTTTTAATGAATTCATTCAGTGAATAATATTATGATGATGATGATGATAGCTAATATTGGCACTTTAAGATTTGCAAAGCATTTTACAAATACTATCTCATTTGATCTCACAAAAACCCTGGGAGGTAAGTGTTGTTATTAGCCCCATTTTAGAGATGAGAAAACTGAGACAGAGGTAAAGTGATTTGCCCAAAGTCACATAGTTAGTAAGTTCCTAAGGCTGGATTTGAATTTAGGTCTTCCTGATTCTGGTTCCAGTATAGCATCACCAGCTATCTAAATAATGATATTACCATTCCTGCATCTTTTTAGTTTTTTTTTTTAATTTAAGAAAGGCTTTCACATAAATTATCTTATTCAATTTTTATATGGTAATCATGCCAGATAGTATTATCCCTATTTTAGAGATAAGAAAACTGAGGCTCAGGGGCAACTAGGTAGCACAGTGAATAGAGCACTGGCCCTAGAGTCAGGAGGACTTGAGTTCAAGTCCAGGCTCAGACACTTAACACTTACTAGTCATGTGACCTTGGGCAAGTCACGTAACCCCAATTGCCCTGCCTTCCCCCTCCAAAAAGCAAAAAAGAAAGAAAGAAAGAAAAGAAAAGAAAAGAAAAGAAAACTGAGGCTCAGAAAAGTTAGGTGAGTTGGGGTCATAGACAGCTCTAAGAGGCAGGGCCAGGAGTAAAACACAGGTCTTCTAACTCATAATCTAGTGTTTTGTTTTGTTTTAAATCACATGGCACTGATTTCTAATATTTATTAGGAATCTATGTGCAAAGCATCATGAGGAATACAGATAATGATAGCACACATTTATATAGGGCTTTAATATTTACAAAATGCTTGGATTATAATAAACTTGCAAAGAAGAAGTCTCTACTAAAGGAAAAATGTCGTATACACAGACAAGTATGAAGCAAAGTGAGATGGGGTGAGGGCAAAGGAGAGATTCAGATTAAGTACTTGAGGAAAACGTGAAGAGGAATAGAATCTCTTTCAGTGGAGGTGAAGGAGAATCAGGTGAAACTTCATGAAACTTTATAAGCTTAGAAGGAAGATAAGGATCCGAAGGGAACTGGACAGTGAGCTAAAGAGGGAATGAATTTCAGTTATGGGAAATGAGAATGGCCTGTCTGAATGAATGAATATGGAAGATGGCAGGGCAAGATCCGGGAATAGCTAGTATTCCATTTCGGATCATGGAGTCTGTGAAGTGACAATGGGAAATAATGCTAGCTCCTAGGTGGCACAGGTTGGTGTCAGAATGTAGAGGGCCTTAACAAGAAACCACTGATAGTTTCAGCAGAAGAGTGACATGAGCTGACTTGTCCATGGGTTGATCAAAAAACAAATTGGAAATAAGAGAGACTGGAAACCTGGAGATCAGTTAGGAGGCTCCTGCAACTGGTCAGGTAAAGGCCTGAACTCAAAAAGGGAGAAATATCATGGAAGGAGAATCATCAGAAGCTGAAGATTTGTAGGTTGGGGGGGGGGGAAGGACAAGGCTGGGGGTCACCATGAGGGGGAAGGATGTGAAGGAAAGCCAAGGGCTGAAGAGGATTTTGAAATTTCAAGCCTGGGTGACTTGAGAGGGTAATGGCACCATCAACAGAAATACTGAAGGAAAAGGATGAGTTTGTGAAGCTTATGGGTATTCAGGTGGAAATAGTTAACATATACTTAAAGCTCAAGGATTCAAAGCTATAGACATAATAAGGATTTGTCTGCAGACAAAGAATGGATGAGATCACTAAGAAAGTCAGGGAAAAGAGGAAGGTAGATAGAAGAAGTATCACTATCCTCATTTTATAGATGGGGAAATTAAGATTCAGGATGTTAAGTGATTTGCCCAAGGTCACACACTGTGTCAGAAACAGGACTTGAACCCAAGTCTGACTTGAATCCTAAGTCCAGTATTCCAGTGCACAACACTGCCTTCATTTAAGAATACTATCTCTTGAGGGTATAATCAGCTTCCAGTAACAACAAATAATATTACCTTGAAATCATTTTCTCTGAATTAGATAATATGACTATAATTAATAATGGTAATTACTCATAGCAATTATTATCTCCATTTACATTTACAACAGGGAGAAACTGAGAGATAAAGTGACTTTTCCCTGGTCAGTTTTTCAGTGACAGAGTACAGAAAAAAAAAGAAAACCACTACCATATATTTTGGTTCTCAAACTATTAGAATATATTGCCTAAATAAACATAATGTACCAATGTTTACCATCAAGTCTCTTTAATTCTCTGAGCCTCAGTTTTCTCCACCTGCTAAATAATTATAATACCATAAGTACTAATAAGTATCTATCTCTCACAAGGTTGTTGTAAAGATCAAATAAGATGTGTGTAAAATGCTTGGCCAACCTCAACACACTATAAAAATGCCAAGTATTATTATAACAAGGTTTTAAAATGTAATTAGTGTTACAGGAAAAATGTTCATTAACATTCACTCCTTTCTAAATCACTATGGCATTTTAAGAAATTCAGTAATATTACACTAAAGTCCCTTGTATACACACATGATCTTGCTGAGCCAACAATCAGAAAGTTAAGCTTTTTCTAGTAGTCTTGATGGCTTTATACTGTTTCATCTATACTTGATCTCCTGGTACCCTAAACCTGTGACCAATAACACAAATTTCTAATATAGTTAGCCGGAATTAAATGAATGGAAATTTTCCTCCATGCCTGCAATCTAGGTGTCATAGTGGATAGAGCAATGCAACTGGATTCAGGAAGACATGAGTTCAAATCTGGCCTCAGACATTTACTAACTGTGTGACCCTAGGCAAGTGACAACTTTTATTTGCCTCAGTTTCCTCAACTATAATTTGGAAATAATAATAGCACTTACTTCCCAGGGTTGTTGTGAGGATCCCATGAGATATTAGGAAAACACTTTGCAAACCTTAAAGTCTATATGAATGCTATTGTTGATATTAATAATAACAATATTGCCAGCAGCAGTGAGGATAAGTCTAATATGCAACTGTTTCCTTTTTGCTCTACCTCCAGTCCTAGTAGAATGCTCTGAGGACACAGACTATTGGGGAAGATGTTTGTCTTCAGATTCCAAAGCCTAGTACAGTGTCTTGAACAAAGCAATCTTTTAAACAAATGTTGTTGGTTCAATTGAAACAGACTCACTGTGCACTCAGTTTAATTACTAAATCTTCAATTCTAGTGACCTGTGCCTGGACATCTCAGGAAACTTAGCACTTAGTGATTAAGTGTTGATGGGAAGGGAATGAGCGGGGGAGGGAGTTTATCCCTCCTCAGCAACAATTTAAAGCCCTTCTCATCTACCTGCTGTTGGGAACCCACGTGACAAAAACTAATAGGTCATCCTACTCTCCAGTGGGCAGGTGTTTCCCTCTCTAAGAAAAACCACCCTCATAATTGCTACTTTCCAGAGCCTGCTTGGCCCCGGGGGCCATCAACAGATGAGTAGAGACATTGAACTTTCCAGATGTGGTGCCCACAGGTCAAAGATCAGATTGACATGAAAAGACAAGAGGAGAAGGTTCCACTGATCATAATGTAGCAGTTCTTTGTGTAACAGCCTGCTGTGATCCAACCCATCCTCTTTCAAAGGAAGCACTAACCCTCCCTTCAAATAGGTCACCCTGAATAGGTTGAACTATATAAGCCCCCATGGCCTCTTGGCCTTCTCCAAAATAAAAAGGTATGAAACAATTTTTCTTGGCTTACACAAATCCATTAAGCCCAGTTAACTCTAGAAGCAGACAAGTACCTCAAAGGAGCTAATTCTGTTTATGAAGAACTCTATTTACAAAATGCATAAAAAGTCACCACAAATCATCAGGCCATAAAGTTAAGGTGTCATTTATTTGTTTCCCTAGATCAAAGCTATACTTGCTAGATGGGAAATGAGGTGAGATAAGTTGTTGGTAAAAGTCTCTCTAGCCTCAGCAACCTGCCTCAAGAAGAGAGCATTTGTTGTCAGCTTCCGCTGACAAATCACCTTTCCCTTCCCTGGTAACTTCCTGCTCACACTAATCAGAGTGTAGCTGAGGTCATGGTTTCCTCCCATGAGCTATTAATATGCAGCTAAAGCAACAGGTAAAACGCTCTCCTAAGGGGCTTCCTTCCTCCATCCTCACCCCAGGATCTGATTAGTATGGCAGCTGGTATCCAGTCATTCCTAGAGTCTCCAAAGTGGAGATGATAAAGTTGCCACTCCTTGACAACTTTTTCTTTTCCAAAGCTCATTTACTTATTTATTAATTGTTTTAAGGTTGGTTTATCCTTATTTAGTCATCTAAGTACAAAGGGCTCCTCCTCCTTTCTTTTTAAACCTTAAAAAGCCATCTCCCACCAAGCACAAAATGCAGGTGAATGTGCAAAAAGAAAGGGGCTTTTAAAAAGAAAGTCATCATTCAACTACAAATAAACCTAGACTTTCCTTCCAGACAACAAGGATAACACACATTTTCCACAACTCCTGTCTGCAAAAGACACCCCACCCCCACCCCCCTGGTCAGCTACACATGGTTGACTGTGGAGATAGGCTTTTGGGTACAAACTTGTTCTCAGAAAGATGTTTTCTCCGAAACTTAATTTCTACAAAACGATTGGGCATATTCCCTTCTCTCTCTTCATTCTCTCATGCAAGTCATATGGTGAGACCTGGGACTCAGCCTTCTTAAAACGGACAGTAGTGAGTACTAGGAGTGGTTGCTAAGGAAATGAGGAGGGAGGGACTAAAGCGAGCTAGGGTAGGAATTAATCTTACAGGTATTGGACTGGACATGAAAAGCATTACAGTGTTTCAAAAGCCTGGAGATTAGAGATTTCCCCCCTGGGAGTCACAAAAACATAAATACCGCTACCCAGACCTCATTTAAAGACACTTGTGGCAAACTAGTGGGTTTGATTGAGGCAAAATGAGTAAAAAATGAAAGGATTCTTTGCCCCTCTGATATCCAAATTCTCTCTCTCTCTCTCTCTCTCTCTCTCTCTCTCTCTCTCTCTCTCTCTCTCTCTCTCTCTCTCTCCAGACAATCAAGGCTAAGACAAACCAGGGGTACAGTGGCTACCACCTTGGCCAGAAAACAACTGGAAAGAGCCTCAAAGTAATTTCCCTTCAACATTCTGCCTTTCTACTACTACCAGCACCTTTTCCACTCCCCTTGCCACGCTTTCTAAAACCTGTCATTCTGCCATCTAAAATCCCAGACGAATCGACGTGAGTAAAGGATAGCTTTAAAATAAATGGGGGAGGGGATAGCAAAAAGCAAAGAAAATCAAGGCAGGGATTCTGGGTGTAAATGAATACGTTGGAAAGAACACAGCTTGCCTTTAAAAAAAAAATCAATAGAAGTTTCCCCACACACACAACCCTATAATCCCCCACACACACCCATCTACCCCCTCCTGAGACAGAGGGGAACAGTCTGAGCTGCTCTGGTTGAGTTGATCCTAAAGTTAACATTCAGCAGCCCATTTCCAGACAGCAGCGCTAAATCTATTTGGATAAAACGCGTGTGACCCAGACAGTTGGCTTTTGGCCCAAATGCGTTGCACCGGCAGCTCAAATAAAAACAAGGGTCTAAGAAACTCACTCTCCGCTCGTTTCTCTCTCTCTCTCTCTCTCTCTCTCTCTCTCTCTCTCTCTCTCTCTCTCTCTCTCTCTCTCTCTCTCTCTCTTCTCTCCCTCTATCTGATTCTATCTCCCTCTCTTTGCCTCTGGTACAACAATGAAAAATTAGCAAAGACAAGACTTGTACATACACTTCATCAAGAGGCGACTTTCCAATAAAATACGAAAAAAAAATCCCTTTGAACTCCGTGCCATACAATATATACACAGACACACACCGATAAATAAGTCTCCATAGGGTTACGAGTCTAGCACGTCCCAAGTGGCCAGAAGTAAATCAAAAACACACGCTTCCATCTCTTTGATTAGCCTATTAAGAGCTTAACTTATCCTAGAGCATCAGCACTGCAGCTCTCACATTAATGCTGCCCTTTGCGCCCAGGCATAAAATATGCACTTGTCTGACTACATAAGATACTGACGTGAAACCATATTATGCTGGAAGATTTCTATAAAAAATGAAAATCACTTCAAAACGTTCTCTCATCTCATTTTTCTTTCCCGGCCACTATTTGATAAGCCATCCGAAAGCTACGGTAATCATAATTAAAATAATCCATGCTTCACTAAATTATATATTTATATAATAACGTGATAGTCTTTGAATCACAAAATATTTTGAACATCCTAGAATCATTCCAACCCCCGACTAGTTTTGGAGTTTCAAAGATTTCAATCTGTAAAAAGGAGTTCAGTCAAGCTCGCCCATTGCCATTAAAAAAAAAAAGCACATAGAAAAAAGGTCTCTACGCGTTATTCGGGAGACAAGCAAAGCACAAGGAAAAAAGTTTCATTGAATATTGTGAAGACTTCCTTACCGTTTTCATCTTCAAATTCTGATATAAAGTGAGTTTCAAACAATAGAGTTTGCACTGGACGATTCACGTATCCTCTCTCCTCTCAGCCTTTTATTTTTTTTTTTGCCCACCCCTCTTCTCTCCCCCCCCCCCTTGCAAAGCCACACCAGTTATCCTGAAACCAGAATAAAATCCTGTATCTTGGCTATGAGGGGCTTTAGAGAACGGACTGACTTGGCAGAGATGCCTTCAATTCACCCAGTCTATCACTCTGAAATGTCTTTGCAAACCTCCCCCCTTCGACTCTCCCCACCACCCACCAAAAAAAAGGGGGAAAAAAGAAAGAAAAAGAACGGAAAAGAGACTTATTGGGGGTGAAGTGGTGCCCTCTCTTCCTAGCCAGTCTAATGCCTTTTCTATGCTAATAACGTGTAAGCAGCATCAAAAGATATCAGGAGAAAGAAAGACAAGAGGAGCAGAAAGGGGCACCGCAAAAGTTTTGAAGTAGCCTAGCTCTTTCGCTCTCGCTCTCTCGCTTTCTGTCTCGCTCTGTTTGTCTGTCTGTCTGTCTGTCTCTTTCTCTCTCTCTCTCTCTCTCTCTCTCTCTCTCTCTCTCTCTCTCGCTCTCACTCGCTCTCTCTCTCTCTCTCTCTCTTGCTCCCTCTCTCGCTCTCTCTCTTTCACTACCGGCCTCCAGCCAACTAGAGTGCAGCAGCAGGAGGAAATTTTGGCAGTTTTTCCTGGGAGGCTGAACGCACTGACGTCAGTCTGCAGATGTGCCTCTGGCTGTAGAGGCGTCGGGTGCGCATGTCCTGGGCCGTCACGTGGAGGGGGAGGGGGAGGCAGAGGTACAATCAGGGTAACCCAAAAACCAACCGAACCATTCAGAAGGGCTTAGACAATGTCAACTTTTCCACCCAGTGAATGGGAGAAAGAGAAAATCTGGCCCTCTAACCTCTCTCCTCCACCCCACCCCGCCCCTTTCTCCTGAAACCTTCTTTAGAAAATCCCAGCCTGAGCTGTTGTTAGCTGTTTTCTGGGGGGGAGGGGGGGATGAATGACTTTAGATGAGCTAAAATCACTGGAAGGACCCCCGGCCTTTCAATTTTGCGATGGGTTGCATATGTGTTTAAAACGGAAAAAAAGGTAGGAATAATAATTGGGGATAAGTGCAGATATTCAGCGACCGGGAGGAAAATACATGGTCTGCTGGAGCAGGCAGCTTTGCAGACTGAAGCTACGTGTGCACAACCCGTCCGGAATATCTGTTGTCATTTATCCAGAGCCTACTGTGTGCTAGGCACTGTGCTAAGAACCCAGGATACAAAGAAAGGAAAAAGACAGTTGATCCCTGCCACCACCACCACCACCACCACCACCACCACTACCCCCGGAGTTTACACATGTCTAACCTTAGCTAGAAAGTTGTAGTCAACTAAAATGCCTGCTGACTTTCTCACAGACCCTCACGTTTTCCATCTGATTAGGGACTTTAGAGTCTATGTGAAGCTTTTTAGAGAAAAAGGAGAGGGAGAGAGAGAGAGAGAGAGAGAGAGAGAGAGAGAGAGAGAGAGAGAGAGAGAGAGAGAGAGAGAGAGAGAGAGAGGCGGGGGATGGGGAGGGAAGGTTGCATTATTTCCAGATGAGGGTGAGTTTGAATGGTAAGAATGGTGCAGCCAGGGGAAAGCTACAAGTGAAGTGATGTTTTTTGTTGGGGTTTTGGTTTGGGATTTTTTTTTTTTTTTGGTTTTTTAAAGCCAGCACATTGAATGAAAACTTCAATGACTGGCCAAATGAAAATAAATCTGAAGTCAGACAAAAAACAGGAACCCTGCAGCGATCTCAAGATAAACAAACAAAACCTCAAACAGGCTCTTCACTAGCTCTCCCCCATCCTACCCCACCCCCAACCACATGCAGCCAGTCCAGATTTTTAAGGATAAAAACTCTACAACACGTAGCACTTTCACTTTCATTTGCTGGGAGAAGGCTACTGGCACTGGCCTAGGGGAGGGGGGAGAGGAAGGTGATGAAGACAGAGGGAAAAGGCCAAATATGTTTTGCATGTAATAAGTTTAGCAAACAAACTCTGGCATACAAATTGGAAACGGAGGGAGGGGAGAAATAAAGCAGAACAAAATGTTGCCTTCCCTCGGTGTAATCTGCTGCATCATTTATCCGTATCTCTGAGGTTGGGGGTGGGAGTATCATTAAGGGTTTCGGAGGATGGTGGGGGGAAGGGGTGGAATTGGCGCCTTGAAATTCCAGCTCTTAGAACCGCCAAGTCAATTTCCGATGGCCAGGAGGAGAAAGGGGGAGTAGACGGGAGCTGGAGCGGGAGGGGGAGGGGGCCCTCCTTCCCTCCCTCCCTCCCTTTCTGAATCTACGCTCTGAAGTTTCCAGCTTCTGCTAACATTATTTCCCATTTGATTTCTTCTCTTCCCTCCCCCCCCCCCCCACCGCCCCTTCCTACGCCGGAGGTAGTAGGTGTAATTCTTCTGGTGAATCCATGAATAGTTGGCGAAAGAGAGGCATGAATCAGACTGCAAAGGTCCAAGAATACAGTTATTTCCATTCTTCTTCGATGGTTGAAAGGAAAAAAGCATCAGTCGACAGAGTCCTCATGGTGACCTTAATCAGGATTTGGCTACATGCCACTGAAAATGTAGAAATACGTTCCGTAGTTGGCATTGACAATTTCAAATAAACACAGTCCATATGTTGGTAACACGTCTTTTTCTTTTCTTTTTCTTTCTTCCTTCTCTTTTCTTTTCTTTCTTTTTTTTTTGAGATAAAGAGCTATTATGGTAGAACTTTACATAAAAATAAGTGAGATGGCTTAATGATAGTCCTAAAGTAAATTGAAAAGAGAAAGGAAAAGAATAGAAAAGATGGTTATGCATTTATCAGCACTTTCCTTAGTAAAAGGTTGCTATCCTGAAATCTTCCAACTCGTAAAAAATCTGTATGGCTAGGATATATGCTACCCACTCTTCAAGCTAACATTGCAATAGCTGCATTCTTGCTGAATTCCTGCCATTGTCCGGGCGCAGGTCAGACCTGTGGTCAGAATCATCAAAATGCCCTTAGAAATAGCCGGCTTCTTAAGGGAGATGGGGCATTGTTCGGGCATGAGTGCTCTGGAGTAATTACTTATTCAAAGGGCGCCATCCTGCGTCTACATAGTGTAATGGGAAGATCCGAGCCAAAGAATCTTTAATTTCTTCAAAAATAAAGGTGGACTACGGGAATGGAAGAGGGGGCGGGGGGGAGGGGAAGGGAGAAAGCTATCTCTATGTGCAACAGTAACTATAGCCAGCATTTATATAGTGCACAAGAGCTTTCCAAAAGCTTCTCCGATATCTCATTTTACCTGGAAGGTAGATGCCATTATTATCCTTATTTTATAAATGAGGAAACCGAGGCAGACAGAAGTTAAATAACTTGTCCAGAGTCATACAACTAATTGCATCTGAGGCTGTATCTGAATTCAGCTCTTCCTGACACTCTCTAGGCCCAGCACTCTATCCCCTGGGCTTCGGAGATGCCTTGATGTTATTTATATATTATGTCATGTTCTGTTGTTATGTATTGTATTATATTTTAACACATTAATTTAAAGTTTTGAGTTCCACATTTTATCTTTCCCTTCCCCCTCTCTGAGACAATAAGCAACTAGATATAGGTTATACATGTGAAATTATGTAAAACATTTCCTTATTAGTCATTTGTACAAGAAGACCCAAATAAATTTTATTATATTGCATCATATTTATTATATTTATTACATTATTATAAAATTAAAGATGTAATTTATGGGATGTTCTTCAAGTTTGTGTCATCCCTTCCAGTAATTCTGTATTCTCCCCATGTCATTTACCCCCCCCCTCCTTCTCTTAAATCTAACACTGAAACGTTTTTCAATAATTGAATGAACTGAATGAGATTCTGAGTCAAAGGAAAAAGCCGTGGGGGGTGGGATGGACTGATTTTCATCGAGGGGACTTTTAGAAGTCCTAGTGATGGCTGCTTCTTTTTCCTTTCCAAGCTTTTGACCCACTGCTTCTGGCAGCTCCCCTACTGGCTTTAGTTTAAGAATTAAGCTTATGAAATAACCAGAGGTGGGAAGAAGATGAGACACTCCTAAGCAAAATCATAGGTAAAGTCATTTTTCTCAGTTTAAAAAAGGAAGAAAGGTTCTATGGCTCTGGAAGGAAAGGAGGGAAGCTAGAAGTTTGAGAGAACAACTATTTGGGAGAAGAACAATGTGCAGAGACTGAGGTGAGTGAAGGCACCAAAATATGGGAGCAAAGGAAGGATGGATGGCTTGGGAGTTTTAGAATATTAGAACTTTGACTCCAGGATAGGGAATAGGCCTATGATTTTATTAGTATACAGAACTCCTGGCCTGAAGGAACTTTTTTATGTGTAGGTTGCCCCTTTGTAACTCATAGTCTTAGAAAGATGTTTAGAATACTAAGCGATTTGCTCTGGATCACAGCACCAGCATGTATCAGAAAAAGGACTTGAACCCAGGTTTTCCTGAATCTAAGTATATTCTCTACCTACCATGCTACATCATGCTGCTTCTGAGGCAAACAGGGTTAAGTGACTTGTTGAGGTTCAAATAGCTAGTAAGTATCTGAGTCCAGATTTGAATGCAGGTCTTCCTGACTCCAGGCCCAACACTCTATTCACTGTGTCACCCAGCTCCCCCAGTGAAGAAATTACAAAACTAAATCTCCACATGGAAAAGGCTAGAATGAATGTTTACTATTCAGGTTTTATTGGGATTCACAGGATTTAGAAGGGGAAGAGAACTTAGAAGACATTGAATTCACCCCCTTCATTTACAGTTAAAGAAACTGAGGCCCAGAGAAGTCCATGAAAAAAAAGACATCCCCTTAATTATACAGGTGGCAAGTAGCAGGACCAGAATTCAAATCCAGATCTCCTAACTTCAAATGCACCATTCATTCTACTGTACTACAGAATTTCTTATAAGTAATGTACATTGTTACAGCAGTGATGTCAAACTCAAATAGAAACTGGAGACCACTAAACTATTAGTAAGTATCCCTGCAGGTGCATGTTAACTTACAAAATCACATATTAACATTATCTATGTTCTATTGCATTTTTATGCATCTGGGAATTGGGGGAGACATTGGCCAGATACAGTAACATGTTTGACACCTCTTTTACAGCACACTTTAATGAAAAAAATCTTATTAGTTTAGAAAGCATGGAATTTGAATATACCTAAATTGGCTTATTTATAACATTAATGATACCCACAACTTGTGTCTAAAAAGCTTAGAAAGGGATATGGTAGAGGAAATATATAACTGGAATAAGAAGTGAGCTCGTGGTCCTCTAATGAGAATGAGAGATAATTAATCAAAAAGTCATTTGTTTATTAATAGCACTAATTAATTTACTAATAGTATTATTTTTAGTAGCACTAATAGCATTTTGGTTGCACTGTGTTAGGTGCTCCTCTGTATCCTTATACAGAGACAAAGGCACTTATATTCAGGGTAGGACATAACAGATACATGTATAAGCTTATACAAAATACCTACAAAAGTAAATACAATGTAATTGTATGGGGAAGTTCCTGGTTTCTGGGGGATCAGCAAAGATATCATGTAGAAACTGGACTGAAGTAGAACTTCAGAGGAAGCTAAAGTTTCTGAGAAGTGAGGTGAAGAGGGTGAGAGCATTCCAGGTATGTGGGGACAACCTGTGCAGAGTCATGCCAGCCAGGAGGCAGTGTCCTTATGTGAAGAACTGCAAGAAAGCCAATCTGACCAAGGGAGTGATATATAATAAGGATGCAAATGTAGGTTGGAACCATGTTAAGAAAAGATTTAAATGCGAAACAGAGTTTGGTTTTGATCCTAGAGGCAGTAGGGAGCCACTAAAGTATATTGAGATAGAACTTGACATAGTCCAACTTGTGCTTTAGGAAAATCATTTTGGTATGAGCTATCCTTAAGACAAGTATTATCTCCAAAAGTTAAAAAAGAAAAGAAAAGACAAAGGTGTCTAGTTCAACAGATAGATACTCTTGTAAAGGAATAATGGCAAAACATAGACAAGACTCAAGTTGGATGAGTAGTAACAAAGGTGTCCTTGGAGACAAAACCCACACTGATGAAATAATGGATCTTGCAAAATATCAAAGTAAGTTTACTTATGAAGTTGTGCTGATTACATGAAAAGCATAATTTATTCAAGGATAACAAATCCACTATTTTAATTTACTTTGGGTTATAGTTAATCTTTGTTATAAATGGAGCTGTAAGCCATTGAAAACAAAGAGAGTTGAGTTTTCTGGACTGCCTGACCTCCATAGTTTCAAGCAGGGGATGATCTTGTTAGAAAAGGAATAGGGTAGGCAGGGAGATAAAAGATAAAAGAAATCATCGGATGCAACTTTTACCACTGTCCTATTATGGGCTGTAACTTGGCAGAAGTTGGAACCAGACTGAGTTGAGCCCAAGGTAATGGGAAGCCCCAAGCTTATAGTTAATAAATGGTCCAGGCGAAGCTTGGGGCAAATGAATCAAGAGAGGGCAACAGACAAACAGAGCAGTTTGCTTCAAGATTGATCAGGCAAAACAAAGGGTGGCCTCAAAGTGCCAAAAAAGTAGTAGTAACAGGTTCAAAGTATTTATGTTTGGATCAGAACAGGGCAGAAGGAGGGAGGTAAGGGCCTGAATATAGGTAAATGAGCTTCCATCTGCTATAGGAGTCGTAGTAACAGAAGAGAAATCCAAAAGCAAAGACTGATTTAATTCAGCAGAAGATCAAGTCTAAGGAAAACAAACCAACATGGAATCAGGGCAGGGCAGGATCCTGAGGTGTGCCAATTATGAGAACAGTATGTTTTCCAAATCACTGTTTCTCCAATAGCAGTATCTAAGAACAGAACTGTAATTAGCAGTTTCAACAGTTGTGGGGGGGCGCTACTGCCTAGAACAGTTAACAGTCTCTGAGGCAGGCGATACAAATTCACTTGGTAAAGAATGATACAAAAATAATACAAGAAGTGATTAAGACTCATTCAGATAAGTAGGAGAGAAAATTAGTTCCTATAGGATTTTCAGGGATAGAATCATAGATTTGGAAGGGATCTCAGAGGTAACTTAATTCAACTGATGGAAGACTACTTACTGCCCATACAGATTGTGGTGGGGAAGGAATCACTGGGATTATAACTGGCTCTTGGTAAAGAGAAGTGTCACTTTGCATAGAGAAGGCAAGACGGAGGGCAAAGTGAAGGGTCATCCTTTGGGAAAGAAAAGAAAGAAGCCCTGAGGAAAGTATGGGGCAGAATTTTTGGGAATTTCTTTATGAGATATAGGAAGAAGAAAATGAGCACATAGTTTGCAGTCTACTGTCCCCACAGGCACCTGGAATCCCATCCTATTTCTTATCATAGGTCTGAGTTTGCACCTCCATCTGTACCTTCTGCTCAGCTGAAGAACTGAAGGTGTTCTATTTTTGTGCCTTTTAGATTTTATACCTGTTAAATTTCCAACTTTAGAACAAGGACACAGTCACCCCATGCTGGCTATTATTCTAAAAGGAACATTGTGGTTGTGGGATGAGTCTAAATCTGATATTGGACAAGCCATTTCATCTCTCATAATTTTCATCTTTAAAATGAAGGAGTTAGACCATTAGTCTCCAAAGCAGACTCCAAGGAGAACACAAGATTATCTGTTGAGGTAGTAGGGAAATATTAGAATTTTTATTTATGTTTATGTAAAAATTAAAGAAATCAAGCTTTACTTATATTTAGGGTACAGATTGACACTAGTACTAATGTCTTTATTTGTTCCATATGCCAGTCATGTGACCACAGTACACAAAGTATTCTGAAAAAAAAGTGATTTTCAAAACATGGAGTGGTTGACAGGGCATCCTCACTCATTTACTAACTTTCAAGCCTATTTCCACATGAGCCCGATTAAATGCACTTATGGACTCTGTCTTAAAGTCTTAGCTAGTCTAACCCTCACAAAATAGATGAGTGAGTTACAAATATTCTTTCAAAAAAACCATGAATTGAAAATTACTTTAATAATTTAAGCGTGAGCAGAAAAAGAAGAAAATGGCAGAGCTAATCTTTATCCCTTTCCTAATACAAGCACTTCCCCAGTCATGTTACATGGCAAAAATAATGGCTAAGGACATCTGACAAGAAATTGATAATAAAAAAAACTAGAAACTTCGAATCTTTCTGTCATGAATGCTTTCTCTAAGAAAATATTCTTATTCATTCAACCTCTCAAAAACCAAGTAACATGACAAAAGTCCCCAAATCATTATATCTTAACAAATAGGAAAAGATTCATTACTGATGTGGTCATTAGCTAGGCATCTAAATGGGACTGTGAATAGCATTCTAGATCCTAGAGTCAGGAATACCTGAGTTCAACTATATCCTCAGACATTTACTAGCAATGTGACCATGGATGTCACTTATCTATAAAGTGGAGATAATAATAGCACCTATCTCCCAGGGCTATTATGAGGATAAAATAAGATAATATTTGTAAATCACTTTGCAAGCTTTAAAGGACAATATATAAATGTTAACTGTGATTATTACAGTTATCCCTGAATTAATTGTCTGTGCACAGTAGGACCATCAAGTCATCAGAATTAAGAATTTTTTATAAAATCCAAAAAAGAAAATCATAATAACGAGGAAAAGATATCATAAAATTGAAACAACTTAATCCTGAACTATAAACAAATGAGCATCAAAAATAATAAAAAGAAAAAAGATATTATATTGACATAAATTACAATAATTTTATACAGAAGTTTTACCAATGTAAATTAATTACCACAACAAGGAGACCAAAGAAACCTCCCACCCACCCCCCCAAAAAAACTTAAGTCATTAAACATCTGACTTGCCTGACAAATGGAGAGAGATTGCTACTGAGAGTAACATCAGTGAAGAAAATAAATTTGTTTGTAAAATCTTATGGGTGATGCACAATTATGAATAGTATCAATTCACAAAAGAAAAATAAACCATGAGAGGTAAAAAACAGTTTAAAGAAAGCTTGGAAAGACATACAACAAGGCAGAGTCATTCCAAAGTTGTTTAAAGGTGAAAGTGGGAAGGACAGGAAATAGAAGAAAATGGAAAATATTTATAAAAGTTATTATTTCAATTTTTTTCCATTGAGGACAATGGAACTACCACACTTGGACCTTAAAATCACAACCCTAGATATGCTTATTGGGAAGGTACTAAAGAGAACAAAGACAGGAAAAGCAGCCAAATTATAAAGGAGATCCTTTTGTGAAAGAGGAGAAACAATTGTGAATGTTGAAGATGATACATAAGGTATCTGAAAGAGAGGAAAATAGTAAAGGCAAGGGGAAAAAAATCTTGGACCTTATTAATAAAAAAAAGCCAACCCAGAAAACAAAAATAACAATCAATCTCCCATCTCTGAAAAGTTATGTCCACAGACATAATCAAGATCATTCTTGATCATTAGTAGAGAACAAGCAGACTTTCTCAAGTGATATTCAATAGCAGATTATATCTTGATTATTTCACAATTAGCTAAAAGATGTAGAGAACATATGATCCTAATATGCTTATTGTTGTTGCTTATTTAAAAAAAAAGTCACTTGATCCAGTAGAACAAAACATCATCTTACAGGTTATTTTTCAACAAGGTGTCTCCCATCCATAACAAAATCATTCAAGATTTTTGGACAGATTTAGTAGCAGGTATAATAATAAATCTCTAATTATAAAATACAAGGCTAGTCATAAAAATGAGAAGTGTGTGCTTGACAATGAATATGACAAGGTAACAATCTGGTAAGCTAACTCAGAAAAGGCTACAGGAGAATGGACAAGGAGGAAAAAGGAGGGGTTGAAATGGGAAAACAAAGGGAAAATCTTGTTTCCATTTGGGAGGAGGTACCACTGATGAATGCTCCCATGGGGAAAGAGAGATATTCCATAAAGGTAAGTAGGCACCTTACAATGAGAATTGTAGAGCCAAATGACATCTGTAAGAATGAGAGGGTATGAACACAGGAAAGAAATTTCAAAGCAAATGGCGGGGGATGAGGTGGGGGGAAGGGGCAGAGTTTACAGGGAGGAAAGTGACCATGGGGAGGGCAAAGGTTAATAATGAACTACACAATCAAGGACACTGGAAAATTCCTACCATGAGGCCATATTCTCCCTATGCCCAGCAGAAATGGATATTTTTCTAGGAGTGAGGTGCAACTGAATAAAGGAAACCAGGGGATAAGATCTACAAGGATACTCACAATAAGCACCTTAGAAGCTTGAAATCCATAAGGAATTCAGAGACTAAAGAAGAACTAAATAAATATAAGGGTCATAAATCAAAGAATAAAAGTCTAGAATAGACAGGAAAGGAACAGAAATAATGTAGAGACTGAGGGAAAGAAATTCTTTTTAGAGAAAGGCACAGAAAATTAAAATTTAAAACTAACAAAAGTTGAAGGAGAGGAAGGCGAATTTCACTTGACTACTTAACTCAGAGGAAAAAAGAGGAGAAGAATGAAATAACTAGATAAAAATAAAGGGAAAAGGAAACTAATAAGTTTTTAACAAAACTCCAAATCTATGGAGGGGAGTTACAAATGGAAGGGTAGTTAAGGGTGAGAGGAAGAGAGCTGGTGGAAAGAGGATTATCTTGAAGCAGATTCAGTGAAAATAACTAATGAGACAAATGTTATGTTTACAGAAGGAGGAGGAAAAAAATTCTAAGTGGCAGGATTTTTCATTGTCCCTCTCTTAGTTTTGGATAAGTCTACCAGAAAGATAAACAAAAAAGAAAATATGGAATCACACAAATTGCTGGAGGAACTACAGCTAAACAACTTATAGGATCTTCTAAATGGGATTGTAAAGATCATATCTATTGTTAAAAGTAGTATCTAAAATAAGAAGCAAGCACCCCCTGAAACTTTTACAAAAATTAACTCTGTATTAGGGCACAGAGATGTTGTAAACAGATGTAAAAATGGCAGAAATTGTAAACACACCATGATGCAATAAAAATAGGAAGCAGTTCAAAGAGAACAAACAAAAGACAGATCCAAATGGAGACTTAGCAATGAAATCCTAAATAATGAGTAGATCAAAGAAGAAATCATGGAAACAATCAATAATTATGTGAATGAAGATAATAATAATAACACAACATAGCAAAAATTACTTGGATGCAGCTAAAGAAATCCCCAGGGCATAGGAGGTGGGGAATCATATCCCAACAAACATACATTAACAAAATAGAAAAAAAATATATTTCAATTAATTGATTGACTGTGCATTTAAAACAATTAGAAAGCTAGCCAAAAAAACTAAAATAAGAACAAAAGAAATATTAAAAAATTAAAGATGAAATAAAATAGAAATGAAAAACCTATAGAAATGATAAATTAAATTAAAAGCTGTTTCTTTGAAAAGAATAATAAAATCGGTAAGCCTTTAGCCAATCTGATTAAAAAAAAGATGGCAGAAAAACAAATCAACAGAAAATGAACAATGTGAAATTACAACAAAACCAGAAGAAAAAGAATTATTAGAACCTCTTATATGCAACTATAAGCTAACAAAACTGACAACATGGAAGAAATAGGGGAATACCTTCAAAAATGTAAGATGCCCAAACTAATATATCAAGTAGAGAAATCCACAAAATAGCAAATGGATAACGTGGAAACTTCCTTTCCCACCCCCACCCCCCCAAAAAAAACCTGGAAGAAATAAAAAGAATTATTAGAATTATCAGAAAAGTTATATACTAACAAAACTGAAAACCCAAAAGAAATAGAGGAATACCTTCAAGAATAAAAAATACTCAAACTAAAAAAAGGTCAAATAGAAATTTGAAATAATCCAATCTCAGAAAAGAAAATAGAACTAGTTTCATAGGAACTACCAAAAGTCGATGAAGGAAAGGGAGAGAACAACTCCTGGTCCTGATGAATTTACAGAAGAATCCTATCAATTTTTTAAAGAATAATTAATACCAACTTTACACAATTTGCTCTAAAATACTGAGAAAGAAATCACCCTGCCAGATTCTTTTTATGGGACATTGTTCTAATACCTAAATCAGAGAAGGATAAAATGCTGAAAGAAAATTATAGACCAATATCATTAATGAACATTAATTCAAAAGCAATCAAATAAAATTCTGTCAAACAGAGTACAAGGATTCATCCAATGCTTTTTCATTTTAATCAAGCATATGCCAGGAATATACCAGGGATACAAGATGGTTCACCATTAAGGAAAAAAATTAACAATAAATCATATTAAAAATGAAAAACAATGTGATTATTTCAAGATGCAAAAAAGTTTTTAAAGTACTACACTTATTTATGCTGTTTAAAAAACTATTAAATATAGTTATAGAGAGACTTTTTAAATATCATAGTATCTATATAAAACCAAAAGTGAGTATAATATGAAATTGGTATACACTAGAAGCTTTTCCAATTAATTCAAGAGTAAAGTAAGGATGTGCAGTCTCTCTACTACTATTTAATATAGTTCTAGAAATGATAGCAATAGCAATAAGGCAAGAAAAAGAAATTAAAGACATTAAGAAAAATGAGGAAGAAATAAAACTATCCCTATTTGCTAATGATATGACAATTTATGAAAATCCTAGGGAATCAGGGAATACTAACTGAGACAATAACTCCTGCAAAATTAAAGGGTACAAAATAAATCCTCAAAAATTAGTAGCACTTCTACATAATAATAACAAAATCTAAGAGGCAGTAATAGACTAGGAAATCTCATTCTAAATAACTACAAAATACATAACATAGCTTGTGCACAATCTACCAAAGAATAGAAAATAACTGTGTAGATTTAATAATAAAGTACTTCTTTAAAAAGTAACCAAAAAAACAAACAAACCCAACAACAAAAGAAATAAAGAACAACTTAAATAGCTAGAGGAATATTCAGTGTTCATGGTTGGGCTAGGCCAATATAATAATAAAAATTACAATACTACCAAGGTTAATTTAAACTTTTAATGGTATACCAATCAAATTATTAAAAGAATACTTTACAGATCTTGATAAAATATTAACAAAATTCACCTGGAAAAAAATTTTAAAAATCTAGACTGTCAATAATTAAAATAATGAAAAAATATAGTGGCAAAGGAAGAATTTCTGACCTCCAACTATATTATACAGCATCAACTATCAAAACCATATGGTATCAGTTGTTTTTTTTTTTAAAGAGACAGATTGATGTAATGGACTATACAAGGGAGAACTTCATGCAACTTTACCCAGTGTTCAATAAACTGGAGTATATAAATTATTAGGAAACAACACCTTATTCAATGAAAACCACTGGGAAAACTAAAAATTAGTCTGGCAGATATCAGGCTTAGACCAACACCTTACAACATATCCCATGATATATTACATATTCTAAATAGACACATGGCATTAAGATTAAATATCATACTACAAAAAATTAAAAGAGAAACATTATATATACTTCTCACAGCTATGGAGAGGAGATGTATTCTTGGCAATTACCAAAAAAAGTAGATAATTTTGATTAAATGCAAAATTAATGTACCTAGGATAAGAAGGGAAATGGTCAAATGAGAAAGAATCTTTGAATCAAATTTCTCTGAAAATTATTTGGTATCCAAGATATATAAACAATGAACAGATATGTATTTATATGACCCAAGACTATTCCCCAACAGATAAGCGGACAAAGGATACAAACAAAAACTTCTTAAAAGAAGTATTTCAAAGTTTTAACAACCATATGAAAGAATTTCCCAAATCACTAATAATAAAAGAAATGCAAAAATCAAAACAACCTGAGGTGCTGCTTCACACCCTGAAAATTGGCAACATTGACAAAAGATGGGAATTACCCATTATCAATGTTAGAGGGGCTGTGGGAAGATAAGCACACTAGTACATTGCTGTTCGAATTACAAAGCAGTACAACCATTTTGGAAAACAATTTGTAATTAACCAATAAAGTAGCTAAAATGTCTGTATCCTTTGATCCAAAGATTCCATTAACAGACTTTTACCTCAAGGAGGCCATAATTACAAAGAAAGTTCCTGTATACATCAAAATATTTATAGCAGCACTTTTTGCAATTGCAAAGAACTGGAAACAAATTAGATACCTATCAGCTGAGGAATGACTAAACAAATTGTGGTACGTGAATGTAGTGGAATATTGTGCTGTAAGAAATAATGAATCTGATGGATTCAGAAACACATGAACTGATCTGCAGACACTGATGCAGAGTGAAGAAAACAAAATGCACAGTAAATATAACAATATAAATGGAAAAAACAACCACAAAAAGGTGAATGTTGCAAAATTACAAAGAACAAGTATGATTCTAAAGTAGAGATAGGAGAAAATACTTCCATCCCATCTCTTGGAAAGGTGGGAGGTCTATAAATGTTACACAGGGAATTTTTTTTTTTATTCTGAATCTTTGCCTTAAAAATAATGTTTGTTATAGGAACTAGCCTTCTAGGAGGGGGAGGGGAAAGGATACTGGGAGAAATTATAGTGATTTTTTTAAAACCCCAAAAGATATCAATAAAACAATTATTTAAGCTTTTTATTTCTGTAAAGTACATTGAATTCGTTTTCATTTAATTCCTGTATGGTACTTAGAATAGGGTGTAATGGAAATGCAAATTTAAAGATCTTCCCTGCCCCTAGCTTAAGTGCACCTGGAGCCTGTGGTGGGAGGCTTGTTTTTCAGGAAAGCCCACACCTTGATACTTTGTGATTGGGCAGTGGGTCAAGGAGGTTGTTACATTCTCTGAGCCAAGAGAAGGCTATATAAGCCCTGAGGAAAGGCTTTGCTTTGGGGCTCACTTTGAGAAGTGTTGTGTGATTTGACCAGATGAGACTCTGGGAAGCCGTTGTTGAGAGCCCCCTGGCTTTGAAAACCCAGATGTTGATGCTTCCCTCTCTGGTAACTGTGATTTGGTATTGATATGATGGTTGGACAGTTTGGAAGCCTGTCTATTTGACCTGTCTGTATATTTTGAAGTGCGGGGTGCTGACCTTTTCCCCCCTGAACTAGGTAATATACGTTTGTTTGATTAAAGTAAGCTTGTTAACCCATTTTGAGTTGCTTTCCTTTTGAAAAGCAGATCTAAGAACCTATATTGGCAGCTACCCTGGGGATATTGGGGTGCTTGCTGCTACATAGGGCTCCCAGATATTTTATACATTCTGCAGTTATTTTAAACATAATTTCCTTTTCAGGTATAATTTAATACATGCCACATATGGTAAGCCAGCTATTTTCATGGGAAAGGATAATGGAGCTTTCATTCAACCAATAATTTCACCCAACAATCATTTTTTAAATACCCATTAATATGTGAGGGATTAGGATGGGAAGGCAGAAAGATATAGTTTTTCTAATTAAAAAGTTTTTTTTTAAAACAGCAGCAACAATACATTTTGTTTCCTAGGAATTGAAATGGAACTAATAGAAAACCTGGTCACACTGTCCAGTTGTTTACACTCTCCCTATTTCCTCTCTGAGGGTACAAGGGAAAGAAACTTGATCTTTGAATCAAGAGAGTTGAGTTCTAGTCTTGGTTTTGTCATTAACTAGGGGTACAAACTTTTGGAAAACCTACTGTGAAATTAACTTCATATAACATGTAACTTCATATAACAACAAACATAATTATAGAAATTTACAACATACATGAATATAAAAATTGCCATCTATCTCTTTATCTATTGATATATGTGCAAATGTTTTTCAGATTGTTATTGTCATTGTGTACTGTTCTCAGAATCACAGCATCATCTCTTTTGAGTTGGAAGAAAGTTTGGAGGATACTTAATCTAACTACTTTGATAGATGAAGAAACTGTCTTACTGGTAGTAACTAAGCATCAGAGCGAGGGATTTGGCTTTTGAACAAAACAAAACTGATCTTTGTTTTGTTTAATTTATACTATTTCACGATTCTCCATATGTCTTTAATTCCTGTCATTTTATGCCAGTGTAATATTTACTTAATACCATTGTACTAGAATTTATTTAGCTAATCTGCAATTATGGTAGTTTCTAGCTCTTTACTATTACAAATAATGCAACTACAAATGTGTCTGTACTGATTATAACTAAGAAGAAAATGTGACTTTCTTTACTTTTTTTCTCAGTAGTGGGATTATTGGGTCAAGGATATGGTAGGTTTTACAATTCTTATTGTGACTATACTTTCACATTGTTCTCCAAAATAATTATATCAAGTTGCAAAATCAATATAAATGTCTGAGTGTACCTATTTGCCTATTTACCTAAATTTACCTATTTACCATCAGCATTGACTGCCATCATTTTGGTTTTGCAAATTTTATAGCAATCAGATATTACTTTAAAGTTACTCTAACTTATTACTAATTTGAATTTTTTTTCAAATTAATATTTGCAATTTGTTTTTCCTTTTTTGTAAATTGTCTTTTCCTATTGTTTGAAAATTTATCCATGGGAGACTGGGTGCTATCCTTATATATTTATGTCAATTTCTTTAAAATTCTGGTATGCCATATATTTATCTGATATATTTATCCTAACTATAATCCAACTCTAACCTTAACCCTAAACTTTTACTTTTTAAAATCTTGGCTATGTTATTTTTTATTACATAGAATTTTTATTTAGTAAAAGAAATGAACATATCTTGTCTACAAACCATTTCCTTTTCATTTGTTTGTTAGATAAGAATTCATTTTCCCTCAACAATTGAGCTAAATATATTATACCCCTTTTCTTTGAACTTTTTATGGCTTTTAAAAATTGCTCCAACCAAAATTTCTTATGCTGTGTGATATAAAATATAGACCAAAATTTATCTTTGTTTTACTATTCATTTTTTTCAGTGTTTATTAGAATATATCTCCTCCATGTTTAATATCCATAAATTTGTTAAACACTAACATTTTGTATACATTTTTGACTTCACAATTAGCAAGACAGAACAATCTCTGTTTTATGAAGACAGCAACTCTTGCCAATAGGTCTAGTAAGGATTTCACAACTTCATAACTTCTCCCTATATAGACACCTGTGAGGTGCCTGTTGCCTATAGGCTTCTAGTCAAACTTAAGAGCAATCAAGTCGTCAGTGGTGAAACATACAAAAAGCATAGTATACCTTGATGGCTTCTTCAAATCACAATTCTGAACTTTACTTGTTTGGAAACTTTTTAGCTGCTATCCTCTCACCCTTACTACACACACACACACACACACACACACACACACACACACACACACTTTCTCTCATTCACACACACTTTCAAACTTTAGAGCATTCCATTTCTGCCATTTTGAATTTGCGTGACATTAGTCAATATCCAATTAATATCTTTTAAGTTGATATGATGCACCAGACACTGCACTAAGTGCTAGGGATACAGATACAAAAAAGAAATACAGTTCCTGCCCCCAAGGAAGTTATAATCTAATGGGGAAGACAACACACAAAGAAAGCTGAAAAGGGTGAGAGAGGTACCTGCTATAGGTGCACAGTGGAATGCCAAAGAAGTCCAGAATTAGAGCAGTTACCTGGTAAATAAGGAGATGTTGGAACTATTCCCCTTCTTAATGAAGGAATTTATGGTTCCACTCTCCAGTCAGAAGGGCAGAGGGTATTAATGAGGTATGAGCATCAAAGGTGATTGAATCTTACAAGATCCAATGAGATTTCTCAATAAGGAGCTTACTGAGGGGTAGGGGGTATGATGGAGAAGCCAAAGAAGTCTGAAATGAGTATAGCCAGGTGGGAAATAAAGAGATGCACAAACACTACTTTGCATTTGAAAATATTATAAATTCCTGGGAGTGTACTCAGGAAAAAAAACCCATATTCCTTTTTCCTCTCCTATTCAGTACTCTCTAAGGCCTATTAATTTCAGCTAGTTCAAACCTTTTCAGACCTATGGTTTCTTTTTTAAAAATAACTTTTTTATGAACTTAATAATTTCCATAAATATGACCAAATAATGAAACAAGGGAGAAAATCTCAATTAAAACCATAAATTCAGAATTATTTTCCTTATAACAGGAGAAAAACATATATTTTCACAAAATAATAACCACAATGACTCATTTGTTCTTAATCCTTGTTTTCTAAATCTGTGGTCATCTTTTGGCACTAGATGCACTTTTGGTAAACAACATATTATATACAACATTTCAGAAGGGAATTCAAACTTTCTTATTTTATTATGTATATTGCTAAACCAAATTTAATGGAACACAAATAGAATCTTTATATTTTTTTTTACTTAGTTCAACTTTTCAAGACTTTACAGTATAGTCTATATACATAACATACATAAACATATACACTTAAATTAGAAGTGTTTCATGTAGGCAACATATTGTTGGATTTTAAAAAACTCATTATGTAATTATTTTCATAGGGAAATTCAGCCCATTCACATTTAATGCTAAAATGGTTAGATCTGACATCATCTGCTATTTCCAATCCCCCATATTTTTATAAAGTCTCTCTAATTCTATTAAATTTATTTTTATTTGTAAATCTACATTAAAGCAAAGAACATTTTTGTAATTTCTAATAGCAACTACATGACTCTTTGAGGTTTAGTCTCCCTCTACTACCTTTATTAATAAGAGTTTTGCTCTGGCAATAGCACACTCCTTTCCCTTTAACTACCTTTGTTTTATTTCTTGTTTATCTAAAAGGCTCCTTTCACTATATACTTATATTTTATCAGCTTCCTTTAGTCAAAACAATTTTATAGGCATTTTAATTTATTTTTTAGAGAATTGTGTTTCTTATATTATAGTCTCAACTACAGTTAATGGTAATCACTGGATTCCCTATGTCCTTGTTTCATGTCTTAACTGTTTGTGATTGAAGGTACTTCTTCAGTTGGGGACTTTTACTAACAAATTCTTAAAAGTTTGTCGGTTTTTAAATATCATTCTTTTGCCTTCAAAAAAGAATGCTTATATTAGCTAGAAGATGGATGGCAGGATCCAAGTCTATGTTTTTTAGTCTCATGTATATTCTGGATTAACTGCATTTTTGCTCCATTGTTTTGTCTGAGAAGTCTGATGAAATCCTGATGGGTATTTTTGATATGCAAATTCTTTCTTCTTTCTGAACGCTTGAATGATATTTTCTTTGTCTTTGGCAAACACTTGCCTCCCTTTATACTCCCCTCAAACCTCCTGGCCCTCCATCTCTCCTGGCACATCAAGTGCACTTGGGATGCCCTCTGGCCCACTTAATTCAAACATTGTGGTAGTCTATTCAAGTCTTCAGTCTTAAAAAGTAGCCCACATTCCAAAATTACCAGACCCTCTTCATCCCTTAACTCCTTTGCCTCACCTCCCATCCAATAAAACTGTCTTTCCTTCAGCTCTTAGTAGAAAAACTAGACTTTGTTCAAATACAAAGGTATGTATAGTTGATGGACTTAATGGGGAAAATAGGTTATATATAATTTAAAAGAGGAATTTATTAACGCAAATATGGAATATTTGAAGGAGACATCTTTGAGGAGGGGGCTTTCCTGATGGTGCTTACATAGTCCAATTCTCCATTCCACCTATTCTTCTACTATCAGAATAGGATTTAGTAATTTATTACTCTATGTCTGAAAGATTGGCAATTTTTGTTAAAATCAATCATGTACTCCAGCAAGCCTGTAATCCCTGCCCCTAGGAGAGGCTGAGACTGGTGGATCTCTTAAGTTTAAGGGTTGTGAATTGCTGTAGGCCTAAAGCTTACTGGATATTCAGAACTAATATGGTGAGCCCCCAAGAGGGAGAAGTGGAATACCAGATTTCCTTAAGAGGAGCAAAACCATCTAGGTCAGAGAAATAGGGCAGGTTAAAACTTCCTATATGATCAAAATTGGGATCGTATGATTAGTGGTTGCTACACTTCCAGACTGAGTGAAATAGGAGATCAATCAATCAAATCATATAATACTCATAAGTAGTAAGCAGTTAATAAAAAATCCTCTCCTGTTTTATTACAATGTATTAACATTAACTCAATTGTCTTCCCAATAATCTGAAAACTGCCTAGAAATGATTCTAGGAGAAAACAGCAATTCTATCAATAGGTATGAAATCAGTGTCAATGTCAGACTGGTGAGTAGGTCTTTTCCTACTCATGTGCAACAAAAAGAAAAGCTATACTTGAAATGAATTGTTGTTGAACTTAATAACAATGTTAGCAAGTAGAAACTAGAGGACAAGGGAACTTTTTCCTTGAGCCAATAAGGAATAGACAAGGCTATGCGTGCGCAAAAGGTCTGTGCTGGCACATCTCCCTTTGGGGGCACGTTTGTAACTCTCTTCTCCCCTCCACAAGTTGTTCCACTCAATAACATGTATATAAGTGAAGAGGCAGTCTGATGTAATGGAAAGAACTTTGACCTTAGTAGAATCCAAAGGCTTGTCACCTCAATCATGTATGGTTGCTCACTGGAATCCCACTGTCCCAACCATTAAATTGAGAATAATAATGTCTTTACTTGGGTTTAGCTAGATACTTCCTTTAATGAACTAAGCCCATTCTGTCTTCAGGTAGGGAAAGCAATAATTTTTAAAAAAGAAACCATTTGGGGCAGCTAGGTGGCGCAGTGAGTAAGAGCTCCGGCCTTGGAGTTGGGATGACCTGGGATCAAATCCGGCCTCAGAAAATGAGCACCCACACATAAATAATGACTAGCCGTGTAACCTTGAGCAAGTTACTTAACCCCAATAGCTTAAAAAAAAAAAAGAAAGAAAACATTTCCTATCAGTGCTGTAGCCTTATATGACTATCTTATAAAAGATGTAAATAAACAGTATTTTCCTGAATTCTTAGAAAACACAGATGAGCCCATACCTCATGAGATTTGCTATGGCCTCCCTTATTTGTACATTTTTATTACACCTTCCAATATTCACCATATTACGTCCACTTCCTAAAAGAGCAATAATTACATAATCCTAAACCAACTTTTCATTCCAAGGCTGTGGAGGAAAAGGTGAAATGTTCCAGTTACAAGACTGCATTCTGGAAACAATCAGAGAACTGAATATATAAACAGGTCTCTGCTTCCCGCTGCCTCAGATTCTCCTGCTATACCCATTAAGTTATTATTTGCGTCAATCCATGTTGCTTTTTAAAAGACCAGCTTTAATTATTTATTTTCCAAAGCTGTTAGCAACTTTGGTGTCATGGTTACCATACATTGTAGAGTGTTCTCAAACATTATTTATTGATTTGTAGAATCATTAAAGAGTTCTTTCCAGGAGTCATTCATATTCTTATTGATATGATTTATACAGAATCCAAAAGTTAGTCATACATGCATCACACACACACACACACACACACACACACACACACACACACACACACACTCTCTCTCTCTCTCTCTCTCTCATATCAGCTTCATGTAGCATTAAGAGTACTAGATTTAAAGAACCTGAGTTCAAATCTTCACTCTCTTCCTTATGTGACAATAACAAAAATAATGACGATGATAACTGCTACCATTTACACAGCACTTTAAGGTGGGTGTCCATTCTAAACGGATCTTCACAACACTGGATGGCGGGGGCTATTATTATCCTCATTTTACAGAAGAGAAAGCTGGGGCAAAAAGAGATTAAATGACTTCCCCAGGGTCCCACAGCTCGTGAACATCTAAGTCTGCATTTGAACTCACGTCTTCCTAACCCCAGATCCAGTACTCTACCCATTGTGTAACCTAGACAAATCACTTAACTCTGGGGGCTCCAGTTTTCTCCTCTGTAAAATAAGGTGGTTTAGATCAGCAGTTCTCAAATTGTGGTCCATGACCCCCTTGAGACCTTTTTAGGGTGTCTTTGAAGTCAAAACTGTTTTCACAATAATACTAAGATGCTTTAGTTTCAAATATGGTAATTATCAATAGTTATAATCTATATTCTTTTTTGTCTTTTTGGAGGGGGGAAGGCAGGGCAATTGGGGTTAAGTGACTTACCCAAGGTCACACAGTAAGTGTTCAGTGTCTGAGTCACATTTGAACTCAGGTCCTCCTGACTCTAGCATCATTGCTCTATTTACTACACCACCTAGCTGTCCCTAATCTATATGTTTGAGGTTGATTGTAATGGGTTTGAGAGTTCTAAGGGGTCTTAAGATCAAACAGTTTAAGAACCACTGAATTATATGGTTCTCAGCAAATCTAAATTCCAGAGCTGTAACTGGCACAGGATTAAAGGGTCTTTTCCTGGGGGGCACCTCTCTGGGGGGTGCAGCTCTTCTCCCTGAGGTCATGTTTCTTCCTGATTGCAACCACCATCCAAGTCTCAACTCATGATTCCCCCAGAAGAACCTGGAGCACAACCACCCCCATAGGACTCTAGGGGAGATGAGTCACCTGGACCACTCTGGTCCAAGGCATAGCTCCATTTTCCCTGTTAGACTGTCCTTTGCACTGCTGCACTCAACCCCACCCCAGCCCCTCATTTGTTCCTGCTCAAATGAATATGTACAAAGAACAATTATGGACATTTACAACTCAGCAAAATCTTATGACCCTAAAAAATTATCAGATGTTTTAAATTGTTTCACATTTATTAATGGCAACATGTGTAATTTATGACCTAGTACCCCCAAATGCTAGGATTAGAAAGACCAGGTTCAGTCCTGGAGCATCTCATAAACCACTTTTTTTCTCCTTTCTATAGCAATTCAGTATAGGCTTACTGATACTCAATTTCATCTTTAAAACATTTTGCAGTTGATTATTGCCCTATCTTGTCACATTCACATTTCTGATTTACATCCCCTTCTGTCTAATCATGTAGCCATCTCCTTAGTTGAGGCCTTGATCTCCTCTTGTTTAGAATATTTTCTAGTTGGTCTCCCTGCCTAAGAGCCCTTCTCACTCCTATCCATCTTCCACTCAGCTAGCAGAGTGATTTTTCTAAAACATGAGTCTGATGAGTCACTCAAATGCTCAAGAAGCTTCAGTAAATCCCTATTACCTCAAGAGTCAGACATAAATTCCTCTATTGGACATTTATGCCCCTTTCCATTTCTCACACTTTGCTCTCCTCCATACTCTCTGCTTTTTAGTAACACTGGTCAACTTGTACTTCCTCAAATATGACTCTCCACCTCTCATCTCTCGGCCTATGGGCTGTCTGCCATACCCTAGAATATTTAATCACCTCACTTCTTCCGTATCCTGTTTTCTTTCAAAACTCAACTAATTACATTTGGATCGCAAGCTCCTTGAGGGCAGAAAGTGTCTTTTGCCTCTTTGTATCATCAGTACTAAACGTTGTACATAGCTGACACATAGTAGGCACTTAATATTTATGGACTGTTCATTGACTAAAGCCAAGTGTTGTGGCACATTCCAGGAATCCCAACTACTGGAGAGGCTAAGGTTGGCAGATCTCGAGCTTAGGAATTCTGAGCTACAGGTGAGTGTCCATTCTAAATGAGGGGAGGAAAACCAGGCCAAGTCAGAAGTGGAACTAGGCAAAACTCCCAGCCAGTCAATAGTGGAATTCGTTCTGTGAGTAGCTCCTCAACTTTCAGCCTGGATGAGATGGGAAGACCTGGTCTTGGGAAACAAAACTCAGCTCAACTCTTACCTCCTCTCTTACCTCTTTCCCACCTCCCCCTGCCCCCGGCTGTTAATATTTTTCTCTCCCATATTGCTTTCTGTCTATTCTGTATGTATCTTATATGTCCCTAGTTGTTTCCATGTTATCCCCCCACTTTAGACTATAAGGACCATGTTTTTGCCTTTCTTCGTATCCCCAGAACTTAGCACAATGCCAGGCTCATAGTAAGAGGTTAATTTGCTTGTGGATTTGACTCGTTTCTTGTGCTCACATAGGAATATTACCATCTTCAGTCTTACAGCCCAAGAGTAGGAATCAGAGAGTTAATTAATTAGTTCTGTCAGGAGCTACAAAGGGAGCTCGAAGCAAAGCCAAGACAGAAATCCTAAGCTCTTGGCACTCAGTCTCATACTCACTCCAGATTTCCTGAAGAGAAACACTAAAACTTAAAGTGAGAATGGTAAGGTTTCTTACTCATTTCAGTGTAATTATGGTACTGTTTCTACAAAGAATATAAGTGAGTAGTGTGCTCTAAGAGTTTCAGTTTTATGAAATGTTTAAGTGGAGTTAATATTTCTGAACACAATTATTTTCAAATTTTTAAATAATATTTTATTTTTCCACAATTATAGGTGAAAAAAAGTTTTAACTTAAAAAAATGTTTAATTCCAAATTCTCTACCTCCTCCTTCCTCCCCCACCCGATAGTAAGCAATCTGATATAGGCTATCCATGTGTAATCATCTAAAACATATTTCCATATTAGGAAGGAAGAAAAGAAGGAAGGAAAAAGGAAGGAAGAAAAGAAGAAAGAAAAGAAGGAAGAAAAAAGAAAGGAGGGAAGGAAGGGAAAGAAAGAAATATAGAAGGGGGGCGGTTAGGTGGCACAGTGAGTAGAGCGTTGGCTCTGGAGTCTGAGTTAGGATCCGGCCTCAGACACTTAACGCAGACACAAACAAAAAACCTAGCCGTGTGACCTTGGGCAAGTTACTTAACCCTGATTGCCCTCCAAAAAAAAAAAAAAAAAGAAATATAGAAGGGAAGGAAGGAAAGAAAGAAAGAAGGAACAAAAAAGAAAGAAGAAAAGGAGAGGAGAGGAGAGGAAAGGAGAGGAAAAGAAAAGAACAAAAAATATTAAGCTAGCTTTTCATCATAGTTCTTTGGGATTGTCTCAGATCGATGTATTTCTGAGAATAGCTATTATTCAGTTTTCAGCATACAATATTGCTGTTACTATATACGCTTTTCTTTGGTTCTGCTCACTTCATTCTGCATAAGTTTATGTAAGTCTTTCCAGGTTTTTCTGAAATCATTCTGCTCATCATTTCTTATAGTACAATTACAATCCTATACCACAACTTGTTCAGCATTCCCCAGTTGATGGGCATCCCCTCAATTTCCAATTCTTAGCTACCACAAAAAGAATTGCTCTAAATACCCTTATGCAAACAGGTCTTTCCCCACTCCCTTTTTAGAATTTCTTTGGGGTATAAACCTAATGATGGTATTGCTGAATCAAAGGATATACACAGTTTTATAGCCCTTTGGGCCTATGAATGTGATTATTAACATTGCTTTTGGCCAAATAATGAGGTAAACATGGTAGTTTCTTGAAACTCTCAGGTCCCTCAGGCAGCCTGGCAATTCTGATGTGGTTTTGGGGGGTTCAGAGACCCCTCAAGGACTGAAATACAGGAAAGGGTCACCTGGAATGAATTCAAAGACTCAAGCATTCTTTAAGTCAAGTTGGCAAAGGCTTATTGTAATGCCAATATGGTGGACATTGCTCTTTAAGGAACTTGTCACCTAACAGGAATGATGCTAAAGCTTATATAGGAAAAGTAGCAGATTATGTGGCAAGTATGCTAACCTTGGTCACAGACATCATTCATTACTGGAAATCAGGGTGGGGTGGGGGATGGGTTCCTAAAGGATATGCTTTTGGTCTGTTACATCTGTAACAAGAAAGCTTTGGGAGTTGACATCTACAGCTTGACCTCTGGATTGTATATGGTAACTGTGGGAATCAGTACATGATACTTCTGCTGGTACAAGATAGTTCTGTTCATACAAAGGAAATTCTACAGAGGTCACCTTGTTCTTGTAACAGGGATAGTTTGCCTCACTGGGGCCCACTCATGAGTTATTGCTAGGCATAGTGGTCTGGGGAGAAAATTGTCAGGGATAGTATTTTGAGGCTAGAGAGAAATGTGATCTTGGAAGTGGGATCTAAGAACAAGCACCCAAACACCCCATCAATTCTTAAATTATCTCTCATTAATCTGTTTTTCAAAGTCAGTTGTTTTTTTATACCTCTTTCACTTTCTTTTATTACTATTTTTTTAATTTGATTTTGTTTTAACATTTCTTGCTGTCACTTGTAATCGCTGATTTCTGTCTTGGTCTCTTCTAGTTTTCAGATATTACACTGGGTAATACTTGGGTAAGATTGACCAGTTTCTTTCCTGAGCTACTTATCTTCCTTCCAATTCTCTCCCACAGAGCTTTTATTTCATTTTTTAAAACAATCACTTGCTTCACCTCTAGGTATTCATGTAGTCTTGATGGAAAATTCATTTTTCCCTTTATCTCCTTGTAGTTGTTATAGAGTTAGATTTGCAATAATTTTTGATACTTATCAAGGTCTTTTTTTTTTTTTGCTTACTCCCTTCTCTAACTTTAGTTCCCAATTTGGGGCCTCATGCCAGGGTCGGACTCTACTCTCTGTTGATCTTTGCGGTCTGGTGGTAATCCTTGCTTGGTCTCACCCTAAGTTCTCTGGGTTCTTGCACTGACCTCAATCTCCTGGGATTCAGTCCTCTCTGGATGTTGGAGATTCAGAATGCTGGATCTTCAGGGTCCTCTGTGGCATCTTGGGTCTGGACTGGTCAGGTCTGAACACTATGGGATCACACTGGTCACTGCTCCTTACTTTACCAAGGCCTTCCAGGACTCCCCTACTAGGGTTTTCTGTCCACTCTGGGGCATTCTCAGGAAAGCTCTCCACTCTTACTGCCTTCAGATCCAGTGTCTTGCAGACTCCACATGTCCAATCTCTGATCACACTGGCACTTGGTTTTTTTGGAGGGGCCCTTTTTCCTATTGCCCATAAACTTCTATCTGACTTTGTGTAGATCTAAGGTGGAACATGAAACTTACTATAATTTCTCAGGATTTCTTGATCACTGTTTAGTTTGATATGAACTTGAAGGTTTTGCTGGATTAGGCATGTGGGAGTTGGGTAGCTGACTCCTGTTCAAGATGCCATCTTGTCAGCAAGTCTCAACTCCTTTGAGTTCTGACATACAAATGTTCCACATTATTTAAATGATTAGCTTTTTGCCTTGAGGAGGTCACTTCTTACTAAGCTTCTTCTTTTTAATCAATCTATAGGCATTTATTAAGAGTTTATAATACACTTTGTTAATATATAATATATTTTATTATTATACTTTATTATAAAGTAATATATACTTTATTAAGAGCTTACAATATACTAGGCATAGTGCTAAGCACTAGATAGGATATACAAAGAAAGACAAAAATGGTTCCTGCTCTCAAGTTTATATTTTAATGGGGGAGGTAACTAAGTATTTTCTATGTGTACACACACACACACACACACACACACACACACATAGCATTGTATATATGTATGTGTATATATACACATATAATATATATATGTAATATATGCAAATAATTTACTATATTAAATACATATATTTAACATGGCTTATATGTTGAAATATATATTTAATATATTGTGTTATATAATGTGCATATAGTACATAAACATATATGTCTATACACAGATGCATGCTACATGTGTATGCATGGAGAATACCTATTCGCTAGATATAAAAACATACCTAGTGTATATGTGTATATGTACATATTCGTGTACATATACACACAAACATATATTATATATATTCTCCTCAGAGGGGAAGGCAGTAGAAGTTGAGGTGAGGGGAAGGTGAAGAAGGAGGGAAATACTAGAAGGAAGGATAGCCAGCAGAAAGGCAAAGTCGGAAGGCAGTGTGTCCTATGTAAGGAATAGCAAATAAGTCAAGATACTGAGACTAGAGGGTGAGGGATTCTATGAAAGGGATGCATGATTTAAAAATAAAATGTACTGGATACGTGATAAAGGAAGGAGAAAATATGGACCATCTACAAGTTCTATTGGTATACCTGCAATATCAAGAGAATTCAATGAAACCCCCAGCATGTTGGGTATGACAAAATTATGGGAAGGCATGGAAGAGAGTCCCACACAATGGGCAGACTTTGATGGATCATGGTCTGCATTGTTGCAGCAAATATCTTTGTCAATTATAGATCCACTGTGGGACTGGAATACTCCTATGTTGTCCCACAATCTCTATGTTTCCTCTGCAAGTTTTATTGTATTTTAAAAGATAAAGATGGTGGTATGCTGCTTTTAGGAGGAGAGGAGATGCAAGGGGTGAGATGGGTAGAGGGAAAAGGAAAGGAAAGGGAATCTATCTCTTCTTCTACAGGAGAACTAACTATCATGATTACAGGGAACTCAAGGAGCTAAAATAATAAACAGTAGCACTGAAGAACCCAGTGGATGGGGTCTGTGAGTTGGGTCCTGGGGCTTGGTCACAAAAGGGAAGGGAAAAGACAATAAGCATTTATATAATACCTACTATGTGTCAGGTACTGTGCTAAGCAGGTTTTTTTTTTTTTTACAAATATATTTGATCCCACAACAATGCTGCCAGATGGTTGCTATTATTATTCCCATTTTATGCTGAGGAAACTGAAGTAAGCAAAGATTAAGTCTCTTATCCATGATGATCATACAACTATTAAGTGTCCGAGGCTGGATTTGAACTCAGGTCTTCTGGACTCCACATCGAGAGCTCTATATAATGTGCTACCAGATGTTTATATAACAAAAGTCACCATGGGTAATAGGGTTGATATATTGAGTCATCTTATGCAAATTTTCCAGAAGAGTCCCTTTCATACAAAAAAAAATGTGTATTTTAATGGGTCAACCATGGTTTCCTGGTACATACATGTAATTCCTTTTTCCACTAAAGCAGTCAACTACCTCCTTTAGTTTATTGTCAGTTCTGTTTAAACATTTATTATGTATCTATTTATATGTTACTGGGCTATGTAAAAAGGTCACTGGAAGGGGCGGCTAGGTGGCGCAGTGAATAGAGCTGGATATCAGGAAAAACGTAACAATTAAAAGCAGGGGAAAGACCAATCAGGTTCAGGTACAATTTGGTTGGCTTCTAGGGAACACTTGCCCTAAAGGGGAATGGAGGAGCACAGGGTGAATCCTGGTAGAACTCAGTGACATTATACAGCCAATTCCATTTTTGAACAGCTCTAATTGTTAGGAAGCTTTCTCTTACCTTGAATCCAAATCTGCTCCTCTGAAACTTCCATTCACTGCTTTAAGTACTCTGCGTTCAGAAGAAGCCAAACCCCTGCACTCACCTGACAACCCCTCCTAAGCCTTCTCTCCTCTAGGCTAAACATTCCCTGTTTCTTCAACAAGTCCTCCAGTGTTCTCAACCTTCTGATCAACATCCTCTGGACTCTTTCCAGCTTGCCAATATCCTTTCTAAAATGTGTTGTCCAGAACTGAAAAAACAATGTTCCAAATGTGATCTAACTAAGGCAGAGCCCAGGAGAACTAACACATTCCTCATTCTGGACATGCCTTTCTTCATCTAGCCTAGGTCTGGCAGTAATGTTTTTGGCTTCAGGTCACACTGTCAGCTCATTTTGAGCTAGCAATCCACTAAAAACCCAAGTGCTTTTGCACATTCTATCATATCTAGGATAAGACGGGACCTGAGTGATCATATTGTCACAGGGGTGGGGAACCTGCGGCCTCGAGGCCACATGTGACCTTTTAGGTCCTTGGGTGCGGCCTTTTGACTGAGTCCAAGTTTTACAGAACAAATCCTTTTATTAAGGGAATTTGTTTTGTGAAGTTTGGAATCAGCCAAAGGGCTGTGCTTGAGGATCTAGAGGGCCACAGGTAGCTCAAGTCCACAGATTCCCCAGACCTAGTAAATTAGCAAAGTATAGTGCGGCCACCTGTTTTTGTAAGGCCCCATAAGCTAACAATGGATTTTATATTTTAAAATAAAATTTTTTATATTTAAAAATGTAAAAACCATTCTTAGCTGAGGCAGAGGGCAGGACTTGGCCCCCAGTCTATAGTTTGCCTCCAATTGAAGCCCAGAGAAGCTAAGTTATGCCAGGTCATACAGGTAGTAAGACATACCTGAGATTCAAGCTCTAATCCAGTGCTCACACACATTAGGGTCTGACCAAAGTCTGGAATAATGATAAATAACAATAGTTAAGTGACATATACGATGTTTCAAGGCTTACAAAAGTCTTTACATCCATTATCTTAAACTGCTGTTTTGCCATACTTCTCATCCTGTAATTTGGGAAATTAATTTTTTTAATCCAAGTTTAAAGTTTGACATTATCCCTACTTAAATTTCACTGTATTAGAGGCAGCCCATCATTCTAGCTTATTGAGATTTTTTTAGATCTTGCCTCTGTCATCTAATAATATTAGCTCTCCCTACCAGCTTCATGCCATCAACTAATTTGATAAGCATGCCATCTGTGCTTCCATGTAAGTCATGGACAAAAAACCCCACTAAATGGCACAGGACCAAGAATAGATCCCTTGGAGGCTCTATTAGAATCCAACCTTCACATTGACATAGCTTAATAAATACTCTTAATATCTGTCCTATTAATCAGTTCTGAATCACCCCAACTATATTGTCATCTAGGTAGTTCAGTAAAGTGGTGGACCAGGAGTCAGGAAGATGAGTCCAAATCTTTCCCCAGACACTTATTAGCTGTGTAACCCTGGAAAAACACATAACCTCTGTCTGCCTCAGTTTCCTCTTTTGTAAAGTGAGAATAATGACAACACTGATCTTCCAGGGTTGCTGCAAGAACAAAATGAGATATTTGTAAAATGATCTACTATTTTTCTTCTTTCTTTTTATTTTATTTTTTATCAATTACATGTAAAAATTTTTAACATTCTGTTTTTTTTTAATTTTGGCTTCCAATTTCTCTACCTCCTTCCCTTCCTCTCTCCTTGAAAAGGCAAGCAATTTGATATAGATTATATATGTGCAGTCATGCAAAGCATTTGCATATTGGTTATGTTGTAAAAGAAAATGCACATCTTTTCTTCCAGACCCTATTGTTAGTCCCTTTATTTTGTAACCTTCCCACCCAGTTCCCTATCCTTGTTTTGTGTCAGACTTTGTAATTGTTACCATGCCCCCAGTTCCCATTAAATGCCATTGTTTTAAAAAAAAAAAAGAAAGAAAGAAAGAAAATGCAGACCAAAAACAACAACCATTACAAGAAAAATAAAGAAAGTTTTTAAAAAGTGTGCTTCAATTTACACTGGACTCTCCATTAGTTCTTTCTTTGGGGATGGATAGCATTTTTCAACCTAAATCCTTCAGGATTGTCTTGGATCACTGTATTTTTGAGAATAGCTAAGTCATTCACAGCTAATCATTATACAATATTGCTGTTGCTATGTACGCTATTCTCCTGGTCTCCTCACTTTACTTTGCATCAGTTCATGTAAGTCTTTCCAGGTTTTTCTGAAAGCATCCTGCTCATCATATCTTATAGCACAACAGTATTCCATCTCAATTATATACCACAACTTGTTCAGCCATTCCCCAGTTGATAGGCATCCCCTTGATTTCCAATTCTTTGTCACCACAAAAAGAACTGCTATAGATATTTTTGTAAATATAGATTCTTTTCCTTTTTCTTTGATCTTTTTTGAATACAGACCTAGTAGTGGTACTGCTGGGTCAAAGGGTATGACCAATTTTACAGCCTTTTTGGCATAGTTTCAAATTGTTCTCCAGAATGGTTGGGTCAGTTCACAACTCTACCAAAAGTGCATTAGTGTCTCCATTTTTCCACATCCCCTCCAACATCTGTCATTTTCCTTTTCTGTCATATTAGTCAATCTAATGTGAAGTGGTACCTCAAAGATGTTTTAATTTGCATTCCTCTAATCAATAGTGATCTAGAACATTTTTGTATGACTATAGATAGCTTTGATTTCTTCTTCTGAAAACTGCCTGTTCATACGCTTTGACTATTTATCAATTGGGAAATGACTCATATTCTTACAGATTTCACTCAGTTCTTTCTATATAAGAGAAAGGAGGCCTTTATCAGAAAAACTTTCTGCAAAAATTTTTCCCAGTTTCCTGCTTTCCTTCTAATCATGGCTATATTGGCTTTGTTTGTACAAAAATATACACCAATCTTAAAGTGCTACATAAATGTTAGCTATTATTATTAGTCCACATCTACCTCGCTTCTTGAGGATAGCATGAAAGGTCTTGTCAAATGCTTTGTGAAAATCATATACTATGTTTATAGCATTTCCTTGATCTATCAATATAGTAAAAAAAATACCTGTCAAAAAATAAAATTAAGTAGAATGACATGTTTCCCTCTTCCTCACACTTCCCAATTCTTCTCAGTTCTACCTCTATAACAACTCTCATATTTCCCTTTCTCTCCACTCACATAATACCTCCTACTCTATTTTAAGCCCTCAATATCTATCACTCTATTGCAACAGTTTCCTAATTGACGTCCCTGCTTCTCATTTCCAGTCAAGGTTCCAAAGAGCTGCAAAATTGATATTTTAAAAAATAGATCCAAATATGTCATTCTGCTACTAAAAAATCTTCAGTGGCACCTTCTAGCAAATAAGATAAAAACACAAACCCATCAGCCTACCATTAAAAACCCTCTATTGTCTAACTCCAACCTACCTTTTTATTTTTAATTTATATTCTCTTTCCGTACTCCTTTAGTCAAATTGGCCAGTTAGAGGGTAGAGTTGGCAAGAACTTGGGAGAGGAAAGATCCAGGTCTTCTGGCTTCCAGCTTTGAGAAAGAAAATATGCAATGACTCTCTTTAGGTCCCCAAAGGGAGAAAAAAAACTCGAGGAAGATGCTGACACATAGAGGAGACAGAGCCTTGATTATATCCCTATCCCCAGCTTACTGTAGTAGAGAGTTCAGGGAATTCTGCCTTGAGTAAGATCTGGGACTCTCTCTCTTGGTTCAGTTGAGATATCTCACTCCCAATGGGAAAGCTCCTTCACTATATGTATTGTCTAGTATATAATCACATTCTCTGATTTCTGCTTGAATAAATGGGTTTACTTGCTATTTATTACATCAGTTCTTTGTGGAACTAGAGTTTGGTAGGAAGCCAAACTTTGGATATATAGTTTGGGGGCACTCCTTCTCAGTTAAGGGATAGCAATCAAGAGCTCAGCTTGAACCTAAACATTATTTCCCCTGTTTAAGGGAGCAGATATATATAATTCTAGCCCATTACCTTTAAACTGAGGGGAAGAGAGTGGTCAGCTTCTGGCTCCAACCTCCTCTTCTCCTGGCAAGAATGAAAGCCTCCTTTGAAAAAGGGTGGGGAGAGGAGACTCTAGAGATAGCTATTCATACCTCCCTGAGAGCTACATATAGACCCACCCAAGTAGACACACATAATCTACATGGGTAAACATCATATAATATCCCTACACTATGATTAGACTATAGCAAAGGTCCTTTCTTGCTCTAAATCTTATAGTACTAAATTGCTGTATTTGGCAAAGATAATACCCTATAATTTTATAATATAAATATTATAATAGTATATATTATAACAGAACATACATTTTCTATAATAGAACATGCAATACAAATATAAATATATTAAAATAGTATATATAATATTATGTTATATCATAATAGCATGTATAATTCCTCTCAAATGACAATTTTAAATAATTCTGCCATCTTTCTCACAGTTACTATTAAAAATGAATTCGTGGGTGGCTAGAGCACCAGCCCTGGAATTAGGAGGACCTGAATTAAAATGTGACCTCAGACACTTAACACACAAAAAACTAGCCGTGTGGCCTTGGGCAAGTCACTTAAGCCCAACTGCCCTCCAAAAAGAAAAAAAAAAGATTTTCTAAAAATGAATGAGAAAATCTTAGTTGATATAGAAGTCCAATATTCCTGAAAATTCATATTCCACTATAAAACTTACACTTTGCAGTAGGACCCACCTTGCTTTTGAACTGTCTGTAATGGATTAATTCGGTCAAGACAGTGATTCTCAAGGTCAGTGTAGGGAAATGAATTGTAACCAGGAGTGAGCTGGTAGATATTTAACAATTGACTCTTTCCCACCCCCCCATCCCCCACCAAGTGTATGTATGACACACTTTTAAAGCCCTTATTTTTAGTAATTGCCAATTTCTAAGGTATAAATGCTCACATTGAAAACTTAACAATTGGCTCTCAGGAGACTTTCACTTGACACCCCGGACTGTAATGCATATGTGAACATCTCAGAGCTACAAATCTGAAAATCTTAGGAATTTTTCAAATTCATTTCTATCATTTCTACTCTCATTGGTGATATTTGGGGAAAAGCATATTTGTGCTTAGAGGTTTGGAAGGAGAGAAACAAGGTTACACAAGAACTCATATGTTCTAAACCAGAAATCTGCTGAGACCCTAAATCAAGTAGTTTATTGTTCTATCTTTGATACCTCATTTGCCAGCTTTTAAAAATTCTACCTTCACATATCAACCCTGTTTTCAAAGCTGCCACATTCCTGCTTTGTTGGAAGGACTTGAATAAAGTCCATTTTTTGGTTTTTTGTCTAGCATATGCTTACTGCAAATCAAAGAAGGTATTATTGGCTGTGGCTTCAGATGTAAAGAATATCCAAACCAAGCCTGTTGAGAGGCAAGACACTTATCTGGGAAACTACTTACTACAGTGTAGCCTAAATCCTCATAAACATTGTTTGGAAGCAGCATTTTCAGGGACAAGTTCTATAATTTGCATTATATTCTGAATCTAAATATCCCGACAATTTTGCATTGCATACTGGAGAAGCTACAGGAGGGTCTGTATGTTCAAGCAAACATTACACTCACATGTGGACCTATTGTGAGCACAAACAACATTCCTCTAGAAAGCCGCAGTTAGAAAGGGTTTTTCATTAACATCCTATGAGCACTGGGTGAGTGGTTATTTCATTGTTGAAGGCAGCAAGTTGGCAAATGAAATTGCATTAGCTAGGTTCCATTTTGGCACATGTGATTTCAAATTACCCACTTTAATTGTGAAGAATGTAGCGTGTGTCTGTGCATAACTAGTTACAAAAGCAAAAGCTGAAGGGGATGTGTTTGTTAATTCTTTGTAGAACACTCCTCCTCCTAGCTCATATTTAGATGGAGCTTCATAGTTTGCAGAGTACTGTATCTATGTTATTTCTTTTGGTCCTCATAGCTACCCTGTGAGGTGAGTTTTGTTTTTAGTCAAATTCTACAGAATAGATTCAAGCCAATTAGTGGACTTGCTAGTCACCCAGCTAATTATATCTGAGATGGCAAACTAAAGACTGTACAGAAAAATAAAGCATTGTCTCTTCCTTGAAGTAACTTAAGGTTAATGACATTAAATTATCAATATACAACATAGATATCATATATACCTGTATTAACAAAATCAGTTAATTACTGGGAACTTACTAGGGGCAGTTAGTTGACTCAGTGGGCAGAGTGCCACGCCTAGAATCAGGAACTCCTCTTCCTGAATTCAAATTCAACCTCAGACACTTACTAACTGTGTAACTCTGGGCAAGTCACTTAACCTTGTTTGTCTCTGTTTCCTCATCTGTAAAATGAGCTGGAGAAGGAAATGGCAAATCACTCCAGTATTTTTGTCAAGAAAACCCCAAATGGGGTCATGAAAACTTGGACACAACTGGAAAATGACTGAACAAAAGTAATGACAACTTACTAGATATTTACCACTGGGCTGCACACTGTGAAAGATAGTGAAACAATATCAAATCCGGTTTGAACCCTTGAGCCAACACAGTATGTCAGTAGATTGTAAACATTTAAATATAAGATAGAGGTAGTATGGTATGGCAGATATAGTTCAGGGTTTGGATTCAGAAAAACCTAAGTCTAAATCCTGCCTTTGACACTTATTATCTATATTTTGGGCCTCAGTTTCCCTGTAAAATGAGAGGGTTAGGCTAATTATTTATGTGCACAAGCAACAATCCTCTATAAAACCATCAGAGTTATAAAATGCTTTTCATCAACATCTCATGAGTATTAGGTGAATAGTAATCATCTGTGGGGAGAGGGAGAAGGGAAGAAAACAAAGAAAAAAAGAAACCTGAAAACTTTATTATTTATGCTTAAAGGGATGGCAAGTTTTATGTAATACATTTGCAGTTTCATTTGTAATGATTTTTTTTTCTATTCTACTATGTTATGGAAATACTTGTTTTATTTCTTAAGTTCAGAATAAAATAATTTTTTAAAATCCCCTTTACAATACATCTGACAAGTGGTCAGTCATATATTCTGTTAGAAAAGCATATAATGAAAGGTACTTACCCCCTAACAAGTACTTGATAAATGCTTGCTGACTGATTGATTATTGATTGACTGATTCCATCTCTCATCTCTGTATCTTTATACAGACTGTCTCCTATTCCTGAAAGTCTACCTCTCCTCACCACTAACTCTTAGAACCACTAGCACCCATCAAGGCTAAGCACAAGTTAGTGCATGGTTAGGGTATACCTAAAGTCTGGACACATAAGAAATCTCGTTAACTATGCATATTTTCAAGAAATGAAATAAATGAAACTTTCAACAATATTTTATTTAATTAGCATAAATTTTGGCCATGACAATTTCATATGGAATAAAAACGTTCATAAGCTATTAGGGACTATTTTCCATATTAATGAGATTAATTTAATTAATTCAGATTTCCTATGTGTCTCCTATGAAATCTTATGTTTTCCTATGAAATCTCACTTATACTAATTAGGCACACTTTGCAACTGAGCACTATGCCAGCATATTTACAGTTGCAGTCAGTGCTGTGAATATTGCATTGGTGCTATATTTGGGTGCTAGGACATTTGTCTCATAAAAAAAAATATGGTTCTTTCTTTGTTTTTACACATAATTAATATATTATTAGAATTATTTATCCCTTGAACATATGACAAAACCCACTTGCAAAATCCATCTGGCCCTAGAGATTTTTCACTTGAGAATTCTTTTATGGCTTGTTCAATTTCTCCATCCAGAAATTTTTTAAAAATTAAATTAGTTAATGATATGTCTTTTTTTAATGCTCCTAATTTTGTTAACTCAAAGGCCTGTTTTGTTTTCCATTTTATTTCTTTTTTGATTTTCAGAATTTTTTTTGCATGTTCAGTTGAGGTTTTAGAATTGTTTTTCTAATTTTTTTAAAAGTTGAATGCCAAATTCATTGTTCTGTTCCTTTCTTTTTGGTTGAAGAAGTGTTTAAAGTGATACATTTTCTCCACAGGACCACTTTAACTGCATCTCCAAAATTTTGGTATTTTGCCTTATTATTTGAAGAACAGCTTGGTACAGTGGATAGCCAACCTTGAAGCCAGGATGACCTGAGTTCAAGTCTAGTCTCTGACACATATTGATAATGTAACCCATGTATCCTCTCAGTTCTCTAGGCAACTTAGAGTATTAGTTTGCAGAGAAGATGCACTAAATTAGTAGTAGAAATATATTCTCACCTGGAAGTTTCCCATCTGAACACAATCTCAGGTCCAGTTCTTATCAGTGTTATTTTCTGACATGGCATTATCTATTGTTCCTATGAAGTGAGAATTCAGACATAGAAATTATCTTGATTGTTATAGATGATTGTTTGCATCTTGGTGGTTGACGAATGCTAAGGAAAGTAAAAAGGGCTTCTTTAGCTCAATGAAAGATTAGGACCATTGCTTAGGGTGGTTAGACTAATAGTCATTGACAATAGAGAGAAGGCAAAATTAATTTTTATTTCGGCTTTATTTCTTCTTCCAAAGAGAACAATCCTTAGATTGTTAAGGATAGAACAAACATTGCTCATAAGGAACAGAAACTAAATTCTAGGTGATTATCCCATTGTTCTCAGCAATAGCATCTACTCATCCTTAATGAATTCAAGTCAACAAGCCTGAATGAATTACATTCCAGAGTACTTAAAAAAAACTGGCAGATATGATGCTAAGCTTTTAGTGAACTTTTTAAAAATCATGGAGAATGGGAGAGATGTCATAGGATTAGAGACAGGACATACTCAATTCCATCTTATTAAAAAAAAAGGTATTGGGAATCCTGGCAAAATTCCAGGTATTTTATTAAAGGAATGGTTTGTGATCACTAAAACCCAGTAGGATTAAATAAGAACAGGTCACACCATAGTAACCTCATTTCCTTTTTTTTGAAAACTTTACTAGACTGAGAGATAATAGGAATGCCATATATGTAGTGAGATTTTTTTTAACAAGATATATAACAAAGTCCCTCAAGATATCATTATGGAAAATATGGCAAGATGTATACTAGATGACAAGTACATACAGCTGGATCTATTAAGAACTAATTAAATGAGCAGAACCAAACCAAGAGTAGTTATTAATGTGCCTATACTAACCTAGACAGATTCCAGGGATCTGTACTCACTCAATATTTTTAGCACTTGCTTGGTCGAAGGCATATAGATGGCATGCTTATCACATCTGTAAATGTCATAAAGATGGGGGAGATAACTGACATACTGGACAACAGAGTTAGGATCCCAAAAGATTCCAATAGGCTACAACAATGGGTTAACTCTATGAAGATAAAATTTTTTTAAATTATTTTTTAAAGCAATTGGGGTTAAGTAACTTGCTCAAGGTTACACGGCTAGTCATTATTTATGCGTGGGTGCTCATTTTCTGAGGCCGGATCTGATCTCGGGTCATCCCAACTCGGAGGCTGGCGCTCGTACTCACTGCGCCACCTAGCCGCCCCTTTAGGGCAATTGGGGTTAAGTAATTTGCCCAAGGTTATACAGCTAGGTTTTTGTTTGTGTGGATTAAGTGTCGGAGGCCGGCTCCGAAATCAGGTCCTTCTGACTCCAGGGCCAGCGATCTATTCACTGCGACACCTAGCCGCCCCATATGAAGATAAAATTTAATAGAGTTAAATGTAAAGTACTGAACTTGGGTTCAAACAATCTACTGAATAAGAACAAAATGGGGTAGGTATAGCTATGAAACCTATAAAACGATTCACAGAGAATCATAGATTTACAGCTGGAAGGAACTTTAGGAGTGATTAAGTTCAACCCCATTTTACAAATGAAGCAGATACAGCAAGGTAAAATAATTTACCAATTGTCACAATTTTTAAATATCTGAGGTAGTATTTGAGCTCAGGTTTTCTGACTGCAAGGCCAATATCCTATCCACTACAGCATGCTGTCTCATTCCTTTCTCTGTCTCTCTTCCTAAAAGTTCAATATGAATCAACATTATGACATGGCAGTCAGAAAGCTAATGCCATCCTGATGCACTTAAGAAAGTATAAACTTCCATAACTTTTGTTCCAAAGATTCTATTGTTAGATATATAAGAGGTCATCAACAAAAAGAAAGGCTTAATTCATAGTAAAAAATGACAGCACATTTTATGGAAGCAGCTTTTCCCCTTCTTTCCCACTGGTTGGGTATCAACTAAATAAATTGTGTTACCTGAATATAATGGAAAATTACAATGCTTGGTGGCAAAGAGCTCGAAATTGAGGGGGGATGCCCATCAACTGGAGAATGATTAAACAAGTCATGGTATATGATTGTGATAGAATACTGCTGTGCAGAAATGATGAGCTGGCAGATTTTAGAAAAACACGGAAAGGCTTGCAAGAAAAAATGAAGAGTGAAATGAGCAGAACCAAGAGAACTCTGCATACAGTAACAGCAATATGTTCAAAGAACAACTGAACAACTAAGCTATTTACTAGCTTCATCTTGTGGATTCTGCTGCTGCGATAAAGAATGGAGAGTTTTTATGACAAGATTATATTTTGTTAGTAAGACAAAATACTTTAAAATTATCATGGGAGATCATAAATATCATAGATATATTTTAATAAAGATATATTGAACAAGTTTATATTCAATTAAGAAGTACAGCAGCCACCTAAATTTGGGACACTTTATTATGGAAGTTCTAAGAACTTTGTATGATGGGCATGTGTATGTATAGAATGAAAGTACAACTCTGACTTTGTTCTCTGATTTAGTCAGTGAACCATAAAAGCTGTCTAAAAGATACAAAATGCTATTATATGCCAGACACTGCCAGATGGTAGGATATAATAACCTTGAATGTGAGAAATAACAGGGGGAGACTTGAATTTTACTACCATTCGTGGGTCAACACATGAGAAGTACTAAATAACTATGAACATTAAATCTATTTTAGTTGACAGTATGGCATTTTGAGGTTAATATATGGACTGTGATTAGAATAACAGTGCCCTTAGTCGGTGGGAATTGGTAGTAAACATCAGAGCTGAATATTTAGTTGGTATTTCTTTGACCAGCAAACATTTGTTCCATGTGCCATTTCCTGACAAAATTTAAAAACTGAGTTCTTCAGAAATTGGGCTAGCAGTTTGTGTTGTTATACAGAAAACCAAAACTAAAACTAAATAAAATAAAGAGAACCAGAAACTTGGCTTATGAGTTAGTTACATAATAACCAAATGAATAAACCCAAAGTTGGATTAATAAGACTGATCTGGGTAACTATATCATGCTGTTGATTGTTTTTACACTGATTAATAATTTGTGAGTTTCACCCAAATTCAATTTATTTCAGCATAGATACTGGCAAAGTTCAGTTTGTAGGTAAGATAAAACTTGTTTTTTACATTGTATCTCTATCCCCATCTGCTGGTGAAAAGATATAATGCCTGTAATTTATATTTATGGCTACAAATGGGAACTGTAACTTTGGTTATAAGTTTTTTGTGCTATGCCATTAAGAAATGAGCACATTCCTTGGGGTTGGCAATTGAACTTTTCTGGTCTAATATCATCAACGAGCATTTATCACACCTAAGAATTTGTTTAGTCCTTAAATTGTTGTCCTGATTCTTTGTGATCCCATTTGAGGTTGTCTTGGCAGAGATACTGGAGTGGTTTGCCATTTCCTTCTCCAGCTCATTTTGCAGGTGAGGAAACTGAGGCAAAAAGGTTTAAATGCCTTGTCCAGTCTCATAAAACCATTCAGTGATCCTGGATTTGAAGTGAGGCCCTCTTGACTCCAAGGCCCAGCAACCTATCCATGGCACCACCTAGCTGTCCTACATAGGAGCAGGACTACAAAATTAAGACTTCAAATCCACCCTGAGTTTCTAAATGATTGAAACCAAAACATATGTAATAATCCTAAGAGACCTAAATTAAAGACTTAAGATTTGATGCAATTATGACGTTTAACTTTAGTCTTTTTTTTTTGCGGGGGGAGGAGGGGGGGCAAGGCTGTCTTATAGTATGGGAATTTTCCACAAGCAGATCTTGAAGTTATCTATACCTGATAGCATTCCAAAGCCCAAGCTACTGTCTCTTCTCTAGTTCTCAGAACTTTTGACAGCTAACTAGGGCACCACCTACTCCAACCAAATGACTGTCAGCACTTACCCAATCTCCCACTCCTCCCACTATAGTCTTAAGACTCAAAGACTTAAGTTTTCCACAAAAGATTTAGTGGTGGTTTTTTCTTTAATAAGAATGTGGTTTACTGAGTATACTGAAGTCAGTCAGTTCTGGGGAAGTGAAAGTAGGCAACTCATTTGAGTGATGTAGACTAGAAAATGTTCTAAGTGTAAAAGACGTAACAAAAAGGCAGATATTAGAAGGTGGTAAAAGAGAACAAAGAATATGTAAATTGTATTCTTTTTTATACAAAATAAGTATAAATCTTCAGAGGACTAAATATAAGTTCAATGAAATAAGGGGTCCTATGGATACCTGCTCATCCTTTGTTTTTGAAGGGGATCAATGACATAGGGTACTGTCTCTTACCCATGAATTGGATTTAAGTGAGGCAGAGTTGTATTAAGTCATGAGCCTCATTCTTTCTTCCAGACTTATCAAAGTCTAGTGGCAAGACAAGGGTCAGGATGACTGTGATGGCCTGGGATCCCCCACCCTGAAGTAATCCCTCTTTCCTCTGAACTAATATAGCACACAGTATGCTTCATATTGAATCTTCATATTGTAACAAGTATTGAAGAATTTTTGTGTATCTTTCTTTTTTCCCCCATTGTAAGCTCCATGAGGGCAGGGGCCTTGTCTTTTTTGAACCCCAAACAGTATCCTGTAGTGTATAAAAGAGTATAAATATTAAATGAATTCAAGTTCTATATATTGTGCATGTCCATAGTCAATTGAGGCAACTTAAATTAAAATTTTACTTGTTACTCAGTTTTTAAAAAATTATTTTTCTTCCTTCATTTTATTCTTGACCACTTCATGGTCATGAGCCCCAATCCCTCACACCAATTTTATATGGCAGAATGAGTAGGATCCATAAAGCAAAAAGAAAAAAGGACCATTTGTGCCAAGCTAGTAAGAACCATGGTTTGGAGAATACCTCGTGTTGTTCTTTGAGGCTGCCTCTAACATAAAAGGAGAAAAAAATGCCTTAACCTGTCCAAAACAATTTTAGGAAATAGAATTTTATCTTAAACACTAATCCACTTATAACTTAGGCTTGTTTTGTTGTTGTAGTTGCTATACTATTTCACTGAAATAACTTTCCAGTTCCTCTCTGCCAGAGAAGTTAGTTCCTCCCCCCTTTCAAAACGCCTATAATCCCACATCCTTCTGTTAAGTCAAGCCTGATCAATTAGGTTGTCAATGGGTACTGAATGTTCCCAAGCACAACTAACTCCTTCACTGAGCTCTGGTCCATATAGTGCAACCATAATTTTTTAAAAGAGAATTTAAATTTTCTTGGTGAAAGTTTAAAAGGGAGTTTATGTTCATGGAGTTTCAAGTATTAAACAAGTAGAAACCTCAGGGTTAACCTAAAGAGTAGAGTTTTTCAACAAAAAAGGTTATGTCAAATATACATAGAAATATGTGCACATACACATACACATATGGTCATGGAAATAATCAGAAAAATCTTGACATTATCCTCTGCATAGTCTTATAAGAATTATGCATATTTTAAAAAATCAGTCTTCATTACTTTATCATAATGAAACATTTATTCAAATAAAATAAAATATGTAGCAAACCAGAGAAACAGAATTTTGAACATTCTCATTTACAGCTTCTCTTAAATTAAATTAATCGAAGGTAAACTGAGAATCAGTTGTGACATCAGAGGACTGATAATAAATCATGTCTTCTACCACTTAGCAGGAATTCCCATGTGAATAGATGAAACAGCATAGATTAAGCACTCTGTGCAAAGTCATTAGTCATACAAAGAGAAAAGTCAAACACTTCTCAAGGAGTTCATATCCTAGCAGTGGTGACAGACACATAAGAAAATTTCAGGTGGAAAGGATCAGTGGTACTTAGTGTACAGTGGCAAAGATGTATTATTTTCACTGATAAATTCGTATCTATTTCTGATGTTGAACAACTTGATAGCACTAAGGACTTGGGTGATGACTTTCTTTTCTGAGTCTGATTTCTGTTGATTTGTTTTTCTCAACTGTACTTGTTAGAAGGGAGGGCTTTATTGGGGGAGGAGAAACTAAATCACAGGGAAGGGGCAGCAATTTAAAAAAGGGGGAAAAACATCAAACAATTTACAAGAAAAAAAGCAAATTGATTAGCACTATAAATATAACAGAGCCATGCAAATAATAATCTATTTATGATCTGAGTTTAGAATTATATTCCTACTCCTATCTACTAACCTCCTATTTTGTGTAATTAATATTTCTTTTTTTCCTTATTTATGAAATTACTAACCAGATTTAATAGCCTTTGCACTGGCCATCCTCCATGCCTGGAATGCACTCCCCCACTCATTTCTGTCTCAGACTCCATCTCTCCCTTGAAGATACAGCTCAAGCACCATCTTGTATATGAAGTCTTTCGTGATCCTCCAAATGTTAGGGTCCTTCCTTAAAAACAACTGTCTGTTTAAATACTTTACATTTACTTGTGCTTGTTCCCTTTATATTTTACATATATACATGTTTTGCATAATCTTGTCTCCTCTATTAGAATGAATGGAATTGTTTCATTCTTTGTAGCCCAAGCATCTGGCTCAGTGCCTGACAAGGCACTTAATAATAGTTTGTTGATTGGCAGTATGATTTAAGGCTTACAAAACACTTTTCTGATAACCCAGAGGTGGGTAGTACAAGTATTCTTTACAGATAAGGAAACTGAGTTTCTAATAAATTAAAAGACTTGTCCATGGTCACATAACTAGCAGATTTCAGAGATGGGATTAAAGCCCAAGTCCAGTACTCTTCTCTACAGAAGGCTGCCCAATGGAGAAGATACTGATACAACTTACTAAAATGTTGGATTGTTACTGATGATGTTCAAACCATATAAGGAACAGCTGAAAGAAGTGGGAATGTTTAGTCTAGAGAAGAGGAAACTTGGGGCAGGGGAAGGAGGGAGAGACATTAAAACTGCTTTCAAGTATTGAAGGGCTGTCTTATGGATGAGGAATTACACTTGTTCTGTTTGGCCCTAGAGGTAAGAATGAGGAATAGTGACTGGAAGGTAGAAAGAAAGAGGCACATTTAGGTTTGATGTAAGGAAAAACTTTGCTAACAATTAGAGCTATTCAAAAAAGGAATGAATTGCTTTACAGGTTCTTTCTTTTGAGCTAAGGCTGGATAACATGTATGGTATTCTGTAAAAGGGGATTACGTTGAGATTCACAAAAGATAAAGAAACAATCTGAAGACCAACCAAGATGGTGGAGGAGCACCAGCCCCAATAACCAGCAGTGGAGCACCAGCTTCCCCCAACAATTACTCCAACAAAGATCCAGAAAGAATGACTAAAAAGTGACTGTCATCTTTCAAGTCCGAGATCACAAATTTAACCTTTAGGCAAGTAACCAGGGCAGGAACCATGAAACAGGGATAGGCTGGGTATGCCAAGTTCTGAGCTAGGCCTGCAGCAGCCTAAGTATGCCCAGAATTAAGGCCCAGACCAGTAGTGCGTGTCTCCTAAAGGGGCTAAGAGAATGGATTCAATGCATACAGTCCAAAATGTGGGGTCACCCAAAGTAGATAATGCTCAGCCTCACCTCCCAGGACAATAGGGAAACGCATAGGGAAAAGGGGTGAGGTGTTCCCAAACTCAGACTCAGTCCCAGAGCTCTCAGTTAAGCCAACAATGCTGGGTTGCCCAGAGCAAATCACTGAAGACTGAAATAAATAAAAAGGATGAAGCACTCTTTAAAGTGGGAAACCCATCTAAAAATGCAACTACAACTGAATCATCAGAAAAAATTATAAGGATGAAATATTTGCATTCCAATGGATAGTGAACATAATACAAGCATGCCTAGGTCATATAGAGAGTCAAAAACAGGGAGGGTTGGGAGTGACTTGTTATGTTTTAAGGATCTTAAAAGAAGAAATGAAAGGGAGGGGCAGGCAATATATATCAGGGAAGGAAAGAGGAGGAATAGAGTAGGGAACTTATTATTTTACATAATAAGGTGGGGGAGACAGGCAAGTAGAGGTCTATACATATGAGGAAGGGGAGAAGGGAATAAAAAACACCTAAACCACATTTTGAACTAATGCAGAGTGAAGTAGGCAGAACGAGGAGAACAATTTATACAATAGCAAAATCATTAAAAGGAACAATTTTGAAAGCCTTAAAAATTTTAATCAATGCAATGATCCACTATGACTCAGAGGACTTATTAGATAGGGATAGGCTGGGTATGCCAAGTTCTGAGCTAGGCCTGCAGCAGCCTAAGTATGCCCAGAATTTCCCCCATACAGAAAAGTGATGGACTAGATATGCTGAGTGAGACATCCATTTTTGGACATGGCCCATGTTTAAATTTGTTAGGAAACTTGTTTTACTTAAATATGTGTGTCTGTTGTGGGTTTTTTCTTTTTCTTTTCCCTGCCATTGTGGGAAGAAGTAGAAGAGAGAGAGTAGATGCTTGTTAATGAGGGAAAACGGTAATTTTTAAAAGAAAATATTTTAAAACACCAGGAAGTATAATAGACCTTCCTTTAATATGGCAAGTATTATTTTTCTAGAACCAAGAGCCAGAATTATATGCATTGTGTAGTCTTCTACAAAACATTCTTTACAAAAATAAATATTGACCTAAATAAGTGGAGAAACAATAATTGCTCGTGGGTAAGATAAACTGAGTCATTATAACAAAACTGACAATACTATCTAAATTAATTTACTTATTCAGTGCAACACTAATCAAACCATATTACTTTATTGAGTTAGAAAAAAATAAAATTCATCTGGAGGTTAAATATCTTAAAGAAAATACTAGATTGACTGTCCAAAGAGGTGAAAGAGGAAAATAACTCATATGTACAAAAATATTTACAGTAACTTTTTGTAGTAGTAAAGAATGAGAAACAAAGAAGGTACCCATTTACTGGGGAATGGCTGAGAAGATCACATTATATGAATGTAATGGAATATTACTGTACCATCTACAAAATGATGAAGGAGACAGTTTCAGAGAAACCTGGGAAGATTTGTATGACCTGATGGAGAATGAAATGAGCAGAATTAGGAGAATCATTTTTTACAACAACATTGTAAAGAAAAATCACTTTATGATTAAGTCAATGCTGTATCACAATTCCAAAGCATGTTATCCCACCTCCTGACAAAGAGATGAAATCAAGATGCTGAATGAGACAAACATTTTTTTGAGGGGATTAATGTGGAAATTTGTTTTGCTTGACTATGCATATTTATCACAAGGATTTTGGTTTTCTTTTCTTTTTCCCAGTAAGGGAGAGAGAAGGAACAGGGAAAAAAACACAAGTTCTTGCTAACTGAAAAAAAATGTAAAAAATTTTTTTAAAAAAGTATTCTGAAGACCTAATTCCTACAGTGACATAATTCACTGATTACTTTTAGGTATGGTCAAATGACTAAATTTTCAATAAAAGACAATCACAAAGTTTAATTTCCAATGTAATATAATTTAACATTTAAATATACATTTTTATACATTATATAATAGCATCATCTAGTTTTTAATATTCCAACTTTCAGTAAGTCTACATATAAGTTGTTACATGTCAAAATAATTTTAGTTTACTTTTTCAAAATCTATTAACTTTTAAACTATAGCACCAACACAACTTCAATGCCTTGATATAACAAAAGTGCCTAATTCATCACCTGTATCAGAATTTGCTAAAGCATCCAAGTTAAGCTTGAAACAAAATGCAAAAGTAAAGGTGCTATAAAAACATCATACAGTATTCCAATGCTGACTAAATGAGAAAGGAATATCTAATTGGAAAATCAGCAACAAATGAAAAGATTAAACTTTGGTGTGAAAACAATGTTCTTCATCCAAGTGGATATATGAGCTTCCATTATGCTCCAGTGCCAAGGTTTCTAAGTACCAAATCTAAGAAAGCACATTGTTTTTACTGATGAAATGCTTCTAATCGTATTCGACTTGGATCATCTTGATGTCTAAGTGCAATTCCACTACGCAGCAGCAGCTCAATATAAGGTGGCCAGAAGGAGTCATTAATTTTTACATATGGATCATGTGGAGAATGAAGTAGGCTATTTATAAGAAGCTAGAAAGAAAAGTTAACCAAAATATGCTTTATTTAAGGAAAGGTTTTAAAACCCTTAAAAAAAAAACCCAAACATTTCATATCTTTCAAAGGATACTGATCTTTCTAAAGGGCTGTTTGAACTATAATTCTAATTTCCTACCTCAAAGAATTTATTGTTTTAAAAGACCAAACATACTACAGTAAAATTTAAATTTATTTGTTCACTTCATTTTTTCAAATTCCCCTTCTCTGATTAACTAAATTATAATTTTAATCCATGAAACATCTATTTTTCTGGTTTTCTTTGCTTGGATGTGATCCTATTTTAAGAACTCCAGTATAACAATTTAGTTACAATCCCTACAATCAATGAAATCACTGTCAAACTCAGTAAAAAACAAAAACTAAATGCCAAACCAAAATGCAAATGGTATTTAAGATTCTTACTTTCCTCAAGGTAAACAATTCTTAATCATTCGTCAACATTATTTAATACTTAAAAGATCCAAAATGTCTTTGGTGTGGGTGCACCCTCCACTGATGTAGGCTAAGTTGATGTAGTCTACCAACAGGTAACAAGTATCTTCTCTGATATTAGCTAAGTTAGTCCTTGAACAACCAATACAAAATCAGTCATTGGTACCTGCCAGAGTTAAGTTCTGCTGCCAATGTCATGAATAATTACAAGATGACAACCAAGGCAGGATGGGGCAAATGGAGTACAACTGTGGTGAAAAATGACATAATACACTCTCAAGGAGATGGAACAATCTCAAAATTTGAATTTTTCTAATCAATTTCTATGCTTGGAAGACTATATTTACTTCTCATCTTTGATATCTTGTCTCCCTAATCAATAATATTCATAAAAGAAATGGCATGATATAATTGTGGAAAGAATATAAGTCAGAAGACCATCTGACTACTACTTAAGTGATTGACATCAGGCAAACAATTTTTAGTATCTATGAGGACTCATGTTTCTTATCTGTAAAGAGATTTTGTTATCTCCTAGACTAGATTTTTTAAAAGAAGAGTTCTTTAGTAAATGGCTAATTACTATATTAATAAGAGCAATTATTATTAATTAGGCCTATAAAGTTAGGAGTTCATAGACACCAATCCTGAGTCTATTAATAATAATGACCTATATTCTTTCAGTTACCCATCTGGAAAATCTAGTAGTTGTGAGAAATGAAGAGTTAATTAAGTAAAAAGTTCTTTACTTACCTGTGTCCTCAAGGCCACATGTGGCCCTCTGGGTCTTTAAGTGCAGCCTTTGGACTGAATCCAAACTTCACAGAATTGTATTTAGTCAAAGGGCCACACTTAAGGATCTAGTGGGCCACATGTGGCCTGGAGGCCACAGGTTCCCCACCCCTGGTCTAAACTAACCACCACACCACTCCCTTTATAGACTGCAAATCTTGTCTTCAATTTTTGTTCAATGTGTTATTAAGGGTCATATCAAGATACTATTAAGTACACAAAACTATCTTTGGAGTCTAAGTAAAGCATAAATTTGGTCTCTTAAGAAAATTTAACAACGTCAGCATGACCAGGAAGCTAAAATCTTAATATGAGAAACTCATAATTCCTCAGCTCTTGCATCATGAAAGAGAAGGAGACAGATAGACAGTCAAAGTCTGGTTTTACTTAGGGGTTTTTTTCCTAAATGAATTCTTGCCACTTTATGGAAAGAATTCACAATCCTAAGTTTATCTTTGAGGGAACTGGCAACTCCAACCCCCCAAAATAATCCCATATCCAAAACCAAAACCCATTCTTACTGTATAAGGTTTCACCATATAAATCGTAAGCAAATGATATTTTGTCAAAATATCACATTTGAATGTAGTACTTTTACATCTTTTTAATTAAAAAGAGTACAATATGGACCCCAAATCTTAATCTTAATCATTTTTCAAAAAGTACCTTGGCTATTATTTTCAGTTATACATAACACACAAAGTCAGAAACAAATTTGGGGTTGAAGTTTCACTACATATATCTAGTAAAGATTATATCAAGTATAATGAGAAATAGAACGTGCAGGGTGTGGTGGCACATGTATAGACTTTCCTACTGGGAGGCTGAGGCTGGTATCCCACTTGACTTTAGCAGTTCTGAAATGCAATGGGACTAAAGTAACTGGTTGTCTCCACTAAATATGGAATCAATATGGTGAGCCCCTGAGAATGGGGTGGGGGTGGGACCCCCCAGCAGGCTACTTAGTGAACCTGTCCAGTTTGGAAATGGAGCAAATCAAAGCTTCCATGCCAATAAATATTGGGATTAGGACTGCGAGTGGTGGTTGAACTTCTAGTTTGGGGAAAATTAAAGCCTCAGCAAAATGTATTTCTAAAGCATAGATCAATTTTTATTTATCACAATCATTAAAATTTCTCCTCTCTACAAAAAGTTGGGGGCTTCTCTTAAAGACATCAATTGATTTTATTTACAGTTTAATTTTTGTTGAAGATCAATATTTTTTAAAAAGATCAAAAAACATCAAGATAAAGAAAAAATTTAAATTTATGAAACACTTACCTCTAAAATTTCATGCATTGTCATTAGCCGTGCATTTGGCTGACACTCTCTCTAAGGGGTGCAAAAAATATGTGGAAAAAGAATATTTGGAAAAGAAAAGGTTAATAGAAAGTTCTACAAACATAGTTTCTAAAAGGATTGCCATTGACTACACATATATTAAATATTTTTCAAGTGATATTTCATAATCGTCATGATATAATAATTTAGATTACAAAGTGTCAACAATTTAATCATTTTAAAGAACTGTGAAGATAAATAATAAAAATGGGATTTTAAAACCAAAAATTTAGTAACACCAATACAAAGTCCACATTTTTACAAAAGTAACAATTTTATTTAGTGAACTGATCACACTCACAGAAATAATGGTGCAATAGGGGAAGACAAAATTCAGTAAATATATACTATTATAAGGAGGAGTCATGGCAGTAACAATGGAAGAGGAGTTCACAGGTAATTAGTCTGTCAGAAGAAGACAAGCTAGTCTATATATGGTGATAAGGTTTCTTGAAAAATGTTTGAATATATGGAGTCAATAGATGGTAGAATTCTAACACTGGTATGTATAATAGCTATGTGGAATAGTTTAAATGGGGGCAACAAGTATAGTTATGGGAACCTTAAGGAAGAGTGGGATCAGAGGGAAGAAATCAGTGGGTAAGTGGGAAATCAAAATGGAAGACTGAGGTAAGAAATAGATTAGAGGCTTACAGAGGAAAGGAAGTATTTAAATTCTTAAGTCTAGCCCTAATCTCCCTGCCAAGTTCCAATCTCACATTACTAACTGCCCCATTAGCATCTCAAATATATCTTTCCCTTGCAAACTATCTTCTCATCTTTCCTAATACCGTCAAGAACATCATCATCCTCCAAGAAACCCAGGTTTGCAACTTTGCTGTCAAACTCCACTCCACTCCAATCTTGTCATTTATATCTTCACAACCCTTTCCATGTGTACACTTTTCATCTAGTCATCATTCTCCTGCAGACTTGCACTGGGTCACATATTTGCTGCAATAACCTTCTGATTTGTCTCTCTGTGTCAAGTCTCTCCCACTCAAATCTCTCTCTACTCAGCTGACCATGTCCTGTCTCCTCCTCCTCCCTCCCACCTTTCCCCCAACTCTATAAATTTTGGTGGTTCATCATTATCTTCAGGGTCAAATATAAAACCATGTCTAGCATTTAAAGCCCTTCACAACCTGTCCCCTTTCTAACTTTCTAGTCTTCTTACACTTATTACCCTTCATGTACTTTATGATCCTGCTACACTGGCCTCAGGACATTCTGTCTCCCATCTCTGTGAATCTGCATCAGCTCTCTCCCATATCTGCAAAGCTCTAAGTCTTTCATTTTCTTGCATCCTTCACAATTCAGTGCAAATCTCACCTTCCACAGAGGCCCTTTCAAGGTCCTTATCTGTTGGCTGCTGGTACCGTTCCTTTGAGATGACCTTCCATTTACTCTGTATATATCTTGTTTATATATGTAATTATTTGAATGTTGTCTACTTCATAAGTATGTGAACTCTTTGAGGGAAGAGATTATATTTTGCCTTTCTTTGTATCTCTTGCACTGTGCTTAACACATAGTCATCACTTATTAAATGCTTGCTAACTGGAATAATGGTAATAAATAAAAGCCTGCATTATCAACTATGATACTATAGGTCAACAGGTAATAAAAACAGTTGGGGAAAGATGAGGCTTAAAAGGAATTTATGGGAAGGGAGAAGGAAGGAGGCAAAGAAATATAATAGAAGATAGGAACTGGAAGGGAAAATAAGGTAAAATGATACATTAAGTGGGCATTTGGCAAATGATTTCTTAAAAGAAAAATCCCAAAAAATATCCAAAACTTACTTTTCTTTTCTTATTTTCATTTTCTTCAGGGAGAGGAAAATGTTCATCTAGAACCTCACCCAGAGAGGTCAACAGTTTCTCTCTATGTCTTCTTATTTTAGTAAATTTAGTTTTCAGTTCAAGTAAAGTTCTAACAAATATTAAGAGAACAAATGACATGATAAAGCACAATTTCTAAAAAACATGGTAGAATGCTACCTTCTTTGTGTGTCTTAAGTTTTCTAAAAGGATTTTGATGTTTCACACACATTAAGTTCTAGCCCAATAGTTAGTTAAAAAAGAACAAATGGCCACAATTTAACAGATCCTAAAATTAGACAGTACAGAGAAATCAATTTACTAAATAATTAAGCAACTATTCAGTGATAGGAATCAAGACTACACTCACAACTCCTGACAGTCTCCCAGTATCTTTATTTCATTCAACACAAACAAGTTTACAATACTATTATCACTGATAAAAACCTAACAGCATAGTATAAATACCTTTTTTCGGAAACTGGTATCACTTGATTTTTTAGTTCCTTACATATTTCACTGAGAGATGCTACTAGCTGTTTTTGTTCATCCAACCATCCTTGCTCTCTTCAAAGAAAATAATATTTAGAAAAAAAAGATCAGGTATATTCTATCATTTCAATTGTTATTAATGTCACAATGTATGCACAATACAATATTTACCTTCTTAAGTCTTCCTGTAGTTTCTGATTCTTTGACTGAAATGTGGACAGTAACATTTCAAGATCATGGTTTAATTTTTGCAACTATAATATAAAAAGACCCATAAGAATAATTAAGTTGTTAAACTATTAATATTCTTTTAATACCCTTTGAAATTACCTTTTACATACTAATTTTTATTTGATGAAAATTTTTAACACTTTTAAATTGATGCACTCTTTAAACATTTCAGTTACATGTCAATGACTCCTGTGAATCCCCCAAAAGAGACCTGTCATATAACAAAGTACAATTAAAAAAAACAATTCAACACGCTAAGCCATATCTGGCAACACTGCCTCGTATCCCTTTCTATTTGAGAAGAGAGAGACATGTTTAATCCTTAGTTCTCTGAGTAATGAGAACTGTTCTCAACTTATATTCTGGTCTGATATTCCAGTTTAGAAAACAATAGTAAAATGAAAAAAATAAATCTGTTGAATGTCTTTTGATACTGACTTGGCAAAGTAGATATCTATGTTTTATACAGTCAAATTCCAGGCTAAATATTCTAACTCTAGAATATGGGACTTTATGACAAATACATAATGCATTATTTCATTGTTTGCACTTACATAACCTACAAATAATTCGTTATCACTAAGTAACTATTTATGGGGACAAGATTGCTGCTTTAAAATATCTACAAGAATTATACAATAAAGCAGATGAGATGGTGCTTAACATATACAATTGAAACTGTTTGGAGTAAAGATAATTCTACAAGTTAAAATTTAAAACAGAAACTCAGTTTGCTATAATTATAACTGAGAGTAATACTGTTTTATTAGATTGTAAACCTCTTTAGTACAAAGTAGAACCATAATAGGGCATTTCTGTGACATTGAAAACATCTCAAAACTGTACCTGGTGTTATGTATACTAATATTATAGTATATGTGCATATGTGTGTGTAGTAATACAAAACTTTTAGTTTTTATTTAACATATTCAATATGACATCACAAAGGAGGCATAGATGGTAAAATTTTCTAGCATTCAAAGACATTCATGAACACACAAAGAATACCAAAAGTCTTGGTATAGATTTAAGCTATTAAGGCTTCAGATGAGAGCATATCATCAGTTCCTCTGTGCTGGGCACTAGGAGCAGCTGCCTTTCTTGCTTGCTCATAGTAGTAACTCTAGAAGGACTATCTACTTTTCAATACACAGTCCAAGAAATTGCTGATGGGATGAGGAATAGAGATCAAATCTGATGCAATGCAAAGTTCTATTATAGCATTTCTATTTTTTTCTAATATTTTTGCACTTTACCAATGCTGTAACTTATTTAAACATGTTGATATTTATACCAAGAAAATGTATGCTTAATTTCTATACTAAGAAAGCAGGTTAAGTACAGAATTTTAAATTTTTTAGGGATAAGGTTCTAGGGAGCGGGCCTGTGAATTTTCTTGGTATAGAACTTTGTAGGAGAAGAGGCTGCCTCTACTAACACAGGCTGACACGTTCTCTGTAACTTAAAATAGTCTTAGAGAGTTGCCTTCAGCACTAAATTAGCCTCTTGCCCAGAGTCACACAGCCAATATGTGTCAGAGGCAGAAATGGAAGTCAGGTTTGGAGGTCAGTTCTCAATATACCAAATTAGTATTTATTTGCATGACGGTTAAATTGTTCTGCCTCTTCAATAGGTCAATTAAAAAAAGGCACCTTATTCCTGATCTAGTACTCAGCTATAATCTCTGTTGGAGTAAACAGATTATTAATATTTTCCATTAACATGTTAAAACCGAACAGGGTTTTAAAATTCACTGCATACTTAAAGTAGCACAACATTTCAGAACTGGAAATGTAAGAATACCCCAAAGTCAACAGGCTTCAACATGAGACATATGTTTCATGTTAGTCTTTCATCCCATGCTGATCTCATATAAAACATACCTAATAAATAATAGGTAGTGAAGATATATTATAATGAAAATTTATTAAAGAAGCTTTTTACACTTTTATCTACTTAAACTATTATTCTAAAGCAGACAATACCTTTAAATTCACATAACTGAATGAAACCACAGATTACAATTTTATGTCATTAGGAAACATACTGCCTTAAAAGCTCTCCTATGTGTTTACCTTACATGTCAAAATAATACAAAATAATTTTATTCTATGATGACTAATATCAAATAAAGCTTTCCAAAGGTGACTGTTACCATTATGGAAGATATCCAGCAGACTCCAAATGGAAGAGATTCCCCATAGAAGGGGTCTTCCAGATGTGTTTGTTGGTAGATTACATGGCTCTGAATGAATCAAGTCCCAGAGGATGGCAGAGATTCCTATATGGTTCTATAATCGCTCAAAAGAATTAACTTTAACTATCCACAAAGAAAAAACTAAGTGGATGAAGAAGGCCTATTGCCTAGAATGATGTGGAATGGAATGGAAAACCTACAGAGTTAGTCCATCAGTACATATCATCTTGGGCATCTACTGTGGCTGAATGGAGACGTGGCCCCAAACTGAAGGGGCAAAAGAATGAGTTGAACTGCCTTTAGGAAACTTAGGCATGTTTTTTCTTTCTTTTTTTGGAGGGGGGCAGGGCAATTGGGGTTAAGTGACTTGCCCAAGGTCACATGGCTAGTAAGTGTTAAGTGTCTGGGGAAGGATTTGAAATCAGGTCCTACTGACTCCAGAGCTCTATTCATTGAGCCACCTAACCACCCCAACTTATGCATGTTTTAAATGTCCCCAAACTTCTCCCTGAAACAAAGGCTTGTCTTCTTAATATGAAAATTCTTCACATGATGCTGTAGGGCTGTGGGAGATGGAATAACATTCTTCAAAGAAAAAATGCTGCAGGTCACCCAATATGCAACAGAGAAGCATAATGGAGGTGCCTATAATATATATATATGTATATGGCAAGTAATATATTGCCAAGAAAGAAGTGTGCAAAAGAAGGGTAAAGGAGAGCACCAGAAAGGTATATGACTGGAAAAAGAAGTGGACTAGTCATGAAGCTAATGAGGAATGATCAAAATAGAACTCATTCTCTTTCACTGCCTTCCCTACTACTGTAGAGGGCAACACCATCCTTAGTTCCTTCAGGCTCACAACCTAGAAGTCATCCTAACTTCTCCACCTCCCTCCCACTCCAAGCTGTTGTCAAGGTCTATAAATAATACCTTCTCTCAAATACAGCTTCCTCCTCTCCTCTGACACTGCCACCACACTAGTGCAGGACCCTTCATCACTTCATGCCTGGATTATTGCCAGCAGCCAGCTGGTGGGTCTGTCTGTCTCAAGTCTCTCCCCTCCCTAGCCCATCCTCCATGCAGTCACCAGTGATTTTCCAAAAGCACTATGTCACCCCCTATTCAGTAAACTCCAGTAACTCCCTATTACCCATGGGATCAACTACAAAATGTCTGGTGTTCACAGCCCTCCAAAACCTTGCCCCCTCCTATCTTTGCAGTCTTCTCACACTTTACTCCCTATCCAATGACACTGGCCTTGCTGCTCCTCAAACAAGGAACTCTCTCTGTCCCCACATTCTCCATCTCCCATGCTTAGAACACTCTTCCTCCCCTGCTCCAACTAATGACTTCCTAAGGCACAACCATTTCTTTCTCCTGCACAAAAAGCTTCTGTGACTCCCTTTAGGATAAAATACAAACTTCTTGGGTGTGGTATTTAAGGCCTTCCCTACAGTTTGACTTGTATTAACCTTTCCAGTCTTATGATATCTTTATGCTCTCTTATGACCTTCAATGTCCTGGTCAAAATGGATCAGTTGTCATTCTCTGAAACTCATTATGCCACCTCCTGCCTCCAGGTATAAGCCCCCTCGTCTCCACCTTTCAGAATCTTCTTCCAAAGCACAACTCACATGTCATCTCCACAACAAAGCTTTCCCTGATTCTCCTTATCTTCCTCTTTGATTTCCCTTCTGCTATACTTATCTGTGTACAGGTTGGATCTCTTAGTAAAATGTAAGTTTTGGGGGGCAGGGACAATTTTTGTTTTCTATACCCAGTACCTAGTAAAATACCTTATATGTGGTAAGTTTTTTAAAATTAATTTATTAGTTTAGTTTCAGTTAACAAGATTCAATTCCATAGTTCCTTGATTTTCAAATTTCCTTTACCTCCCTCTCCCCACCCCCCACGACAGCATATAGTCCAGTACAGGATCTGCAAATACATTCATATTAGACATTAGTCCAATTACAAAGGCGTATTGTACTAGGTGGGATGAAAAATGGTAAAGAAGAAATAAAACCAAACAATGAAAAGAAAAAGATCAATTAGTTTGCTTCTATCAGGATTCAAGCTCAGCTCTTTCTAGTTATATCTCTGGATGTCGCATTTCTCTCCTTCATGAGTCTTTCGGGATTGACTTATATCACTGCATTGCTGAAAAGAGTCCAGTCTGTCATAGTTGGTCATCACACATATGATGTGTCTGTGATTGTATACAAGTTTCTTCTAATTCTACTCTTCTTGCTCAGTATCAGTTTGTATAAGCCTCTCCAGGTAAATATGAAATTCGTCTCTGTAATGGAAATGCAGATTTGAAGATCTTCCCTGCCCCTAGCTTAAGTGCACCTGAAGCCTGTGGTGGGAGGCTTGTTTTTCAGGAAAGCCCACACCTTGATACTTTGTGATTAGGCTGTGGGTCAAGGAGGTTGTTACATTCTCTGAGCCAAGAGAAGGCTATATAAGCCCTGAGGAGAGGCTTTGCTTTGGGGCTCACTTTGAGAAGTGTTGTGTGATTTGACCAGATGAGACTCTGGGAAGCCGTTGTTGAGAGCCCCCCGGCTTTGAAAACCCAGATGTTGATGCTTCCCTCTCTGGTAACTCTGATTTGGTATTGATGTATGTAATGTTGGGACAGTTTGGAAGCCTGTCTGTAACTCTGAAGTTCTGTAACTCTGAAGTTCGGGGTGCTGACCTTTTTCCCCTGAACTAGGTAATGTATGTTTGTTTGATTAAAGTAAGCTTGTTAACCCATTTTGAGTTGCTTTCCTTTTGAAAAGCAGATCTAAGAACCTGTGTTGGCAGTCACCCTGGGGATATTGGGGTGCTTGCTGCTACAGTCTCCTCCTCGTTTCTTATAGCACAATAATATTCCATTACATTCATATACCATAACTTGTTTAGCAATTCCCCAATTGATGGGCACCCCTTTAATTTCCAATTCTTTGCAACCACGAAAAGAGCTGCTATAAATATTTTTGTACATTTGAGTCTTCCTCCTTTTTCTATGATCTCTTTGGTATATAACCCTAGAAGTGGTATTGCTGGGTCAAAGGGTATGAAATTATTTATAGCCGTTTGGGCATAATTCCAGATTGCTCTCCAGAATGGGTGGATAAGTTCACAACTCCACCAGCAATGCATTAGTGTTCCAATTTGCCCATATCCTCTCCAGCATTTGTCATTTTCTTGTTTTGTCATCTTAGCCAATCTGACTGGAGAGATGTGGTATCTAAGAGTTGTTTTGATTTGCATTTCTCTAATCAATAGTGATTTAGAGCATTTCTTCATATGCTTATAGATATCTTTCATTTCTTTCTCTGAAAACTGCCTGTTCATATCCTTTGACCATTTACCAATTGGGGAATGACTTGTATTCTTACAGATTTGACTCAATTCTCTGTAAATTTTAGAAATGAGTCCTTTATCAGAGACATAGGTTGTAAAAATTCTTTCCCAATTTCTCACCTCCCTCTTGATCTTGGTTACATTGGCTTTGTTTGTACAGAAGCTTTTCAATTTAATGTAATCAAAATTATCCATTTTGCATTTTATAATGCTCTCTAATTCTTGTTTGGTCCTAAAGTCTTCCCCTCTACCTCTCCATATGTGGTAAGTTTTAATAAATGCTTGCTAATTTGCAATTAAGTTTAAAGAATTAAGTTACTTGTTCATAGTCAACATATAGTCAAGTGTTAGGTTTTAACCCAGGTCTTTTCAGACCCCAAGTCCATCATGTTATCCACTATTCCCTACTTACTTTTTAGGTAGGTTCATCTCAAATGGAAGTAATAAACATGCTTTCAAAAAGCACAGAAATATATTAACAGGACTTTTCATTAACATATAAAACAGTATTGTCAAAAACTGTATTTAAAAGCCAACTTTTTTTTATTTTTTTTAATAAACAAATGCTTTATTAACTTCTGTTTTACATCATTCATTTCCGCCAGATTTTGAGTTACAATCATTTTCCCCCATTATTCCCCTACCCAACCTCCCAGAATAGTAGTCCCACAAGATATCGCTTCCTCCAATCTGCTCTCTCCCATACCTTCTCCCATACCCCCTTCGACTTTTCCATTAGAGGAAGATGAATCTTTGTGTCCCAATGCCTGCACATCTTATCTCCCAATTACAAGCAAAAGAGTATTAATAATAGTAATTATATATATTTGAAACATTTAATGTTAAGACCTCGAATTTCAGATCCATTTCCTTCCTCCCTTGTCACCCATTCCCTCTTGGGAGATAAGTAATTCAGTATATGTTGTACATGTCTAGCTATGCAAAACATTATCATAGTAGATATATTGTACAAGGCTGCTTATAATTCCCTCCCACTCATCCCACCCCCCACCTGGTCCATTCCCTACATGATCCTGTCCCTCTTCTATAGTGGGTACTTCCAACCTCCCCTCACCCCAAGGATGCCCTCCCATCCATCATCCCTCCTCTCATCCCCCTGCCTCCTATCCTGCTGCAGGTTGAGATATCCCATTTAGTATGTATGTCATTTTCTCCCTGAACCAAATTCAATGTGAATGTGGTTTTGCCTTTTTAACCTTCCTTATTCTCCCCCTCCTTTGCAACCACTTCCCCTTGCTTCTTCTACATGGGATAGTTTACCCTACCCTGTCTCTCCCCATCTCCTCTTGCCACTTTCCTCTCTCACCGCATAATTTCATCCCTTGAGTATTCTCCCTTCCCAACAAATTCAACCTATGCCCTCTATCCATATATAACTGTAACCATATACACACACATTCACATATGTATTCATATGACCACACCCCCTTCTTCCATTATTTTCATAGTGAGAAAGATATCATCAGTCACAGTTATTGCTTTTCCATATAGGAATGTAAATAGTTCAACTTTGATAAGTTCCTTTTGATTTCTTTTCCCTGATTGCTTTCTCAGGCATCTCTTCCCTCTTGTGTCTGGATGTCAAATTTTCTATTCAATTCTGGTTTTTTCCTCAAGAATGCTTGAAAGTCCTCTATTCCACTGAATGACCATATTTTCCCCTGAAACAAAATACTCAGTTTTGCTGGGTAGGTGACCCTTGGGTTCATTCCCAGTTCTTTTGCCCTCTGGAATATCATATTCCATGCCCTTCGATCCCTCAGTGTAGAAGCTGCCAGGTCCTGGGCTATTCTGATTGTGTTTCCACAATATTGAAATTGTTTCTTCCTGGCTGCTTGTAGTATTTTCTCCTTGATCTGGGGATTCTGGAACCTGGCTATAATATTTCTGGGAGTTTTCTTTTTGGGATCTTTTTCAGGAGGTGATCGGTGGATTCTTTCAACCTCTATTTTGCCCTCTGGATCTAAAACATCAGGGCAGTTTTCCTTGAGAATTTCTTGAAGGGTGATTTCTAGGTTCTTTCTTTGATCATGGCTTTCAGGTAGTCCAATAATTTTAAATTGTCTCTCCTGGATCTATTTTCCAGGTCAGTGGTTTTCCCATGAGATATTTCACATTGCCTTCTAATCTTTCATTTGTTTGGATCTGCTTAACAGCATCTTGATTTCTCATAAAGTCATTAGCTTCCATTTGCTCCAGTCTAACTCTGAAGGAATGAATCTCCTCAGTGAACTTTTGAGATTCTTTTCCATCTGGCAAATTCGACTTTTTAAGGCATTCTTCTCCTCATTGCCCTTTTGGGCCTCCTTTGCCATTTGAGTTAGTCTATTTTTTAAGGTGTTGTTTTCCTCAGTCAGGCTGTTGACCCTCATTTCATACTTTTCCTGCATCCTTCTCATTTCTCTTTCTAATTTTTCCTCCACTTCTCTTATTTGATTTTTAAAGTCCTTCTTAAGGTCCTCTATGGCCTGCAACCCGCTCATGTTTTCCCCTGGGGCTTTTGGAGCAGGACTTCTGACCTCACAGTCCTTTTTCCGCTCTATGCCCCCAAAATAGGAGTCTAGGGTTGCATTTTTCTGTTTCCTTTGCCTTGGCATGTTGCCACTTAATTGCTTGACTTTTGGGCTTGTTGCCACACTATGGCTTTAAGGCCAGATAGAGGAATTTTCGTCCCGAACGTGTGGGGGGCAACTTCCGTTTCTGGCAAGCTGTAAACCCACCCACAACTTCCACCCTAGATCACAATCCAGATCCAAGGAGGTTAAAGCAAGAGCGATTACCCCCCAAGACTGATCGCTGGATCTCCCCACGATTTGTAGGCTGGGAGCCGGATCTGCCTCTGAAAACTACAAAATGGCGTGTCTCCTCAGCAGCTTCTAGCCCCCAGGGGAGGGAGCTGACGCATTCCCCAAATACAGGTCCCAAAGTCCATAGGACACTAACCTCTTACTTTGTCCTAGGCATGTCTATGTTGATAATTCTGGAATCGCCACAGCTCTTGGTGTTCTGGGGTTCCTCCAGCCGGCTGCTGGCCCTGCCGCCCTGGGGCTAAAACCTCGGCTCACGCGGACCTGGGCTTGGCTCAGCTCGGCTCCTGCGCTCTGCGCTCTGTGCGCTGCTGGCTCCCAGACCGCTGCGCTGGTCCTTCCTGTAGGGCTGCTGGGCTGTCCTCAGCGGGAGGTTAGCTTCTCTGTGTCGTTCTGTGGGTGCTGGGGCTCCAGAAGTTGTTCACAGTCCTTTTTTACATAGTTTGTGGGGAATCTGGGGGCAGAGAGGCTTGGAAGAGCTGTTTCTACTCCGCCATCTTGGCTCCGCCCCCCTAAAAGCCAACTTTTAAAGAAAACAAATACCTACATGTATATAATCCAGTACCTTGACATATAGTAGGTATTTCATATTAATTGATGCAATTCTGTACCTCATGATCTTAACTATCATTAACTAATTCTAGGTCTGAATCTTTTTTTTTTAACTTTATTTTTTTATTGAAGATGTTTGTGTTTTCTCTCCAGATTTTCCGAGAGGAGGACTCTGAGATACTTTTTCTTTTTTTTTTTTAATCAATTGGGGTTAAGTAACTTGCTCAAGGTTACACGGCTAGTCATTATTTGTGTGTGGGTACTCATTTTCTGAGGCCAGATTCGATCTCGGATCATCCCAACTCCGAGGCCAGCGCTCTTACTCACTGTGCCACCTAGCCACCCTTCTAGGTCTGAATCTTATTTCTGATGAAAATATTCTTTTGTAATTCTTCTGAATTCTGTTATCCTAGAGACAAGAAGCCTTCCCAGAAATGTATACAGCTTTAGAGCGCTAGACCATTTCAACGCCATAATCCATGGACTTTTCTCCTCTAGAATATCCTTCTCTGCTTACTCCCAACTAATCAGAAAAAAAAAAAGCCTTAATATGCTTTGACTTTGCCTGTTCTCTTGCTTCTCTCCCTACAGCAATGGAAAAAATACAGCCACATATCAATATTTCTAATCTCTCACTTAACTATGTGTCTTCAAAAGCATCCTCAATAATTAGACGTATGAAATGAGACATAGGTTTTCTGTCATTGTCAATGCATTGATTTGTTTTGCTTAATTATATCTGTCAGGGGCACAAGTGACTAGGTAATGCTAGAGATACTGATATTTAAATATATACAGAAGAAAACAAAAAGAAGTCCAGAAGAGGGTACAAAAGAGGGCAATTATTTTAAATTTATTATGTTTTAGAAAAATCCGTACGTAACAGAAGGTTCATAGATATTCTTTTTTGTTGTTCAATGTACAGTAAAAATTTTAATGATTAAGATAATGATTTAAAAAGCACATTTAAAATGAAAAAAAAGTCTTCCTAATTATTTCAAGCAAATATCTTTCTTTTTGTAAAAGGGAATAAAACATTCCTTTGTCTCTCTAACTTTTTACATATATCCCAAACTTGAAATGAACTGAAATTTACACAGAATAGTATTATTTATAGACCAACTTCTCAGAAAATTACCTTAGCAGAGAATTCTGTAACTCATACACTTGGTTCAGATAAAAATTACGTTCAATTAAAGAAAACAATCCCATTACATTTAACATAAGATTTATATAAATAAACAAAAACAAACAAAAAAAAAGATCCTGTAAAGTTTAAGGAGTAAAGATTTTAAACTGTTTTATATTAATTTCTGAGTGTTGTATGTTAATAAACATATTTGATTTTTAAATTGTATGGAGTTATTACAAAGTAACTAAAGAACTTACCTCTTCTTTTCCTAGTGCTACCAGATTTTCTGAATTCAATGGGATTACTAGGGGAAAAATATGAAAAAATCACATCTATTATTACCTTATCTGATTCAAGTATATCTCTTAGCAAAGTTAAATTTAGTTTGTGAACTAAAATGGCACTTTCCTTGTCTAGACAATTCTGACATAGTAAAATAAATTATCTGATTCTAGATTCTAATACACTTAAAATTTTAGTCTAATGAATTATTTTGAATAATTGTTCAAATTTCACAGTGCTACACTAAGTCACCTAGTTCTGTTATTCAGAGGACCCCTGACTGCTTAAGCAGCTCTTATACATGTTTTATGAGCACTCAATTCAATTGAACACTAACCACCCACAATGTACAAGCTACTATACTAAGCACTGGGTGATACAAGGACAATAGACAGGAAATAGCCAGGAAGAAAGTTGTGGCACAGAAACCAAGAGAAGAGAGTATATCCAGGAGGAAAGAGTGACCAACAGCTACAGAGATGTAAAAAAAAAAATGAGGGCTGAGAAAAGGTCACTGGGAAGAATAGCTGAGATGGCTGGTAACCTTGGAAAAAGTAGCTTTAGTCATGTGCTAGGGCTAAAAATAAGTTTGCCATGAGTGAAAAGTAAGTGGGTGAAGATGAAATGACTTTCTAGGAGTTTGGCACTGATGGAAAGATAAGGATGACAGCCTGAGGAAATGGCAGGGTAAAGTAATGGTTAGTGCAGATAGTGGAGTGCTGGACATGTTTGTAGGAACAAGGAAAGAATCTGTGGACAGAGAGAGACTGAAGATGAGAAAGAAAATGAGAGTGATTGATACGATAAGATCCCCAAAGAGAAAGGAAGATAGGACCATAGGCACAAGGAGAGGGTTTGGCTCTGTCAAGAAATGCTGCAGTAATGCTTCTTTCTTTGGCTAGAACAAAAGAGGATGGGTAATGATTTAGAAGGGTTTTGAGGAACGGAATAGGTAAAAAAGAGAAGACTCAGGGCAAATGGCCTCAATTTTCTAAGGAAGTGAGAAACTCTGTTGGGGGAAGCGGGCCTGGAGTAGGTAGGGCTGGACCCTACCTATACAGGACCTGAGAAAAATGTAAAGGTTTGGAAAGCCACAGTGGGAAGTGTGAGACAAACAGACTGAAGGCCTGCCTATACAGTACTGAAAACCCAAATGAGATAGGAAATGTGAATTTTTAGTGGCCCGTAGCACAGTGGGATAACTTCCCTTAGCTATAATCAGAAGAACATGAATGAAATGCTTAGGAGGCAGGAGGTATAGAGGGTGTGGGAGATCCCAGTATGGCTCTCACAATTCTATATTATGTGTACTACTAAAATAGACTACTAGTCATTTTACCCATAGCAGTACAAAGTTGGGCAAGCTCACTCAGAAAACTGGAGCACTAAATACTAAATATGGGAGGGACTGATGCTACTTGTAAAAAGAGGATGGGGAAAGAATTGGACCTGTAGTTTTATTGATATAGGGAACTCCTGAGTGAAAAATATTTCTACCAATTCAAGTCAGGACTTTCTCTCCAACTTACAGTCTTAGAAAGAGTTGCCTAGAGCCTAGAGGTTAAGAGTCTTGCCCAGTGTCACATCCCCAGCATATGTAAGAAGTGGGTCTTTCTGCTTATAAGGCTGGCTCTTTTCACTATGCTACCTCTCGTAAAATAAATAGCATTAAAAATGTATCCAAAAGACTCCTCTCAAAGTGCCATAAAATTCTACCTTTATTCTACAAAGCCACTGTGACCCCAGAAAGAGTTCCTTGAAACAGTCAACTTTTATTTTTTCCTCTCAATTACATGTAAACAAAAATTTTCAATGTTTAAAGAAAAATTCAAGTGCCATATTCTTTCCCTCCTTGAGAAGGCAAGCCATTTGATATAGATTAGACATGTACTGTCATGCAAAACATTTTCATATTAGCCATGTATGATAGAAAACAGAACAAAACCCAGTAATAATAAAGAAAATTTTAAAAGTATGCTTCAATCTGCACTTAGATTCCATCAGTTTTTTTCTCTGGAGGTGGATAGCACTTTCTATCCTAAGTCCTTCAGAACTCTCTTAGATCACTGTATTTCTGAGAATAGCTAAGTCATTCATTCACAACTGATCATCATACAATATTGCTGTTACTTTTTACAATGCTCTCCTTGTTCTACTCACTTCACTTTATATCAGTATAAGTCTTTCCAGGTTTTTTGGAAACCATCCTGCTCCTCGTTTCTTATAGCATATTTGTATTCCATCACAATCATATACCACAACTTGTCTAGCGGTTCACTAACTGATAGGCATCCCCTCAATTTCCAATTCTTTGCCACCACAAAAAGAGCTGATAAAAATATTTTTGTACATATAAGTCCTTTCCCTTTTATCTTTTGTAGTAGTTGTATTGCTGGGTCAAAGGGTAGGCACAGTTTTATAGACCTTTGGGCATAATTCCAAGTTGCTGTCCAGAATGGTTAGATTGGTTTGAAATAGTTCTAAAGTGAAGGGATGCTGGTATGGTCCTCCTGCATCCTACCCTAAACAGCATTTAGGCAGCATGTTCCATTCCTCTGAGAGGGCCTCAACTGTATGAAAAATGAGAGTTGTAAAAGTAATACTCCTAAGTTATGAATTTGTCCATAGAGAGTACCATATGCATGATCACCCATAATTTTGTCTGATGAATGAATTTTCTCTAAGTGGCATTTGATCACTTTATTAGCAATGTGCTGCTTAACACATTTTAAAATGAAGTAATTTATGAGCAAGATATTCTTATCATATCTTGGAATATTTTAATGGAGAAGAAATCAAGAAACTAAAAGGTATTTTTACATTTAAATTCAGAGTGGTAATCGTCTAAATTCCCAGGAAATGCTTGTGTGGGATTTCCAAACTTCAAGGGCTCTCTATACAAGAGCACCTTCCTCATTACAGGAAAAGAATTCATGTCAATAGGAACTATTTAGGAGTAAAATCTCAAAAGATTTCATTCCCAAAGAAAAAATATGCACAGGGCAAGGTCTCTGTGTGGTTGCTGGACTGTATTCTTGGGTAGAATTTCCAAATGGGGCAATTACTGGCCGGATTTGGGGTTTTGACAGAGTTACTTTTGGAATTTGTGATCTGAATTTCTAACCTGTCAGGATGGTCATTATGAAAGAAGCTGGCAAATTTGCAGGTGTACTGGCAAATCTGATGAGGGAGACTGCCAGGGTAGAAACAACTATAGAAGCTAAATAAGTTGCCAAAAATAACAAAAAAATAGCAGGAGAAAAAGGATTAGAATATAAATTATTCTTGAGTGTATTAAACTTTAAGCTCAGAGTATTGCTTTGATAGTGTCATACGCATAGTAGGCACTAAATGAATGTTGGATTGGAGAAGAGAACCGTCAAGCCTTAACTATTCATGACAATAAAAGGAAAACAAACAAGTCAAAAGAATATTTAAAATATCATTTTAATAGACTGGAAGCTCCACAGGAACTTTCCTCAATAAATAATAACCATGATGTGCTGGCCTAATACATGCATTCTCCTTTTCTGCTATACCCAAATAGCTGTTTAATATAAAGACCTCAAAGTTTAATATCATTATAGTTGTTCTTAGATTATAAACTCTTAGAGGAGAGCAAGTTTATTAAACTTTGTATATTAAACACTATTATTACTCTACTAAACTTATTTTTTAAACAAACGAATGAAAAACATTTACTAGGAAGCACATATAGAGTACATGCTATGTTCTGGGGTTACAAATAGAAAAGTGGAGATAATTCTTATTCTCACATTCTAATGGGAGACACAACACATACTAAAGGTCTCAGCAGTTAAGTTATTTAACTTATTTATTAAGTTATTTAAGGTCCCAAGGTCCTTAGAACGTAGAAGCAAAAGAGATAGTAACCCCACTTTGTATGTCATTTATAGTGGTAAAATCATGTTTCTAATGTTGATTCATTTGACAGTGCCAAAGACTTTCTTGTCCAGATCTTCAGATCTTGCTGCTGAGGAGGTGCTGTGGGTTCTAACACCTACAGAAATAGTCAATGGGTCCTCTCTCCATAGGGACTGTCACTGTCAGTTTGATAGCTTTGGAGGTTGGGCTAGGAGGAGGACTTGTGCTTGGGGTGGAGAGCATGATGTCCTTCTCAGGGTTCCTTAGCTATTTTCCTATGGTCATTGGTTGGTGTTGGTGACAAGGAAGGTAGGCCCCATCTTCACAGTGACTGCTCAATCACGGCTGACCCTCAATGATAGTTGCAGAACCTGGGTTAGAAGCAAGTAGTCTGGGCAGCACACAGAGCTCCTGGACTTTGCAAAGTACCTAGTCTATTAGCAGCAAACCATGTGGCCCTACACCAGTCCTGCTTTGCATAAAACCAGAGTAGAGCCTGTAGTCAGTATTATTTTTCAGTGTGTATTTAAAAGGTTAAAAACCTTTCTAACCTTAAAACCTTTAAAGACCTTTTAAACCTTTTTAACCTTAGAAGGTTAAAAACCTTTTGACTTACTTTGATGGGGTAATAAAGATAAGATAAGGATACTCTCTTCCAGTAGTGCAGATAACAATATATCCATACCTTCTCATCCATGTCCTCCCATAAATCCACCAAGACAGTCCTCCCAATTTACTGAGGGTCTCCCTCTAGATAGGTGCTTCCTAAACTGCATGTCATAACTCCATGTGGGGTCATGTAACTGAATGTGAAGGGTTGCAAAAAATTTGGCAACAGTCAAAGGTTTCTAAACACACAACCACCAAAAATTAATTCAAAATCAAATGTATAATGAATCCAAGGTGTTTCTGGCAGCACTTGCCCATGTTACATCATGCAACTTCACTGCAGCCTTGGCTCAGAACACACAACATACACACTTTGCATTGTGCATGTTGCCATACCACACGCCACCAATGAATGCTACCAGAAACACCTTGGCTCAGATTTAAGACTATTACGTTATGAACTGCAGTGTTTTTACTGTACATACAAAGTTTTCTGCTCTTATAGAAACAGAGTAGTTTAATTATGGAAAATAAAGATAACATTTTCCTATTCACTCCTCGGCATGTAAGTATTAAATTAATACACCTTTGGATTGGATTGTGTTAGAATGTTTGATTTTTAAAATTGCTGTTATTGCCTTCTTTTAAAGAAACATAAGTGTTTAACGCAAGTAAAGATAAAAGCCCATTAATAATATTCCTCACCATCACTGCTGTATGTGTGTAAGTATGTGAATATCAGTTTTTAAATTAAGCACAAATTAAGCACTAAAGCTAGTTTTTATCTGAGGAATTATTAGCAATATTTATTTATATTTTAGGACAAAATATTTTTTGGTTATGGCTAAGTGACTAAATATAGACAGAAGAGAAAAAAATACTGATGACAATGTGGCAGAGTCTAAACTACCAGGTTGTAGTACACTTAAACTGACAAGAAAAAGAAAATAAGTTGAATTATACTTGCAATGTGGATTTACTTCTAATAATGATGGTGTGGAAAAATCTCTTTATTTAATTTGTAATCAAGTTTTGGCTGTGGAGAGCCAAAGCATGCAGCGTACTGCAATAAACCAGAGGAATATTTTGAATGACTTTTTAAATCTTCAAATAAAGAAAAACAATGTTTTGAGAAATTTGTCACTGTCAATGAAAAGTATTAACTTTCATCTAACAAAACTTTTTATTTAATTGCAAAAATTAAAAAGCCCTACACAATAGAAGATCTCATGTTATCTGCTGTTATTAAAATGTCAGAAATAGTTCATGGGAAAAAGTATAAAGATAAAATTTGCAAAATTCCTTTAACTGAAAGATACTGTTTCCAAAAGAATTTCTGAAAGAATTTGAGAATTTCTGACCAATTCTAACAGTTTATTACCAGGCTTAAGGGCAGTCCAAAGCTTGCAATTCAGTTAGGTGAAACAACTGATATTTCTTTCATGGCTCAGTTGTTACTTTATGGCAAATATGTTGATGAAGGAATTATTGTTTTATTTAAAATTTAATTTTAAGTAAATTTAAATTTAAGTAAACCTCCAATTAATTAAATTAAACAAAACAAGGAATTACTGTTTTGTTGCTCTTTGGAAGGACATACAAGAGGGGAAGATACATTGTATTTCATAGCATAATTGTCACACCCTGTTTTTTTTCCAGTCCAAAAATTGGTTTGTAACCTTTCACTGTGTAACTGTCACACGGTATAATTTTGTTCATCACACCACTTAAAAGGTATACAATGCAATAATGTATTCACCAGTGGCATATGGATAAGCATTTATCTTTTGCACATTGCAAGCCATGAGCCTAGAATTCTCAGCACACACACTGTCAGTATTCAATTTTAACATATATTCATGAGTATTCTATGTATCCTAATCTTAACCCAATTTAGTAATAAGTGATTTTTAAGTAATACTGGCAGCACAAATTTTTTTAAATGCTTCACATAATGGTCGCACCCCACTTTTTTGCAAAAAATTTGGCATAAAATCTATGATGATTATGTGGTGAAGTACAGTATATCTTAAAGTCGATGAATTTTTCACAAATGAAGGTTTATAATGGAAAAATTGCCTTAGAGTCTGTGCAGACAGTGCTGGAGCAATGATGGGCAAAAATGCTGAGAAACTGCAGTGGAGTCTGTACAGGTGGTGCTGGAGCAATAATGGGCAAGCAAAAATTAAAGCTAGTGGCAACGAACATATCACTTTTACTCAACGCATGAGCCATTGTGAGGCAATCACAGTCAAAAAATATCACCAGAGTTAGATGTACTTTGCAATACTATCAAAATCACTAACTTCATTAAAAGACATGCCCATAACAGTCATTTCTTTTCAAATCTTTGTAAAGACACAGACCAACTGTCATTTCTTTTCAAACCTTTGGAAAGACATAGACTCTGATTACAAAAGCTTATTACTACATGCAAAGGTAAAGTGGCTCTAAAAAGGGCAAAATTTAAACAGATTATTAAAATTGAAAGATAAAGTTGTTATATTTTTGACTAAGCAGAAATCTGATTTTGTTAATTTTTTTCCATAATGACAATGGTTTTCAAAACTGCTGTTTGTTGAATATTTTTGAAAATTGAAAGTTTTATTAAAAAAAGTTAACATATGGAAGAATAGGATGGAAAGTGATTCTTTATTAATGTTTATAGCTATGGATGATTTTATAATTAAAAATAACTTACCCAAAGATTTAATTGTAAGAATTATAATTGATCATGTGAAGTGCCTGGAGACAATTTCAGAAATACTTGCCTTCAAATTTTGGTTCTAAAAAACTAAGTTAGATTCATAAACCATACTCAGTTGAAATTAAAAATATCAGCCATCTATCATTAAAAGTTCAAGAAGAATTTGCTGAGTTATCAAGTGATACAGGTTTAAATCTTGGGTTTCCTAAAAAAATAGTTAAATGAATTTTGGCTTGGGATTAGGACAGGATTTCTAACAATCTCTGAAATGGCCCTAAATATATTTCTGCCATTTTGTACTATGTATTTATGCAAAGTAGTATTCTCAGCACTGACAATTATAAAATCAAAATATCAACCAACGGGGCGGCTAGGTGGGGCAGTGAGTAGAGTGCCGGCCCTGGAGTCAGAAGGACCTGAGTTCGGATCTGGCCTCAGACACTTAACCCACACAAACAAAAACCTAGCCATGTGACCTTGGGCAAGTTACTTAACCCCAATTGCCCTAAAAAAGGGGCGGCTAGGTGGCGCAGTAAGAGCGCCGGCCTCGGAGTTGGGATGACCCGAGTTCAAATTCGGCCTCAGAAAATGAGCACCCACACATAAATAATGACTAGCCGTGTAACCTTGAGCAAGTTACTTAACCCCAATTGCTTAAAAAAAAAAAATATCAACCAACTCTGAAAAATGTTGAAGATGCTCTTTGTCCTACAGTATGAAATATTCTGCCAAGATTTAATTCTTTATGTAAAAAAAAAGGCACATCCATCTAATTAGTATACAAATCTGCTTTTGTCATTAATAGGTGGTAAAATTATATGCATACCAAAGAATTGTTTTAAAATAAATTTCTTTGTGATTTATTATCAGTGAATATTTGATTTGTATGCCTATTTTACATACCTATATACCCAGTGTTGTGTAAAATTTCTCAGGTGAAAAGGTGTCGTGAGTATAAAAAGTTTAAGAGCCCTGCTTTAGATCTCTTGACATTGCATGTATAAAAACGAAGCTGTCTAATTACTATTTATTTTGCCATGTAAGCAGCCCATCTCCTTTTCCGGTCATACATCTCTCCACTGCCATCCTTTTGTGCTGCTGCTTCCCCACAGTTCTTCATTGCTAATATGTTATAGCCCACTATGTGTCTCTTTCCATTGCTCTTTAATTCTTTAGAGGACCTGGTATTCTACAACTCAGTCATAGAACATCAACAGAAGAATATTGATGGTAAAAATATGAGTCTTTGTTTCAAGAAGAAGGTTGGAATCATTAAAAGCATTGTGTAATGTCCCAAAGGCTCTTTCTCCTATTTAATTCTGGGCCTAGTTTACTGTATGTCTACAAAGGATGTCCAAAATATGTACTGATGGGCCAGCTGTACAGACTGTCCAACCAAATACTTATCATACTGAGTAACAGACATTCTTTATCTATTATCCTTGGTGAATAGTTAGGCTGAATTATTTCGAGAGAGTGGATCTCATTTAGGAGGCTCTATAATGCTCTAAGGTTTTATGCATTATGCTCAATGTCATTTAAAGCAAAAGTATGTGGAGGACCTCATCATTTATAGGGAATTCCTCTTCTATTTAAAGTCTGTGCTAGACATCTTCCATGGTGGTTGCCAGTGCCTTTAGCAAGCATTCATCTCCCTGTTTTATGTTTTATTTGATATTAACAAATTCTAACAAAGCTATCTCTACAGAAAAACCTTTCAATGAATCTTGTACAATTTTGACACAGGCATAGGAGATAACTTGTAAGAAAACCTTTAAAATGGCAATTTGCTCTATCAAATTAAATGTTTTTTAATAGTAAAAAAGCAATAAGCACAATGAGATTATACAGTCAACTATGATTGTAAAGCTGTAACATGCTTTTTGAAAGCCTACTTATTCCTTTCTCTTACGATAATCAAGGATGCCCTCAGCATCTGTGTTAAAGATTTTATAGTAACAGAAAAGTAGGCATATAGATTAGTAGTTTAATAAAGTCTAAGTTTTTCCCACAATTATTTGGTATTTTATCCTCTTTCATATGGATGATCAATTGCTTCCCATCTTCAAAATTATGCTTTAACCATCTGTAATGTTAATGGAGCTAAAGATCTTCCCCACCCATTAATAGGCCTCATATGGAGCCCAACAAGAGAAGCTTGATTAGGGGAGGCTTGTCATTCAGGAAAGCCCACCCCTTTTGTTCCTTTGTAATTAGGCAGTGGATCACAAGGGTTGTGATGCCCTCTCACTCTGAGGTGAGGTTTTGTTTTGAGACTCACTCATTGGAAGAGTGTGTGATTTGGCCAGACAAGCCTCTGGGTAGCCATTAAGGAGCCCCCTGGTTTTGAAAACCCAGATGCTGGTGCTTCCCTCTCTAGTAACTGTATGTATAGCTTTAAACAGACAGCTAGAAGCCCTGTCTGTTGATTTGTGCTATTTTCTCTATTTTTTCTGCTTGTAATTTGTTTGTATTTTCTCTAAAGTTCAAGTGCTGACTTTTCCCCCTGAACTAAGTGAATGATATGACATATATACATATATGTATGTATATTTATATGTATATATGTAATTAAAATAAGATTGTTTACCCTTTAAAGTTGCTTTCCTTTAGAAAAGCAAATCAAAGAACCTGTGCTAGCAGCCACCATGGGTACATCAGGATGCCTGTTGTTATACCAGCATCGACCTAATCTTGGTACACTTGATCTAGTCCAGGTGACCTCCCCATTTTTTTGTTTTATAATGCTACTTCCTCATCCTACTTCTCCCCAATCTTTTGTAAATTTATTTTGTGCTCCATTGCTTTTTGCTATTTTATAAAGAGAATATTGCTCAGAACCTTACTCCATCCTCCTCCACAAGATTTTATAAATGAAAATCTTTCTTGACTTGGCAAGGAAGTCCAAGTGTTTGTTGGCAGAGGTGAGTTTCTAGATTTTCATTTTTGCACTTGACATTTTGGTGACTGATTTTTATTTGGTTTCATTTCTTTGATAAATCATGATTATGTTGATCTCTGTTCTTTTTCAAAGAGATTTCATTTTATAGATATGATCTTAATTCAGATCCACAAGATATGAAAAATATATACATTAAAGGATAAATTTCCTACTTTAAATTAAACATTTTTGCTTTATCATAATAGTTCTGTAGGCAGATGAGACATCTTAATTGTACTGTAGCATACATTGGATGCAACAAATACTACAACTTCCAAATCAGATCAAGTACAAAAAGAAAAGTCAGAGAATCCCTTCAAGTACAACACGCTTGGCTTTTCTTCTATCTCATAAGGCTGTTGCATGGTTCAAATGGAAGATGAGAGCATTAATTTCTCACCCACTTTGCAAAGTGCTGCCTCACCAGATTAGTCTATGAAGGAAAACTCATCAGGAATTTCTACAATTCAGAGGCTCTCATTTAAAAGGTTTCTTTCCCCCCTGACAGGTTAGAAATTCACACCAATGTGAATAAACCACTAGAAAATCAGTCCATAGAGCCATGCTATGAAGACTTTTAGGAGTCACTCAGAAAAAATATGGTCTCAATTCTTACTCTATATTGTGAATTTTTAAAAAGGTGAAAAAATTAGAGAGGTTCAAAATGAATCCATAATCTAGTGAATACTCCATTGCCGTGGAGTACAAAATAGTAATGACTATTATACAGAAAACATGCTTTTCTGTAAAGATATACATAATCTTTAAGTTATTCTAGAATTTTAATTATATGTGATTTAAACTAACTTTAGAATTAAAAGGAATCTTAGAAATCAGGGAAATATGTAAGAAAACTAGCTTTATCTAATTTAGCAACTTCAAGCTTCTTCCTTTTTTGGTTTAGGGAATCTTGCTCCAAAAATGAGATAAAAAAACAGAATGAGCTGCTTCCACTAGAAAATGAGGACACTGGATTATGTGATCTTTAAGGTCACTTTTAGTTCTATTTAATGAAGTTACAAACTCAGAAAAAAAGTACAAAAGCAGTTAAAAAGCAATTTGATTTTAGATACAGAAAATGATCTACTCAGAAAACAACAAATTTTACACACACACACACACACACACACACACACACGTTTATACATATGTGTAATGGAAATGCAGATTTGAAGATCTTCCCTGCCCCTAGGCCCTTTGATTGCCTTAAGAGACTTTGATTGACTTAAGTGACTCTCAGAACCTTCTTTAATTTGAAAGCATACTCTGCCCCCTAATAGGCTGAATGTGGTCACATGGAGCCTGTGGTAGGAGGCTTGGTTTTCAGGAATGACCACACCTTGATGCTGTGTGATTGGGCGTGGGTCAAGAGGGTGGTTACATTCTCTGAGCCAGGAGAAGACTATATAATCCCTGATTTGAGGCTTTGCTTTGGGGCTCACTTTGAGAAGTGTGTGATTTGACCAGATGAGACTCTGGGCAGCCGTTGAGAGCCCCCCGGCTTTGAAAACCCAGATGTTGATGCTTCCCTCTCTGGTAACTGTGATTTGGTATTCATATAATGGTTGGACAGTTTGGAAGCCTGTCTGCTTGATCTGTCTGTATACTCTGAAGTTCGGGGTGCTGACCTTTTCCCCTGAATTAAATGATATATGTTTGTTTGATTAAAGTAAGCTTGTTAACCCATTTTGAGTTGCTTTCCTTTTGAAAAGCAGATCTAAGAACCTGTGTTGGCAGCCACCCTGGGGATGCTGGGGTGCTTGCTGCTACAATATGCATACACACGAATGCTTTAAATTTATATATACTATATTTCATTAAAGGAAGGGAAAAGGGAAGAGATGGAGTTAGATAATGAGATACAGCAACAAAGTCAGAAAGAGTCATATTTTCATGTGGTCTTTTAGGGTAATACTGTTAAAGACTTTAAATGCTATATTGTTTTCACAACTAGATATACACACATATAAAGAGATACACAAACACAGAGATATATTTTTAAATGGGATATCATCTCTTGGCACTTGCCCTATAGTTCAAATAAAATAAAAGATTGGATATGTTCTCACATCAGTGTATTCCTTTTAAGATTAAGGAGTATATGAATTAAACATTTTTTTTCTTACTCAGTAGGCTCTGGTTTATTCTTTTATCTAAAATGCAAATAATGATGCTTTGGCTTAATTTAAAATGTGTCAAGGTGGGGTCAATGATGATCTCTGGTAATTCTTCCTGTGATCATCAATTTACATAATAGTCCTGTGGATGGATCTATGATCTCATTTGATGTGGGTATCCAATCCAATGATGAAGATCACAACCCATCTAAGCCTGTGTATTCTATGTGACTTTTTTCCCTTCGTCTAATAAGTTACCACAAGGAATTCACCCAACATGTTGAATTCATTCCCCTCATCAAAAGGATACCAATAGAGCATACAAGATGTCCACTGGTTATCCCTTGCTCTTGCTATTTAAGTGGCTCATATTTTTTGATCATACATCCTTTGATAACACCCTTGACATCACTTCTTTCTCATAATTCATTGGTTGTTATGAGATACAGCCCACTTACATCCAACACGCACATCTGATATCCTTTGAGTGATCCTTAACCTCAAATTTTCAGTGATTGACAGCCATGCAACATTGTTGGAAGAATACTGGTGCTAAAAGAATAGCTTTTTGTTCCAGGGGAAAGCCTGGGGTCATTATTGCTGTTGTTCAGTCGTGTCTGACTCTTCGTGACTCCATTTGGGGTTTTCTTGGCAAAGATACTGAAGTGGGTTTGCCTTTTCCTTCTCTATTTCCTTCTGGAGTCATTAAAACAACTGAAATTTCCTAAAGCTAATCTCTAGCCTATTCTTTTCCACAGGTTCAATTTTGGGCCTACCTCTCTGCCCATTTGCAATAGTACCTCTTTAAGATGTATGTACTGACAAAAAAAACTCTACAGGCTCTCTATCCAACAGTACATCATAGGTTAAACAATAGTCAATTTTCAACCACTTAGTTTTTGTGTGTGCATAGTTATGGAAAACTCTCTAGCCTGATTATAAGTCTCATTTAAGAAATCCTATGATGTTTGACTAGGGCACAACACAATCAGCACAACGCCACCTGCAAATAGAAGCATATGAAAGACCTTACCATTTCCTTCTACTTGAACTCTGCCCTGGACTTCCATAGCAAACACCTATAGTGAGCATACATCTATTTTATGTAATCATATAAAAAATCCTTACCATCAGGAGTTCTTTCCAGCCATTGATTGCATTCTGCTGTTAGACTCTTTAATCGCATCATTAATAATGTTAGCTACAAAAAGTAAAAAAAGCAAAATAAAATGTCAGCTGAAACTTAAAAAACAAAAGTCATTTCATAAGGATAAGTAAAAAGCTATGCAATAAAGTATCATTTATTTTAATTACTGGAATGATACAAGATACTTAACTTGGAAATAGTGAAATCACACAAAATAACCCATAACCCCAAAACAGAAATTTGAATTCAACTATTGTAATCACCAGACAATAGTCCACTCAGAATTGAGGCCCAGTGCTGAAAATGGTATATAAAAGCAAAATAAAGAAAGCATAAGAAATGCTATTAAAATATGACATTCTAAAGGCTAAAATCCTGTTGCTATATTGGTGGATTAAGTTTCTTTATCTATATCATTGAAATAAAATGAAAAATGAAAACCAGGACAAACTTGATTCTTGCCAACACTTAAAAAAGTCAATTTGCTAGCAAAGTTCTTGGAAACAAACAGGTATTTAAGTACAAGATGTACTGAAAATAGCAAAACATTCCACAACATTCTGCACCAACAGCTTGGCTTTTGTTTAACTGAAGAATTCCAAATCAGCCATGCTATCAAAGCACTGGCCAACTTCATGTGTTAAAAAGACACTTTGGGGGGTAAACAATGAGCTTAAAATAACTTTTTTTTCCTTTCTGTAGCTAGAACCTTTCAGTAATCACAGGATCTAGGATTTGGAAGACTTTTGGGATCACTAAATCACTCATTTTACAGATGAGGAAAATGAGGTCCTAAAGGAATTGTGTGACTGAAAAAAACCCACTTAGGTAGCAAACAGAGCTCTGGACAAAGGCCTTGACTTCAAATCTAAAACTCTTTTGATGACACCATGCTGCCATTCTTTTAAAAGGACACCAGAGTACTTTGTGCTTTATAGTTTTAAACTGAAACTGATAAACAATAACCAGTAAAACAAAAACATCAATCACCCAAATAAATCTTTCATCGTATAAAAAGGAAAAAAAGTTGCCATTCTATTGAAAGATAAACAGGAAGGTATAAAACATGAAGAAAAATAGGCAGCTCCTGAGACTTAGTACTTTTGTTTTCTTTTTGGTGGGCAACTGGGGTTAAGTAACTTGCCCAAGGTCACACGGCTAGGTTTTTGTTTGTGTGTGTTAAGTGTCTGAGGCTGGATCTGAACTCAGGTCCTTCTGACTCCAGGACCGGCGCTCTACTCACTGCGCCACCTAGCCGCCCCAAGACTCAGTACTTTTTTTTTTCCTACTCAAATACCAATATTGTTTATTAATTAATGATGGAAAATTTTAATTTGTACTGTGTTATCAAAACAAAATTAGATTATGAAAATGTTTACTCTATCTTATATTTAATTATATTTGTATTGAATTTATAGCTATAGTACAATTCTTTTTTTTTTAAACAAATGCTTTGTTAACTTCTGTTTTACATCATTCATTTCCGCCAGATTTTGAGTTACAATCATTTTCCCCCCATTATTCCCCTACCCAACCTCCCAGAATCGCTTCCTCCAATCTGCTCTCTCCCATACCTTCTCCCATACCCCCATCGACTTTTCCATTAGAGGAAGGTGAAGACTCAGTACTTTTAATGGACAAGAAAACTGCTTTACTGTATTACTCCTACAAAGTATCATCACTCATCTCTGATTATCCAAATACTCAAACAATCACCTCAGTACTTACAGAGTCAGTCCTCTATAACATTGACAATTTATTTGTATAAAGTCCTTGCAAGTATTCCTTGGGATATTTCACATATTTTTTACTAAAATGAATAAAATCAGATGGTTTTAGATTGGTTCTTTAAATTTCATAGAAATCATCAATCAAGAGCTAGAAGAGGCCTCAAACGATAGTTTGTCTAAATCCTTCATATTAAAAGTGAGAAAAGTAAGGCACAGAGAAGTTAAAAGACCTGTGCAAGGTCACACAGTTAACTGTTAGAGGTAACATTTCAACCCAGGTCCTCTGACTCTAGAGCTATTTCTTTATATTATGACACTAAGAGGAGAAAAGTACTAAAAACCTAACTAAAAGGTTAACTAAAAAACCCTTCTATTTTGGGCCCTCCTGGTTTACAGTGAATGTCAATGGCAACTGTTTCTCTTTTGAACAACCTTGAGGGTCTTCTCCTCCCCGTTTGATTTTTTTTTTCTAATTAAAGGGATCATCCCTTGACTCACTTCTTAAAGAAACCTATTCACTGAATGGATGTTACCTCACTCTAAATGAGTAGCTGAAAAGGCCTTATCCTAAAAGCCAGAGTCTCCCATTGCATCCTGGGTCATGTCTAGTCATCCTGATATCTGGTTACTGGATCCAGATGACTCTGAAGGAGAAAGTGAGGCTGGTAACTTTGTACAGCCCTCCCTAACTCAAATCAAAGTCAACTGCAAGTCATGTCATCATTTCCCTGATGCCATGGTCTTCTTTGAAAACAAAGGACAAGAAGCTAAGTGGCACAGTGAATAGAGCACTGGCTCTGGGGTTAAGAGGAACTAGGTTTGGGGATGGAGCCAAGATGGCTGAGGAGAAACAGCACTTCCACAGAGCTCTCGCACACACCATTTCAAAATTATGTAAAAGGAGGACTCTGAACAACCTCTGGAGCTCCAGAAACCACAAAATGACACAGAGAAGCTTATCTCCTGCTGACGACAACCTGGCAGGGAGCGGCCAGCCCAGTGCTCTTGGAGCCAAGCCCAGGACAGCGTGAGTCAGAGGTTTTAGCCCCAGGGTGGCCTGACCAGCAGCTAGCTGAAGAGACTCCAGAACTCTAGCAGCTGGGGTGCTTCCAGAATTACAAACACATAGATGCCTAGGACAAAGTAAAAGGTTAGTGCCCTATGGACTTCGGGACCAGTATTTGGGAGCTCATCAGCTTCTTCCCCTGGGGGCGAAAAGCCGGAGAGGAGCCCTGGCACAGCCGCCATTTTGCAGCTTCAGGTTCAACTTCAGCTCCGGGCCTGGGGACTAAGGGGGATCTGGCGATCAGTCTTGGAGGTAATGGCTCTTGCTTTAACCTTCTTGGATCTGGATTTCAGTCTGGGGTGGAGGTCTTGGGGTGTGTGACCAGCTTGTCAGAGTGTGTGGTGGCTTCAGGGAGGGCACCCAACTAATATCTCAGGCAGCTGAGAAGACCCCAACGTTTGGGATGGAAGCACCCCTGTCTGGTGGCAGAGTCCTACTGTGGCAACAAGCCCAAAAGTCAAGTAATTAAGTGGCAACATGCCTAGGCAAAGGAAACAAAATAAACAGAAAAACACAACATTAGACTCCTATTTCGGGGGCAAAGAGGATGGAAGCATGGAACAGGAGGAGGACTGTGAGGTCAGAAATCCTGCTCCAAAAGCCCCAAAGGAAAATATGAGCGGGTTACAGGCCATAGAGGACCTTAAGAAGGACTTTAAAAATCAAATAAGAGAAGTGGAAGAAAAACTGGGAAGACAAATGAGAAGGATGCAGGAAAAGTATGAAATGAGGGTCAACAGCCTGACGGAGGCAAAGGAGGCCCAAAAGGGCAATGAGGAGAAGAATGCCTTAAAAAGCCAAATTTGCCAGATGGAAAAAGAATCTCAAAAGTTCACTGAGGAGATTCATTCCTTCAGAGTTAGACTGGAGCAAATGGAAGCTAATGACTTTATGAGAAATCAAGATGCTATTAAACAGATCCAAACAAATGAAAGAATAGAAGGCAATGTGAAATATCTCATGGGAAAAACCACTAACCTGGAAAATAGATCCAGGAGAGATAATTTTAAAATTATTGGACTATCTGAAAGCCATGATCAAAGAAAGAACCTAGAAATAAATCACCCTTCAAGAAATTCTCAAGGAAAATTGCCTGGATGTTTTAGACCCAGAGGACAAAATAGAGGTTGAAAAAATCCACAGATCACCTCCTGAAAAAGATCCCAAAAAGAAAACTCCCAGGAATATTATAGCCAGGTTCCAGAATTCCCAGATCAAGGAGAAAATACTCCAAGCAGCCAAGAAAAAACAATTTCAATATTGTGGAAACACAATCAGAATAGCACAGGGCCTGGCAGCTTCTACACTGAGGGATCAAAGGGCATAGAATATGATATTCCAGAGGGCAAAAGAGCTGGGATTGAAGCCAAGGGTCACCTACCCAGCAAAACTGAGTATTTTGTTTCAGGGGAAAATATGGTCATTCAGTGGAATAAAGGACTTTCAAGCATTCTTGAGGAAAAAACCAGAGTTGAATAGAAAATTTGACATCCAGACACAAGAAGCAAGAGATGCCTGAGAAGGTAATCAAGGAAAAGAAATCAAAAGGAACTTATCAAAGTTGACCTATTTATATTCCTGCATGGAAAAACAATAACTGTGACTGATGAAACCTTTCTCAGTATGAAAATAATGGAAGAAGGGTGTATGGGCATAAGAATACATATGTGAATGTGTGTATATATGTTTACAGTTATACATGGATAGAGGGCATAGGTTGAATTTGTTGGGAAGGGAGGATACTTAAGGGGTGAAATTATGAGGTGAGAGAGGAAAGTGGCAAGAGGAGATGGGGAGAGACAGGGTAGGGTAAACTATCTCATGTAGAAGAAGCAAGGGGAAGTGGCTGCAGGGGAGGGGTAGAATAGGAAGGCAAAAAGGCAAAACCATATTCTCATTGAATATGGCTCAGGGAGAGAATGACATGCATACTAAATGGGATATCTCACCCTGCAGCAGAGTAGGGGGAATGGGGATGAGAAGGGTGATGATGGAGGGGAGGGCATTTTGGGGGGAGGGGAGGTTGGAGGCACCCACTTTTGAAGAGGAACAGGATCAAAGTAGGGAATGGACCAGGTGGGGGGTGGGATGGGTGGGAGGGAATTATAAGCAGCCTTATACAATATATCTACTATGGTAATGTTTTGCATAGCTATACATGTACAACACATACTGAATTACTTATCTTCCCAGAGGAAACGGGTGACAAGGGAGGAAGGGAATGGATCTGAAATTCGAGGTTTTAAAAGTAAATGTTTCAAATATATATAAAAACTATTAATACTATTTTGCATGTAATTGGGAGATAAGATGTGCAGAGACTCACCTTGCTCTAAGGGAACAGTCAAAGGGGGTATGGGAGAAGATGTGGGAGAGAGCAGATTGGATGAGGGGATATCTTATGGGACTGCTATTCTAGGGTGGTGGGTAGGGGAAAAATGGGGAAAAAAAATTGTAGCTCAAAATCTGGCGGAAATGAATGATGTAAACCAGAAGTTAATAAAGCATTTGTTTAAATAAAAAAATCTTAAAAAAAAAAAAAAAAGGAATCCATTGATCACCTCTTGAAAAATATCCCAAAGAGAAAACTCCCAGGAATATTATAGCCAGGTTCCAGAATTCCCAGATCAAGGAGAAAATACTACAAGCAGCCAGGAAGAAACAATTTCAATATCGTGGAAATACAATCAGAATAGCACAGGACCTGGCAGCTTCTACACTGAGGGATTGAAGAGCATGGAATATGATATTCCAGAGGGCAAAGGACCTGGGATTAAAACCAAGAATCACCTACCCAACAAAACTGAGTATCTTGTTTCAGGGGAAAATATGGTCATTCAGTGGAATAGTGGACTTTCAAGCATTCTTGAGGAAAAAACCAGAGTTAAATAGAAAATCTTACATTCAGACACAAGAAGCAAGAGATGCTTGAGAAGGTAAATAGGGAAAAAAGTTGAACTATTTACATTCCTACATGGAAAAACAGTAACTAACTGATGAAACCTTTCTCAGTATGTTGAAGAAGGGTATATGGGCATATGAATACATATGTGAATGGGTGTATATATGTTTACAGGTATACATGGATAGAGGACACAGGTCAAATTTGTTGGGAAGGGATGATACTTAAGGGGTGAAGTTAAGAGGTGAGAGAGGAATGTGGCAAGAGGTGATAGGGAGAGATGGGAGGGGTAAACTATCTCATGTAGAAGAGGCAAGGGGAAGTGTTTGCAAGGGAGGGGAAGAACAGGAAGGCAAAAAGGCAAAACCATATTCTCATTGAATTTGGCTCAGGGAGAGAATGACATACATACTAAATGGGATATCTCACCCTATAGGAGAGTAGGGGGGAGGGGGACGAGAGAGGGGATGGTGGAGGGGAAAGCATGCTGTGGGGAGGGGAGGTTGGAGGCACCCACTTTTGAAGAGGGACAGGATCAAAGTAGGGAATGGACCAGGTGGGGGGTGGGATGGATGGGAGGGAAATATAGTCAGTCTTTTACAATATATCTACTATGGTAATGTTTTGCATAGCTGAATTGCTTATACATACTGAATTGTTTATCTTCCCAGTGGGAGTGGGGGACAAGGGAAGGGAACAGAGGAATTTGAAGTTTTAAAATTAAATGTTTCAAATATATATAAATACTATTATTAATACTATTTTGCATGTAATTGGGAGATAAGATGTGCAGGCATTGGGGCAAAGATTCACCTTGCCCTAATGGCAAAGTTGAAGGAGGTATGGGAGAAGATATGGGAGAGAGCAGATTGGATGAGGGGATATCCTGTGGGACTGCTATTCTGGTGTGGTGGGTAGGGGAAAAATGGGGAAAAAATTGTAACTAAAATCTGGTGGAAATGAATGATGTAAACCAGAAGTTAATAAAGCATTTGGAAAAAAAAGAGAGGACCTGAGTTCAAATCCAGCCTCAGAAACCTAACACTTACTAGCCATGTGACCTTGGGCAAGTCACTTAACCCCAATTGCCCAGCCTTTCCCCATCCAGAAGAAAAAAAAAGAAAACAAAGGACAAACACAATTCTTAAATAGGATGCAGTAATCTGATATATCAGAATTCTATCAAAGGAAGATAATCTTATAGTACCTACCTCATAAGTTTGTAAAGTTCAAATGAAATAAAGTATGCAAACTATTTTACAAACCTTCAATTACTATTTGTCACTTAACTAACACTTCTGCATTTGCAAAATACAATGATAACAAATTCATAAAAATTATCTTCAAATAGTGCAGGATCCTGAAAAGTACCTTTAAAAACACAGGCACCACTGTAAGTATAAACACCTGATTCAAAAAACATCTTATGCAGACAAATCCTAGTTAAATACTGCCTTTTCCCTCATCAGCTCCTCCAAACCAGCAAACAATTAACCTGTGCCAAGAGTACTATATAGACATAGTAGTCTCTTCCCTCTCAGAGAGATCTTACAAATACTAATCTTCCTCTTTTTTCTGTATTTTACTGGGTAAATACAAATCTTGGTCTAACACAATGGCCTCCCAGCCCCAAGGATATATATATAATTATGAGATATACTGAGATACAGAAAATAATTTAAGAGATCATTTAAAATTTTGGAAAACATATATAATCAGGTTTTTTTATTAGCTTGATTTGGCAAAAATGTGCCATAGTGTGAAATAGGCCTGAAATAAAAATAGGCTCAAACCCTATATACCAGAACAAAAAAGTCAGAAAACTTTTGAGCATAATATAAGCTTAACTTATATTTCTGTATACACATATACACACACATATATAATTTAGGGTGGAAGAGACATTAAAAATCATCTTCTTGCCCCTCTGTCCACCTCATTTTACAGATGAGGAATCTCAGGCTCAGAAACTCGCCCAAAGTCATATAACTACCACTCAGCATCCAAAGCTTTAAGTTATTACTAAGTCTGCTACTTAATGAATAATCTCTCTATGAAAAAGTAAACATGACCCAAATTTCACATGCAAAATACTTAATATACTACTTTGAAACTGTAAGCAGACATTTTCTCTTTTCAAAAAGTAAATCTTCCTTCTCTGTAAAGTGGCGTATGAGAAACCCTTTAAATCTATTTTCCTTTCGGGGGTGGAGTGCCCAAGGCAATTAGGGTTAAGTGACTTGCCCAAGGTCACACAGTTAGTAAGTATCAAGTGTCTGAAGGCTGGATTTGAACTCAGGTCCTCCTGACTCCAGGACCAGTGTTCTATTCACTGCATCACCTACCTAACCCTTTAAATCTATTTTTATAAAGATACATCCATATCTCCTTTTTTGCTTTTTTTAGAGAGGGGAGGGCAGGAAAATTGGGGTTAAGTGACTTGTCCAAGGTCACACAGCTAGTAAGTATTACGTGTCTGAGGCTGCATTTGAACTCAGGTCCTCCTGACTCCAAGGCTGGTGCTCTATTCACTACACCACCTAGCCACCCCAACACATCTATATCTTAAAGATACCTCAAGTAAAGAATCTCCTTTCTGATCCCTGCAATGTGGTGTTTTCAAAACTAAAGGTACCAATAACAACTAGAGCACCCATTCAACAAACAAACCATGTAACAGAGTTACCAAATTAATTTGTTAAACATTGTCCACATATTTTATCTCATAGTATATGATTCTTAGACTAAGCTTTTTAAAAGTACTTGATTACAAAACAAAATTAGTATGAGCAGAAATAGAAAATAATTTCTTCCAACAAAAGTGACAACTAAATATTCCTCTATGCTGATATTAATAAAACTTTTTTTCTTTTATGGCATAAAAATGAAATCTCATCATTGCCTTTAAATCAATAATGAAAATAGAAATATTTTTCTTTTAAGTTTAGCAGGACAATTGCTTTCTTCTCAAAATTTCCTAAAAACTTTGTTAGGAAGAGGGACACTATCCTAAAATACCTGTTTGCTCAAAAGTTTTCTGACTTTATTGTTCTGGTATATAGGGTTTGAGCCTATTTTTATTTCAGGCCTATTTCACACTATGGTACATTTTTGCCAAATCGAGCTAATAAAATAACTGATTATGTTTTCCATTTTAAATGATCTCTTAAATTGTTTTCCATATCTCAAATTCAGGCAATGTTTTATTTTGAATATACTTAAAGTCACATCTAGGATAAAAAAAACTCTACATTTTGGTAATGCCCTTAAAGAAGCACTGTACAGTCACTTGTTCCCATAATAGTAGCTAACTTTAATACACACAATACTCAACTTTCAAAATAAAAATTATCATTAACAAAATGCTCTCAGCTTCTTGATCAGTCTGGAGTATGAAATTTTTCATCTGGTAAATAATGCTGTCAAATAGGTCGTGGTTTGAGGTACTCACTATGCTGATAAAGAACACATTATGATCTTTGAGAGTTAACTGTGGCCAAAAAGTTCGTCATCTCCCTTTGGTCAAATTAAGCTACATTAGGTCTTTGAATGAAAGATATATAGTCAGTACATCACAAAGTCTATTGTCAAAGGTTTTTCACTTTAGTAGAGTTTGCACTCTGCCTTTGGTAACCCAATATCACTTTCAGCCAGGGATGAAAATGGTACAATTTTAGGCTACTTCCTTTTGGGAAAACATGCTAAAAATCATACATACACTTTACTTTTCTAAAACAACTAATGAATTCTATTTACTTATCTTTTAGGAGGAAAAAAGAGCGAGGCATACCTGAGTATCAGAACCGTTAAGTCTTTCACCTCCAGCAAGTACTATCTCCTGCTGACACTTAAAAAAAGAAAAAAATTTATATGCTGTATGAAGCACACAAATACTTTCAAGTCAATTTAACACCCATAAAAATAATATAATTAATCTTCAGTATTGAGGATATGGATAAGAATAAGAACTAGACCTGTGATTTCATGACATAAGAGATCTCTAAAATGAGTAAACTCCTTCTACCAATGCAAGTTTGCAGCTTTGCTGCAATTTATATTTTTACAGAGTAGCTTAGGGTACTGAGAGGTTAAGTGACAAGCCCCAGATCACATAGCCAGCATATGTCAGGGGCTAGACTGGAACCCAAGGTCTTCTTGGCTCAGGCTGGCTCTAAAAACTATACCATGTTCAAGAATTCAAAGCTCTTTCTTGCTAAGAAATAGTTCTAAGAATACAGCTAAATGAAATCTATCACAGGTATACAAATCTTCAGAAAGGTCAGAAATGTTTAGAGCTTACACTGATTACAGAAACTGAAATGAAGGAAAAGCAGCAAGTAGGAAGAGAATCAATTTGGAGAATATCAAAACAGCCCAATAACTAGAGAGGGGAAATAAAGTCAACAAGCTAAGTAATTTTGGAACTATACAAATTAGGTAAAAAAAGAAAAGGACTAAGAAAAATAGCATAATTGGTTATATATGCTATCCATATTGATTAATCTTATAAACAGAGATTAAGTACTTAAAAATACTTTTTTAAAAAGGCAAAGAGAAAGTCAATGACCAGCAACTCAAAACTATATCATTATTACATGTAGTTTTCAACAATCCTAAAACCTGCTCTCTAGGACACATACATCTTATTCCCCTACCTTTTCCTAATTTTCCATTTCTCCTATTTTTTTTTCAAATTCACTAACACAAACGTGTCTACAGCAAACACAGATACTTATTAAAACACACTGACACAAAGAAAGGAAAAGACAAATTATCTTTTGGATCTAGCCTTTATGTTTTAGGTGCATTGTAACATTTGTGCCTGGACATGCACTTACAGGTACTCTCCGCTTTTCCTATGGCATATGTATGGCTATACCCGGGACCTTGTTTCAGGGCTTTGAGATATTATAAATTCTAATTTTGTCACTAACTATATTAGTTATACTTTCCAGCTTTATGCCAGTGATAAGTATGCCTTCTAAATCTTCATTCAAACTATTGGTAAAAATGCTTACCATTAATAGGCCAAGAACCCTTATAAGTTGATGACAATTAATCAATACTCTCTGGGTATATAGTTATTCAATCATCCATGGATTATTGTTATTTATTTTTTAAAAAATGATTCCTGCCCCAAAGCAATTAAGATAAAATTTTATGTTCTGCCCCTCTCAACATATAAAAATAACAATAGCTAGTATTTATATAGCACTTTAAGATTTGTGAAGTCCTTTTCATGTATTTTCTATTTGGTCCCCACAACTCCAGGAGATAGGTGCTGCTGTCCCCATTTTACAGATGAGTAAACTGAAGCTGGGCTGAGTGAAATTGAGTGACATGCCCAGGGTCACATAGCTAGGAAATGTCTAAGACAGGAACTGAACTCAGGTATTCAAGACTCCCAAGTACACATTCACTGTGCCTAAGTTAGATAAGATCTGAAATTCAATATATATAAGAATTCTTTTACTTGAAATGAAAATACAGGAAGTACCTGCTTTAATGGCAAAGTGTGTTCCTAGAAACAATGTCATGTAGCAGATTACTTTATACACAGTGTATACTATTGCCTTCAAAGAAAGCAGAAAAGACTGATGCTTATTAAAGTGGTAAAGAAGCAAAGCAGCAAAATTCGTGAAATGGTGAAAAGAAATGGTTTCCTGTGCTTTTTTGCAGTCATGGGGCACTTTTTCAAAAGCCATTAAAAACATGTATCTCTACACAGTAACAAAAAAAACAAACACGGCATCATTGGAAACCTTGCAAATAACAGTCACAATGATTTATGTTGGAGAAATAATTTTGCTTCTTAAAGATACTAATTGTTCTGTTAATTTTGAATTGACACTAGAAAGAATGAGTTAGTTTAAAAAACAAACACAAAGAACTCTGTGAGCAGCTGATTTCTAAGACTACATCACACACAAAAATAGGTGTCTAGCACAAGGATGTGAGTTTCTGACCAAATTACAAAATATATACCTGGCATACACTGTTTATAATATAATGTTTAAAATTAAAAAGTACTTATCATGAATTCTAAGTGAACCATTAGGGACTTCTCATTTATTCTTTCCAGTTTTTTGGCCCTCCCACTCTCCACAGTTAAAATCTTATGCAAATTAATTTTGGTATATCTAATCTCTCTTGGTACTTACTTTTTCCATCTGTTTCCACAATTCTTCACATTCTTCAATAATTTTATCTTTCCTATCCACAAAATATTCTTTATCCTGAGTATCATCTGGAGTTAGATTTTGCTGATTTACTGCCATGCCTTTGTATTAGTCTCTTTACCTATCAACAAGTAAAACTGAAGTCAGAAATGGCATGAAATACCTAATATTTGTATATTGTCTTTTTTTCAAAGTGCTCCTACCTTGCTCCACATTTATCAATAATCATTTTTTATATATTGGGTTTAGTCAGCTCTTATGCCCCTAGGTTGTTACTTTCTCCCCCAAAGTCTCCCTTCTTCCAAAGTTTCCTATTACCATCTAGGGTACCCCTCCCAGTCACCCAGGCTTGAAATTAGTGTTATCCTCAGCTTTTCTCTCTCACTTGCCCCACATATCTAATTTGGTGCCAAAGAGCATCATTTCTACCTTCATAGCATCTCTTTTATGTATTTCCTTCTCTGACTGACAAGTCACAATTCCAGTTCAAGCTATCACCACCTCATTCCTAGGCAATTCCAACTAGTCTCAGCCTCTTCTTTCCCCATTCCACTCAAATGCGAGCATGATATTCTAAAACATAGATCTGATTTGTCACCCCACCCTACTCAATCAGCCCTAGAGGTTCTTTTTTACCTCCAGGATCATATACTAACTCCTTTAACATTTAAAAATTTTATAACCTGCCCCCTTCCTACCTTCCCAGTCTTCTTAAATATAACCCCTCTCCATACTCTCTACAATTTAGCAACACTGACCTGCCAACTTGAACTTGAATGACATCTCCCATCTCAGGGCTTTTGCTCCAGCTATCCCTTCTGCCTAGAATACTTGACTCTCTCACCTCCACCTCTTAGTTTCCCAGCTTCCTTTAAGACTCCACCCAAATTATACCTGCTACAATAGGTCCTCTCCCTGCCTTCTACTTATCCTGAAATAGATCTGGAATGTACCTAGTTATTTAAAGGTTGTCTCCCCCATTAGAATGTGTTGAGAGGAAAAGCCTCTTAGGAGAGGGGGCTTCTATATGTCTACTTCACTTTCCTCACTCTGAAAATTAATTAAACTTCTACTGGTGTCCTAACTCTCCTCTCTCTAGCTGGCTGTTATTTGGTTCCGTCCTCCCACAAATTAGAGGCTGGTTCTGATCCAGGTGACACTTCGTAACATCTCTCCTATGTATCCCTTTTGCTCCTCTGACACTGCCACCTCCTCTAATGAACCCACTCCTAATCTCATGCCTGGACTACTGCAACAGCCTGGAGCTGAGTCTGCCTGCCTCAAGTCTCTCTTCCCCTCCACTCTGCTGTCAAAGTGATCTTCAAGTGCAGACCTGACCATAAAAATCCCCCTCTCAAACTACAGTGGCTCCCTCTCCCCTGAGGATAAACTATAAAACCTTTTACCCCCTTTGGCATTCAAAGCCTTTCATAACCTACCCTGAAATCTCCCCTTTCCTGTCTCCCTATACATCTCAGTCCTCAGCACTGGGGTAACTGTTCATCCAACATGTCACTCAATCTCCCAACTCCAGAATCTTTTCTGGTTTCTTTCAAATCTCACTTAAAACCCCATCTTTTGGAGGATGCCTTTCCCAATCCCCTTTAATTCTAGCACCTTCCCTCTGGTGATTTCCCATGCATCCTGCCTAGAGGTTGTCTGTGCAGACCTGTTCGCTGGAGGGTAGGGTCTCTTGTTCCTTTGCCTTTTTTTGTATCCATAGAGCTAAGCACGAGGCGGCTGGTGGCCTGGGGTCTGGAAGACTCCTGACTTCAAACCTGGCCTCAGTCACTCACTAGCTGTGCGACCCCGGGCAAGTCACTTAACCCTATTTGCCTCACTTTCCTCATCTGTAAATGGACCTGGAGAAGGAAATGGCAAACCCCTCCAGGTTCTTTAAACCAAAGGAACTCACTAAGAGACGGTGATGAGCTTCGGGTTTATAGACTCATTCCCCTACGATCTACGATACCCTCAGCCACGCAAGGGGCATCATTTTAGAGGCCGAAACCGCCAACGACGGGCTCAGGGTCACAAGGCAGGGCTGGAGCCCAGGTTTTCCTAGCTCCAAACCACTGCTCAGGACAGACCAACCTCAAAGCCTTCTGCCGCCGTTTATCCCCACCTAAGCTTGGAGCCTGGAAGGCCCGGGCTCAGCCCCCGCGGGATGGGAGTGAGCGGGTGGGGGAAGATGGCCTACCCCAGCAGGGGACGCAGACCAGAGGGGGGCGTGGGAGCGAGGAGAGGGACGCTCTTCTCCTGGCCCCTTCGGGAGTGGTGATCTCCTCGAAACGCCCTTCCCCCGACTCTCACCACCCCTTGCCCCACCGGGCCGCCGCCCACCCGGAGCGCGAGGCGAACGCCCCCCAACCCCCTCACCCGCTCAGCACCAGGAGAAAGCTACCGGCCCTCAGGTCCCAAGCGCGCGCGCTGCTCGGTGATTGGCCAGGATCCGGGCTCCTCGCCAACCAATCCCGCAAGGGAAGGAGATCGTACTACGTCATCAGAGCGCGACGGGGACTTGGCCCTGGTCGAGAGGGGCGGCCTGGTAGCTGGCCCCAGGACGTCCCTGCACGATGGCGTCAGATGGAGGTGGCCGGAGTATGGAGCCAAAGAGGAAAAAACGTCGGGAGTTGGAAGAGGCTGCGGCCGGGGGAGAGGAGCCGCCGCTAGTAGTGGCAGTGGCCCGAGAGAAGGAGGAAGAGGATGAAGAGCGGTGGGTCGGGCCTTTGCCTGTGGAGGCAGTCCAGGCTAAGAAGCGCAAAGGTACCAGCCGCGGGCCGGGGGGTCAGAGGGAGGCCCCGGGATCGCGGGAAGCCCCCAGGATCCTGACCTGGCGTGGAGGCAGGGGCGTTGGGAGGATCGTCCCCTCCTAGGCCCCTATCGGTGGTCTCTATAGGTCTACAGAGCTAGGTTGCGCGCCTCCCTGGAGTGTAGAAAGCGCTATTGAAAACAGCCTTAGGCAAAATACAAAAGCATTTTCAAACAGTTGTGATGCATTTGGGAGGGGGGGGTAAGGGAAGTTATGCATAAGAAAGAGTACGTGATACCGCTATATAAGTTGCACCCCTGGAAGCCGCCTGTAACTTTAAAGGACACCCAGCAAACTAGGCCATAAATGGTATTTTTGATATATTTATTTGGATTTACACAGCAGTTACTTGTGTTGTTGAAACAACCCCTTTGGTAAACTTTTTTTGTTCCCCATGCATCCTTCATCACCGGTTTACCTTCTTTAAGTACCACTTTATCGCATCACTCCTCCCTTCTCCTACATGCTGGAGCCACTCTGTGCCCGCCTCAGTAGCCGAGATTACAGGAGTGTGCCCCCACACAAATAGCTCTAATTGTTAGCAAGTTTTTCTTTATGTCACACCTAATACTCTCGCTGTGTAACATTTCATGGATTCTGCTTCAGCTCAGTGGGGCTAAGCAAATCTAATCCAACTGGGCAGCTAGACAGAATGCTGAATCAGGAAGACCCAAGTTAGTACAAATCTGGCCTCAGACTTTTCTAGTTGTGTGACTTCAGGCAAGCCTTCCTCAACTGTAAGATGGGGATAATAATAGCACCTGTTTTGCAGTGTTGGATGGATAAATTAAATCATATTTATAAGGTTCTTAGCACAGGGCCTGGCACATAGGCACAATAAAAATGCTAGTTGCTATTATTAATTATTATTATCAGTCTCTTTTTTTTCTTTTTGGAAGGGGGAAGGCAGGGCAATTGGGGTTAAGTGACTTGCCCAAGGTCACACAGCTATTAAGTATATCAGGTGTCTGAAGTCGTATTTGAACTCAGGTCCTCCTGACTCCAGGGCAGGTGCTCTATTCACTGGGCCACCTAGCTGCTGCTTATCAGTCTCTTCTACAAATACTTAAATAACTGTCATAGCTTTTGAAGACTTCTTTTCCAAGCCAAATATCCCCGGTACCTCTTGCCCTTTCCTCCTCTTTATATGTATTATTATGTTGGAAAGAAGGTTTTTTGGAAAGAGAGTTGAAATTCTTGGCTAAAATTTAGTGGTTTAGCCCACTTGCTCATGTTATTCCTACATTTCTATTAATGTGGATGATTTGGAGTGCAATATTCCTGGAAATACTATTTATAGCAATTGATAAAAGAGCCTAGAGGAAAACAAATCTTGACAAATCCAGAGATAACTTTTGGAATAGTACTTCAGCATAATACCATAAAATTTGGAATAATTTTTGGATGATCAAATCACTTAAGTTTCAGATATTTGGGGATAGGGTACTTGGACAGTGAAATCATACACAATTTCCTTAGGTGTTGTCTCCCTTAAGAAGTTATTCATATAAATTAATGAAACTGAAATGTCAGCTTACATGAGTTAAGCTCCTAATTGACTTAATTGTACAAATTTTAAAAGTAATTGTAAATTAATTCTTTACCATATGACTACCTGGTGGTGACAGTTGATTGCTGAAATTTAAGCAAATATCTTTCAGAGAAGGGAAGCAAGATTTCACAATACATGCAAAGGCAGCATGCACTCTATTTTATTACTTCTTTTTAAAAAATTCAGTGCTTTAACATATGCTTTTATACTTAGTCTCATATAGTAAAGTTCATGGAAATAGTACTCTCCATTTTATTGCTGGTTAAAATCTTACTGAGTTGGTTTTCAGTGAAACTGTGAAATTCAATTTCATGCAGATAGCAATAAGCTCAGAATTCAAGACCTAATGAGACTTTATTTTTGTAATGTCATTTCTCCCAGACATGTTTTCATGAAGTAAGTTCATAGTTTGGTAGGTGAAATCTCTCATAGGCAATTCATCACATTCAGTTTATCAGAGGTTTATTAAGCACCTGCCCATGGGGAAGGCATTCACTGCCAAGGAGAAAAGGATTAAAAAAATCAAAGTCCTTGTCTTCACAGTGCTTTTACAGGGGAGCATATGACATATAACATATAATGGAGGTGGTGTAGTACAATGGAAACTATACTGATATTGGAGTCAGAGGATCCATAGTTGGATCTTTGCTCTGCTATTCTGTGACCTTGGATAAGTCACCCAACCTCTGAACTGCCAGTTCCTTATCTGTAAAATGAGAATGCATGGAGTAGTCCAGTTGGACTAGAAAGTAGAGTTGTGAAGCTATTAAAATAGGTTAGAGCCATATTGTAGGGGCCTTTAAATACTAGGCTGAAGAATTTGTATTTTATCCTTACGGTAATAGAGAGCCATTGAAGGTACTTGAGTGACATGAGTAGAAAGATGATTTTTATTTTTTTTTAAGCAATTGGGGTTAAGTAACTTGCTCAAGGTTACATGGCTAGTCATTGTTTTATGTGTGGGTGCTCATTTTCTGAAGCCTGATTCGATCCTGGGTCATCCCAACTCCCAGGCTGGCGTTCTTACTCACTGCGCCACCTAGCGGCCCCAGAAAGATGATTTTGATAGCTGTGTGGAGAGTGGTTTGAATAGTGGAAGATCAGAATCAGGGAAACCAGTTAGGAGGCTGATATGGATGTTCAGGGGTTGTGAAATTGGAGAGAAGGGAATAGCTTTCAAAGATATGATATACAAAGATATCTCAAAGATATCTGTGTAAGGCTTGGCAGGCAGTTGGGGTCAATTTGAGTACCTATTATAAGCTGTGCTTGAGTGTGCTCTCAAGGAATTTATATTCTATTTGGGGGAGGATAAACATGTACATAAAACAGTAATTTCAGAAGAGAGAATGTTATAGTGCAGGGCATCAGGAAAGGCCTATGTGTCAGGAAAGTCTCAGGGGGTCCCTTGTTCAAAAGCATTAAGGTGAGAGAATTTGTATACAGTAACAGGTCAATTAGACTAAAATGGACAGTGCATGAAAGGGAATAAATTTTTGGGGGTGAGGAAAAAGAAAGAGTGAAGTTTTCAGCCCTCAGATTTTCAAGGCTCAGTAGCTAGGATTATGGTGGCAGCCTCAACAGAAATGGGGAAGTTAGAAGGAGGGGCAGGTTTAGGGGGAAGATACATGTTGAATATGAGGAGATGGCCAGGAGGTGAGGTAGGTCTGGAGTTTAGGAATAAAATTATGGCTAGATACATAGGTTTGGTATTTAACTGTGTAGAAGTGAATCTACGAGATTAGCAAGGGAAAGAGTATTGTAGAAGATAAAGTAACCTAGTTAGTCAGTACACATTTTTAAGAGCCTGTTGTGTGCCAGGCACTGTGCTAAGCAGCTAGGGATAAAATAATGTCATAAGACAGTTCCTACCCTTGAGAAGTTTACAATCTAAAGAGGAGGACAATACAAAAGGAAGCTGAGGAGAGGGGAAGTTGGAGGGGAGAGGGGTAGAGAGAGGTTACCTGGCACATAGGAATGAAGAATGCAGAGTTTAGAGGAGTGCAGGTGGGAAATGAAATGATGATTGGTAATATCCACACTAGGGATAAAACTAAAAAATATTCTGATACATAGGAAAACTGGTCTATTTCAAAGGTGGATCCACCAAAATACTAATACTTAGGGGATTTCATGCTTTGTCAGAAATATGTCTGTAAATCCAGATGTGTGGAAGGAAGCCATGGGACTCACTATGAGTAGCTTCAGAGGAAGGAACCAAAGTCAGCAGAGTAGAAACAAGTTGGCCTTACCTCATTCTAGTTATCAAGTTGACCTGTTTGCTTGTGACATTGTTTATAAGTCCAGAAAGTAAGAATTTTGACTGTAAGGACTACAAATTTAAAATTCCACCAAAGAAGAACTTTAAATTAAATTCCGACAAAGAAAAAAACATTAAAGTACTGCTTTTGCTTTTTTCCAGTTCTTGAATTTGAACGTGTATACCTTGAAAATCTTCCCAGTGCTTCCATGTATGAACGCAGTTACATGCATAGAGATGTTATTACACATGTTGTATGCACCAAGTAAGAAATTCTCGGACTATTTTTTGCCCATGTAAGAGATTTATTGGAAATGTTAACTTTTAATGATAAATAGCATTAGGTTTTTTTTTACTACACTTAGATCAGCTTTGAGAAGTAATTGTATAAACGTTTACAGCCCCATTAATCTGTAAATCCTAGGAAAACCTTATTTTCAACTGTATATGTTTTTAAGTGTGCTTATAGCTAAAGAATATTGAATACATCAAGATAACTACGAGAATTCATGTCTTACCTACACTTCTAATGAATTGTTATCCTCTCTAGTAGTAAAAATTTATGTGCATTTGCAGAGTATACTGAAGTTTAGCTAGAACTCTTTCCTCTGGGCATATTCCTTATTTGGAAGACCATCTTTTAATAAGATCCATTGGGCATTTCAGGAACTAAACTCCCTTATATGGGATCAAAAGTAGACACGTGTTGTTTTGTGTGGACCTAGAACTTCGTGCCTTCCAGATAAAGTGTAAATCTTCTTAGTTTGGTTTAAAACTTTTCAAAGACTTCCACAGTCTGAATCCAACCTACCTCACTAGCTCCAAGTTCCAGACAGACTGGGGCACGCACTGTCATCTCCTCTCATCCTGCCCTCTCATCCCTCTGATGCCTGGTCAGCAGCCTTTGTTTCTAAAACCTAGCTCAGTGACTTTTACATAGGAGGCATTTAAAATATTAATTGAATTTTATTAAATTTATTGAGGTTCTGATGTCTTACCAACCTGCAGTCTTATTTTATGTCCTTCTGGTTCCTATCATTGAGAGTACAGGTTATTAAAATTGTACTCAGACATTAAAGCATTAAGTGACTCTAGAAACTAGTGCAAATTAACACCAAACAGATTTGTTTGGTTTTGTTTTTTCAAAACCTTGTTGCAGTCTAACTCCAAGCCCTTGGAGAAGAAACTAACTACTATGAATTCATCAAATATTGGATAGATATAAACCAGAGTGGTTGGCATTTGTACTTAAGCTTTTTGTTAGGAAGAATAGACTCACTATATTAATGAACTGTTGATCCCTTATACAGTTGTTTACTCCAATATGTTTTGGTAATTAACTTTTTGTGTTTTGTATACACAGGACTGATTTTATTATTACTGCTAGTCATGATGGACATGTCAAATTCTGGAAGAAAGTAGAAGAAGGAATTGAATTTGTTAAACATTTTCGTAGTCATCTGGGTAAGCCATTTTCCTTTTATTGATCCATTTTTATCTTTGCTCATTTCCTTAGATAGCATTATTTTACATTTCTTTCTCTTGAATCATTTTAAAATTTGATTTAATGAATTAGGAGTCATTGAGGGTATTGCAGTCAGCTCTGAAGGAGCCTTATTCTGTTCTGTTGGTGATGACAAAGCAATGAAGGTATTTGATGTGGTGAACTTTGACATGATCAACATGCTGAAGCTTGGGTGAGTCTTGTTGAATTTTTTTTTCTCCTTCTAAAAAAAGAAATCTATGAAATAAGTTTTGTAAAGCATACTTTGTCAGTTCAATTTTTTTATTCTCCCTCTTCCAAGTTATTTTAAGATAATTTAACATAGTGATATCCTAATAGGAATATACTTGTAATGAATGCTCTTTTAGGAAGTTGCTATCATGGTCTCCTAATGAGCTTCTTCTGGTACTTAGAATAAAACCACATTTAGTTGTATACACTAAAAACCCATGTTGTATTGAATTTCTTACTATAACAAGTTGTATTTAGTTAATTTCATATCTATAAAATTTTGTTTATTCATCTCAACAAACATGCAACTAATATGTCCTGGGGCTCCTCAAATATTCAAACAGATCTGCGATCTCATTGATTTTTGGAGTTCACTCCAGTAATACAGATTGCAACCCATCTTCTACAACTCCTGTCTATGACATCTTTTACTTCTCTTCTTTGAAATTCCTCATTAGTTAAATATTGCAGTCTATTCATTCCCATCATTAGTCTCTCAATTGCCCTCTGTAAAATTAATTTCTAATTCTTAGAAGAAAGTTATATTCCATGTCTCACCATCATAACAAAACATTTTTGGAAGGTTTTTTTGTTTTTTGTTTTTTTTAAGTAGGTCTTTGTTTCCCTGGGAAACTTGGAGTCATTAAGGATGTCAGGATTGGTTCATCTCCTTGGGCAGTATCTCCATTTTTTGATCATCGGGCAAGGATCTTACATTTATAGTACTGTTAGCTGTCAAAGTTTATACATGTTCTAAAAATGTTGTGATTCTTACTACTAGCTGCCCCCTTTTCTTCTACTCTTCCCCTATCACTGCAGAAATGAAAGGGGGCCCTACAGGACCGAAGGCAATTTCATATAGTTTTTTGTTTTTTGAGTTTTTGTGAACAAAATATTCATTACTAAGTAATCACTCTTCAAGTAATACATCTTTTTGTACTTGGCTGGGCTGGGGAAAGCATATCCAGCAAGTTGCCAAGGCCACATTCAGATATTTTCTGGAACTTTAGAAACTTCCAGAATTCTTCCAGCTTTGAGAACCCAGGTTGACTTTTTTGAGGTGTTGCAGTAAGACTTTGTGGAGAATGTGCTGGACAAAAACAAAACAATTTTTGCCCTTAAGGAGCTTGCGCTCTACTGGAGACCTACAACATAATACTAATGTAAGTAAATCCAAGGTAGTTTGATGAGGAAGAAAAGACTAGCAGTGGAGTTTAGAGAGAAGATGGAGGGGAAAATGCCCAAGCTGAATCTAGAAAGGAAATAAGGATTCTGAAAGGTAAAGTTAAGTGTAGGTATGGATTCCAGGCAAAAGAGATGAATTTTTCTGCATAGAAACAGGAGATGGAATGTCTAGGTCAGGAAACAGTTTGTTTGGAATGTGTAATGCATAAAGGAGAATAATAGGAAGTAAGACTATAAAGGTTTGTTGGAAGTAGTCTGTGGAGGCCTTTAAAGGTGATAATTTTGTAATTCTCTGTAAGGACTGGTCAGTAAGGACTGAGGAAAGTATTTGAGTAGGTCAGTGAAATGGTCAGACCTGTACCTGAGGAAGATAATTTTAGCAGCTGTACTGAGGATGGATTGGAGAGAAGAGACGAACCAGTTAGGAAGTTATTATAAAAGTCTAAGCAGAAGTTGGCATGGACCTAAAGGAGGATCAAAACCGTGTGAATGGAAAGAAAGTGGTAGACGTAAAAGTTGTAGACGTTGAATTGAGAGGGCTTGGCAAGTGACTGGATGTGGGACAAAGAGGAAAAACTGGATTGACTCTGTAGTTAGGGCCCAGGAAACTAGGAGGAGAGTGACAACATTAAAGGAAATGGAAATTTGGAGGAGGGACCAGTTTGTGAGGAGATTATGAGGTCAGTTTTGAACATGTTGAGCTTCACACACACACATACGCATGTAGGCATGCACACACGCACACACATCCATCAGGCAGTAGGGGAGGTGGGGCTTGAATTTAGGATAGAGATCTGGGGGAGGGAGGATGGCCATAAAGATTTAGAAGTTAGCTGACTAAAGATAATAATAGGGACCCTGTGAATAAATGAGATCAACAAAGGGGATAATGTAGGGAAAAAAGAAAAGGGACCACTTAAGAGCCTTAGGAGACATTCATATTTTGAGCAGGGGGCAAGATGGAAGATGTACCAGCAAGGGAAGCAAAAGGAAGGATCACACAATATAGATAACTCTTTCTAATAATTCGTTAATGAAAAGGAAAAAATATATAGAATGTTAAGTTGGGAGGAGTAGCAAGGTCAAAGGTAAAATATTAGAGTCTATTACTTGGGGAAAATTGATGGGAAAACTGGAAAGCAGGGAGAAACATCTTATGCCACATACTATAATAAGCTTAAAATATGTGTCTAATGCAAATATGAAAAATCATACTATAAAAAATAATAAAGACAATGAGATCAGGTACCTTTCATTGTGGCTAGGGAAAGCATTCTTAAACTTAAGGGAAGAGTGATCACAAAAGATAAAATAGGAAATTATGATTGCATTAAACTAAAAGGCTTTTATATGAACAGAATCAGTGGAGGTAAAAAGAGAATTTTATCAAAATGAGGGGAGGGATTTACATTAAATATCTCTGATAACGGAGTAATATCTATGACATATAGGAATTAACAAATACATAACACCAGTGGAGATGTAGTGAAAGTTTTTAAAAGAACAACCATATGCAAAATTGCTCCAAACTACTACTAATAAAAAACACTAATCAAAACAGTTTGTACCTCATACTTAGCAAATTGGCAAAGGTGACCCCAAATGGAAAGGTTGTGGGGGTCTCGGAAAGATAGACACACCAAAATACATTTGGTAGAACTGTGAATTGACTCAAACTATTTGGAATTATGCAAATAAAGTGACTAAAAAGTCTATACTTGTTGACCGAGTGATTGTGATAAGTCCCCATATGTAACAAAATGTTTATAGCAGTAGCAGTACTTTGTGTAGTAGTAAAAACCTGGAAACAAAGTGGAAGCCTATCATTTCAGAAGTAGTTAAGCAAGTTGGAATTTATACTTGTGATACAGTGCTATATTGTGTTATAAAGATGATGCATACAGAGAATCATGAGAAAACTTGTATGCACTGAAGAACCAAGAAAACTATATATATATGTGTATATATAATTATGACAGTACCTTATAAATGGGGGGAAAAACCCAACAAAACTGAATGCTGTCAGATTATAATGACTAAGTTTGACCCTAAAGAAGACCTAGGGAAAGGCTCTCCCCTTGCTTCTCTGAGGAATTGACAGCCTGTAAGTGGAGAACATAGCATGTAATGTCAGACTTCTTGATGTGTTGGTTAATTTTGCAGGACTTTTTTTCTCCTTTTTATTCTTTGTGACTAGGCTTTGCTCTCTGGGAAGAAGACAAAGAATACAATTGGGAAATGTATGTGATGTAAAAACAAACAGTAAAAAATGTATTTTAAGAAATTAATTTTAAAAAGAATACACTATTAGCAATGTAAAATGTTGTTCCAAAACACCAAACCATGAATAAGAGAAGTGCAGAATCAATTAGTGAGCCTTTATTTAGCACCTACTGTGTACCAGACACTATACTAAACTATGCTTTTTATTTCAAATAAAAAATTGTCTCTGCCCTCATTGCAATCTTTTTTGTTGTTTAAATAAATTTGCATCGGTGTCTCTGGGTTTTTTACATCACCACAATTTCCACTGGTGTCTCTCCCCTTCTACTTCCAAGAGATTCATCCCATGTAAAAAATAGTATTTTTCAAAGGCAAAAATAAAAAAAATATAAAAATTAGCATAACTGATATATCAGAAGTCTGAAAATGAATATACAACACTTGTACCTCCCACCTCTGCAAAGGGGTAATATAGGGGTTTACTTTATGAGTTTAATATTGATACTGATTTGTTTATGGTTTCTTTCAGCATAATGTAGTTTCTTTGTTTATTCCTTTTCGTGTTGTGAATGTTTATTTTTTTATTTGTCTGTTAATATAATTGTAACTTGTGGTTGTTTTTTTATTCACCTGATAGTAAATTTTTTTCTAGCCCCTAATTTTTCTTCTTTACATATTTTTAAAAATGTTTAATGTAAGCAACAAATTGTAGAGTTTTGTTTTCTTATCCAATTGTCACTCTTTTTTGTTTTATTGGATTATTTAAAAGTTATGACATTTAGGTTTATATTTTTCTTCATTTGTCTCTGTTTTTTTCCAAATTAGGATTTTTCCCCCTTTTTCTATGAATAGAGTACTTTATTTGTCTCCAGTTATTTTAACTTAATCTACTTAAAGGCAACTCTATTTCCACTGATTCTTCCCCTCTTATTTCAGTTGGACTGATACCAATTACAGTATTTTACATAATTATAACTTTGAGTAGTGTGAATTCAAATGCATGTGATCACTTCAGGGGATTTATTGTTTGCTCTAATCAAGATCTGGCTGTATTTGAAAGTCTTTTCACTGGTCACTTGTAGAATTTATCATTGGAATCATTAAATTTAACTACTATGTATCTTGGAGTTTGTAGCCTAGGATTTTTCTTGGTGGGAAGATAGTTGTTTGTTTTTCAGAGGTAATATATGGATTCTTTCAGTTGTTACTTTGTTTTCTGTGTTCAGAAGTTCTAGGCAATTTTCATGTTGTTGGTTTTTTTTTTTTTTCTGACATTAGGATTTTTAGGTTTTTTTGACTTGTCACATTTTTCTTGGAAGGCCTATATTCTTAAATTGTCTCTGTCCATCTTGTGTTTGAGACAGAATGTTTTTATGGAGATCATGATTTCTCTTTTTTCTTTTTGGAGGGCAATTGGGGTCAAGTAACTTGCCCAAGGTTACACAGCTAGGTTTTTGTTTGTGTGTGTTAAATGTCTGAGGCTGGATCCAAACTCGGGTCCTTCTGACTCCAGGGCCGGCTCTCTACTCACTGCGCCACCTAGCCGCCCGATCATGATTTCTCTTAATGGCATTATTTTTTCTTCTTCCAGATTGTCATTTTTATGTACTTGCATTCTAAATCCCATGTATTTAGTAATCCTAATTTCTGGTAGTGTATATTTTCTCTTTCATTTCTTTGGTAATACTTGCTACCATGAAAAGGATGGGCATTTCCAGTGTTGGAGAGACTGTGGAAAGATAGGCTCACTAATATAGTGTTGGTGGAGCTATGATTTGGTTCACCCATTCTGGAAAGCAATTTGGAATTTTGCTCAAAAAAGGGACTAAATGGCCATACTTTTGACCCAAAGATCTTACTGACACACAGCTTCCCTACCCCCTCATCTCCCACGCACATCCTAAGGAGACCAAAGACAAAAGTAAACATATCATATACACATAGCAGCTTTGTTTTCTTTAATAGCAAATAACTATAAACTATATCCCTACCAACTGACTAAACTAATTGTGGCATATTAATGTAGTGAAATATTATTCTACCATAAGAATTTATGAATATTAAGAATTCAGAGAATCATGGGCAGATGTGTATGAAATTATCTAAAAGGAAGTCAGAAGGACCAGAAAAACAGTAAACACTGACTACAACACAACAGTGTAAATGAATCAAACTCTAAAGTGGTGTTGTATAATTAGGGACCAGGAAGCAAAAGGACAACAGAATATTGCAAACTTGAAGGACTATTATTGGCTGTGGAATATCACATACATTGTGAGACTTAATTGATAGTTTTATTATCAATAGTTCACAATATATGTAAAACATATAGTTTTACAGAACTGCTTTTTTTCCTCTTTTTAAAATCTGTGGATTGACTCTGTGTGGGCTAGTGGGAAGACACATTCAAAAATGAAGGTAATATTAGTAAAAATTAAGAAAAATAGAATAGGCCTCTGTATGTTTGTTGGCAGGCAACAAAGAAGTAGTTGATAATGAGTGACTGAAGGTAAGGGAAATAGTTGGAATGATCCATGAGACAATCTAGCTTCTGAAGAAATGGAAAGGAACCAGGGTCAAAGCCACAAGGAAAGAACTTAGTCTTGGTAAGAAGAAAGGCTACCCCTTCCTCAGACCCTAGAATGAGTTGTGATGATGAGGGATTTTAGAGTAGGGGAGATAAGGGAGGTTATGACAAATAGCCTTGATTTCTTTCTGTTAAAAAAAAAAAAGATGCTGAGGTCATCTGCTAAGTGAGAAGAGGGTAGGGCTGGTAAGGTAGGGTCTTCTCCACTGAGGAAAGTGAAAAAGATTTGGAATAGTTTCTATAGAAAACCTGGTAGTGTCAGTGAAGAATAAAAGTGCTGCCATGCGTTGGTGAAGGTCCCATTGAGTTTAATGAATGTAACTTTGTAATGGGCAGCCACATGATGTGTTGCCACTGTCTAGCAGCATTTACAACTCACTAGTAAAAAGATAAGGCAAGAGGACTGCATGACTCAGGGTTCAGAGGTGGCCTATTTCAAATATCAGTACCAGAAGAGATTCAGAAGTGAAGGACAGTGTACAGTTGGATTGTTGAGATATAAGCCCAAGACTGAAAGGGGAAAATGGGGCCAGAATAAGTAGCTTGAGAAGGCAGGAAAGGAAGGAAGCACTGATAGTTAAGGTGAGGATAGAGAATAGGTTTAGAGGAGGAGGCTGGGAGAGAAGAATTGGAAAATTCAAGGTTGTGGAAACAGCCCTGAGTGATGATGAAGTCTGTAGTGTGATGACCCCTAAAGATGGCAGATTTAAAGTTGAGATGGAGGTCATGAGAATAACAGCACATACCTCATAGAACTGTGAGGATCAAATGAGATAATATTTGTAAAGCTATTAGCAGTTAGTGCCTGGCATGCGCGTGTGTGTGTCCATACATGTACACACTCCCTTATTAGCACAGTGCCTGGCATGTAGTAGGAGATAGATAGACAGACAGGCAGGCAGGTATAGATATATATATATATATAGATATATATAGATATATATATATGCACTTATTGTCTTACTTTTCCCCCTTTCATTGGAGTTAAGGAAGTTGATGAAATAGGAGGCTAAGGTGTTTGAGGAGATTTGAATTTGGAAGTTTCCAGGTATAACTTCCAGATTAAAGTAGATAGGAAGTTATTTGAGTTGAGGGAGAGCAGCCTGCAGGGTGTTAAATAAAAGCAACAAGAATCTAGATAGCATGATTAATAGGCAAATGAGGTGCATCCTTGAAGAGGAAAAGCTGCTGAGTGCAAAGTCATTATCAAAGTGCCTTCTTGGTATGACCAGCAAGGCCAGTCCTCTTCCCTCCTTGCTCAGGATATTCTGGGATACGAAAGAATGAGCAGCCATGGGGAATGTGAATGTAAATGAGGAGCCTTTCCCAGAAAGCCATGTGTCTGAGTATAAATATGGGAGAGGAAGAGATTAAGGATGAAGAAAAGTCATGACAGATTAGGACTCCTGAGAGCATGGGAGAAGAAGAAGGGATCACCAGAGGCTTGAGACTGGGAAGAGGGTAGAGAGAACTGGCAATACTAGGAGAGATGGCAGGGTAGGCCCTAGCTCTCTTATCTTATGACCAGTATAAACCATTTACCTTCTCTACTGTCTTTTCTCATCTATAAAATGAAGAAGTTGAGCATCGTTCTCCTCTCCACGTTTTCTAGACACTACTTTCTTCTAGTTCAACTCCCACCCATTTGACTATGTACTATTGTCAGTGTCTTTACTGGCTTCTCATGTACATCATGTCTCCTACTTTGGGTGTTCCCTCCGGTTCTATCCTGGGCCCTCTTTTCTTCTAATTCTTTTTACACAGTTTCTCAGTAACTGCCATCAGCTGCCATGGGTTTAACTAGCATCTCTATGCAGATGATTTGCAGATCTATATATCTATATTTGTATCTATACACATGTATATCTATACTTCTACACACACACACACACACACATCCAGTCCCAGTCTCTCCCCCTCTCCCCTCACCTTCAGTCCTGTATCACCAGTTGCCTATTAGACATTTTAAACTGGATGTACTTGAGACATCCTGAAATTGACATCCAAAACTGAACCTGTCATTTCCCATAAACCCTCCCTTCTCCCAGACTTCCTATTTCTGTTGAAGGCACCACCATCCAGATTCATAACTTTGGCATTATCTGCAACTCCTCAATAATCCTCACACAACATAGCCAGTCAGTTGCCAGGTCTTGCCATTCCTACTACCACAACATTTTTGCCATCTAGCCCCTTCCCTCTGTTCACATAGCTACCAGACCCTTATTGCAGTAGCCTCCTAATTGGTCTTCATGCCTTAAGTCTCTGCTCTAGTCCATCCCTGTTGCTAAACTAATTTTCCTCAAACACAGATCTGACTCTATGACTGCTTAATCGACTCTGGTGGCTTCCTATTGCATCAAGGATAAAATAGAAACTCTCTTATGTAGCTTTTAAAGCCCTTCATAGACTGGCCTCTTTCTGTCCTCATTGGATATGACTCTTCCTGTACTCTGTGATTAATCAGACTTGCCTTCTGTTTCTCACACATAAACATGCTGCTCCATCCCTTATATGCACAATGCATTCCTCTTCACTCTATCTCCATCTTGATATACATAAAACCCTTCCCAGTCCCCCAACTGCTGGTGTCCTCCATCCCAAACTACCTTATAGTTAATCTCTCTCTAACAGTTGATCAGGTCAGAAGTCAACAAAATTGATTTAAATGGCATTCTGGGAAGGTCATGTGGTAGTAGAAACTAACTCCTGGCTCTATGGGGCAAGTCATTGCAATAGGGTCTGTGTTAGGGTGAATTATGGGTTAAGAGTCTTCTAGTCCCAGGCAACAATGGTTCTTCCACCCAGCCATCCCTCTAAGGAATTGGGTCTGGTTTTTGGAACCCCAATACCACTGTTGTCAGTGCAGCCCCTTCATGGGTTTAGGAAAAGAGTATATTGTAAGAGACATTTTAGCACTCTTTCTTTTTGGTTTATGAGATCACCAGCTATTTCAGGTTTGTGGGTTTGTTTTGGTTTTTTTTGGTTTTTTTGTTTTTGTTTTTGTTTTTTGCTTTTTGGAGGGCAATTGGGGGTAAGTAACTTGCCCAAGGTCACATGGCTAGGTTTTTATTTGTGTGTGCATTAAGTGTCTGAGGCCGGAACCGAACTCGGGTCCTTCTGACTCCAGGGCCGACGCTCTCTTCACTGTGCCACCTAGCTGCCCCACGTGGGGTTTTTGCATATTTTATATGACATAGTCCCAGTATGTTCTCCAATTTAGTTCAAGATCTTGAAACATCATTTTTTGATGTTTCTAGGCCAAGACCAAACTGGGTGAGTCAGTGGCAGTTGTTGAGGTAGTAGTTATTTTTGGTGTTCACTAATTATATTTCCTGATTCCTAATTCTCTCCCTTTTCAGCTATTTTCCTGGACAGTGTGAATGGATTTATTGCCCTGGGGATGCCATATCTTCTGTTGCTGCTTCTGAGAAGAGCACAGGAAAAATATTCATCTATGATGGTCGAGGAGATAATAAACCACTTCATATTTTTGACAAGCTCCATACATCCCCCCTTACTCAGATACGGCTAAATCCGGTTTACAAAGCTGTTGTGTCTTCTGATAAATCTGGAATGATTGAATATTGGACTGGACCTCCCCATGAATATAAATTCCCCAAAAATGTGAACTGGGAGTATAAAACTGATACAGACTTATATGAATTTGCAAAATGTAAGGCTTATCCTACCAGCATATGTTTCTCACCTGATGGAAAGAAGATAGCTACTATTGGTTCAGATAGAAAAGTTAGGATTTTCAGATTTTTGACTGGGAAACTCATGAGAGTCTTTGATGAATCACTAAGTGTAAGTCCATTTAATTTTTTTTTTTAAAGCAATTGGGGTTAAGTAACTTGCTCAAGGTTACATGGCCAGTCATTATTTATGTGTGGGTGCTCATTTTCTGAGGCCGGTTTCGATCTCTGGTCATCCCAACTCCGAGGCCGGCGTTCTTACTCACTGTGCCACCTAGCCGCCCCAACTCCATTTAATTTTAATTTGACTTTACAGTTGATAAATGCATCTGGCAATGATTTAAGTTACATTAAAAAGCCATTCCCCCCCCCCCCCCACTAGCATCTTTGGGATTTTATACTTCTTAGTAAACTACTTGTAAGAAATTTTTAATTTATTCCATTAGAAGACTGTTTTTATAGAAATATAGCTCTGATTTTTGTAGAAACTGGAAAAAAACTGGATTTTTATAGAAATCAACTCAGCTAGCTTTGTTAGAACAATCTGTTCCAAAAAGTAACAGATACGTATTTTACCTTTTCAGAATCATAAGATTATTGACTTAAAAAAGGTTCTTAATGACTCTTATTTTAAAAATGAAGAAACTGAGTTGTGACTTGCTCATTAAAGGTCACACAGGAACAGAGCTGTGTTTCCAAATGAGATAAATTTCTCACTCTTCATGACCCCATTTGGGTATCCAGAGTGGTTTGCCAGTTTCCTTGGCTCATTTTACAGATGTGGAAACTGAGGAAAAAAGAGTTGAGTGATTTACCCAGGGTCACATAGCTAGTAAGACTGGATTTGAATTCAGGTCTTGACTCCAGACCCAGCTCTCTATCCACTGAGCCACCTACCTTCCCTTACCTGCTATTTCTATAATTTAAAAAATCAGAGTTTTTCAAATCCATTCTGAATTTTAGGGCTAAGTGATCTTTAGAGCACCATTTAATCCATTTAAATGGCCTCATTTTGTAAATAAGGAAACTTATCCATAGAATAAAAAGCTGACTGACTTACTTGGGTCATATAGCAGTTACAGAAAGAACCAAGAATTGGAACCAAGTTATTCTACCTCCAAATCTAAATGCACCTTCTAATCTTTTTTTTTTTTTTTGGAGGGGGGAAGGTAGGGCAATTGGGGTTTAAGTGACTTGTCTAAGGTCACACAGCTACTAAGTGTTACGTGTCTGAGGTCATATTTGAACCCAGGTCCTCCTGGTCTCAGGGCTGGTGCTCTATTTACTATGCCACATAGCCGCCCCACCCTTCTAATATTCTTACTCCTTGAGCACTTATGGGACCATCGCTGCCTGCCTGCAGATCCACACCTTCACTGCAAATTGCAGGTGAAAGTGATTTCCCCCAGGTGGGAGTGGGAATGCATTTGTTAGATAAGAAATAGAAATTAGCTGGAGAAGAAAAAGGTTTTCTCAGTACAAAGTTTAAAAAAACCCTTACTAATATGCTGCAAACTCTTTGGTCCTTAAAATGTTTGAGGATGTTAGAGCTAGTTTCTTATAGTATTACTGTTTAAAATATAACAATGTCTTCAGTACAGTTTTGGGGATAAATAAATTGTATGCTTATTATATCTGTCATGGAGTCTTATCAAAAGCATTGAGATTCATTCTGGTTCAAATGGTAATAGATGGAGAATGTGGTTTCTGGTGTGAGTGTAAAATTAGGAACCAAAAAAATTTTTTAAACTCTGATCCTGAGGTCATACAGCTTGTAGATTCCTGAGGGTGAGATTCAAACCTAGAATTTACAGATCCCCCACTGTGCCTGCTGCCTTTGCTCCTTAGTGATTTCCTGGTAACTTGGAGTATTTATGGGTTATCTCAGTAAGATAACTATTCTCAGGGACTCTAATAGGAAAAAAAAATTAAAGTTTAAACAACGTTTGAATGGTGTAATGGAAAGAATAATGAATGTGGAGTCAAGAAACTGGTTTTGGGGGCGACTAGGTGGCGCAGTGAGTAGAGTGTCGGCCCTGGAGTCAGAAGGACCTGAGTTCGGATCCGGCCTCAGACACTTAACACACACACAAACAAAAACTTAGCCGTGTGACCTTGGGCAAGTTACTTAACCCCAGTTGCCCTCCAAAAAGCAAAAAAAAAAGAAACTGGTTTTGAATGTTGCCTTAGTTGTATGCTGGCTACATGAATAATCTGAGCAAACTACTTGAATTCCTTGAGCCTCACTATAAAATGGGCATAATAATAAGGGTTGTTTGAAGAGTCAAGTGGAATAATGTGCACAAAGCTTTTTGTATACCATAAAGTGCTATGAAAGAAAAAAATAGGTTTGTTCTGAAAAGAAGTATGGGAAAGATGCCCAGATTTGGGGGGAAAGTGTAATTTACATTAGGTATTACAGACTTTGTAATATGTCAATATCCTACATTTACAGTGTAAAGCTTGAAGCCTGGAGAAAAGCACCTAGTAGTAGATACACCTTTTGCTAATTGTAGGGTGGATAAGCATTGATGAAGGCTTTTGTGGGACCAAATAGAATCAAGAGACTTCTCCAGCTCTCCACTGTTGAATGTTACCACAGTTGTTTATACAAATTAACCCTGACCTGAGGCTATAATGGAGCTGGGACAGATTATTCTGGATCACCCTGACAAACAAAGCGATAAAATGCATGCTAAGGTTTCAAGTGCTAGACACTAGCTAGACACTTAGACATAAGGGCTTGTTGATTTGAATTTGTAAGATACTCCCAAGTCCTCACTCATGCTTCCAGCCTAATACACATACCTCATTCATTTCAGCTTTGGGAAATTCTATTTTTTGCTGCCCATCCTATTTCCATTAAACCATGAGGAGCAGCTTCCATAAAGGGGCAGGGTGAGGAGATGAGGAAAGAGTTTAAAAAATTTTTTTGGTTCCTAATTTTACAATAATTCATATATCAATGAAAAAGACTAGAGCCCCATGCTAGTCTGCACCAAGGAAACACTATATCTGCTGCCTGATTATTCCAACTTCAGTAAAAAGCTATTATGAGATTTTGCTATTTTGACAGTAGACTGTTCAGTGATGCACTGATTGGCCAAAGGATAGAAAAGTGATCAGAGGCCATAGTGTCCTTGGGGAAACTGGCAAAAGGTAAAGCCAGGATATCCATCTTTATCTGCCAACCCAAACTAAGGACTTGAAAAGCAGTGGTTTAGATGTAACTACTATTTCTGAAATTTCTTCTGGTTAAAAACCTATCTAAAGGAAATATATACATAACCGAACCACATCCATAAGGAATAGTTTAGGTCATATTTTAGTGAATAAAGCAGTGGATTGGATTCTGAAACAGAAATAACTCAAGGTCTGCTACCAGCTGTCATAATAATAGCTAATATTAATGTAGCACATTAAGGCTTATGAAGTACTTTAATTAATCTGAGAGAGAATATATTGACATGTAACAGTGAATCTGTAATTAAGTAATTGAACTATTCATCCATATTGCACCCGAAGAAACAGGTGCAGAGAACTTCAGTAACCTTCTCAATCGTACATCTAGGGTCAGAAGCAGAATTTAAACTGTTCTCTGTGTTGACTCCAAGTCCAGTGCTACCTCTTGTTGTGTCAAGCTGGGTATCTTAAGTCACCTGAGTAGATCATTTAAGCCTGCTGTGCTTCAGGATGGCGAGAAGGCAGGGCATTTGGGGTTAAGTGACTTGCCCAAGGTCACACAGCTGGTCAGTGTTAAGTGTCTTGAGGCCGCATTTGAATTCAGATCCGGTGCTCTATTCACTGTGCCACCTAACCGCTTCTCTAATTCTTGTTATGTTGAACCTACCACAGCATATGTTTACCCTAAAGCTCAGTTTATACTTTTTTTTTAAAACCTCTTTAAAAAAAAGGGAAACCTCTAGGGCTTGCTAGGAGCCGGAAAGACTTCTTTCTTTATTGCCATTGCATAAGAAATGGTTATTCTGTTTCATAGATGTTTACTGAGCTACAGCAAATGAGACAACAACTACCAGACATGGAATTTGGACGGCGGATGGCTGTGGAGCGTGAGTTGGAGAAGGTGGATGCAGTGAGGCTAATTAACATAATTTTTGATGAAACTGGACACTTTGTGCTCTATGGAACAATGCTAGGCATTAAAGTCATAAATGTAGAAACAAACCGGTAAGTCTTAATATATATTAATTGTGTTTCCTTTTTATGTACTTAAAAAGTATTATTTATGTATTTTATGTTTTCAGACTGACATGAAGGGGGTCCATTCATGCTCTTTTTCCTCAGGGAAAACAATAGGTGTTTTGCTTGCATAGAGACCAAGTGGACTGAGACCAAATTCCTAAACTTAACCAAATGTTATGACTTCCCTTTCTGGTATTTCTGTTGTGTATAATCTCATGTAAAAATTTTCCATCCACATATGTAAAAAGCAATGGTAAGAGGATATGCTTAATATTTAAGACTTTGGCTTTTTTATTTTTTGTTTTTCTTTTAAAAACAAGCTTCAGTCTGTCTTTGGCTTATTGATTTAAATTAAGCTGTAAATAAACTTTTCATGTACTGTATTGCCAAAAATCCTAACCACAGAATTCAGCATTATGGCCTGCTAGAAATAAAGTCAGAAGTTAAAATGCTTGAAACCACAAGAAGCCTTTTGTGCAAATAGTCAGCTTCTTAGTGCAGACTAGCCACAATCAGATACTGTTAACTGAATGAAAAGTATGTCTTATGAAAAAAAAAAATCCTACTCTATACATTCCTGCATATAAAGTAGTTTATACTGCAGTTCTTGGCAATGCAAAAACCCTAGAGGGCTACAGGGAAATTAGAGTGAAAGGAGATTAAAAACTACCTAACTGAAAGTCAGAGCTTTTTATAAAACAGCAAGTGGCAGTACCTGGGACTTTGAGTAAGGATAAAATTTAGGTATATAGGAGGGTGTGAGAGACAAAGAGAACAGTAATTTTACCTTTCATCAGTCACTTCCTATGATAAAGAGTAGTTACTTCTATATTTTTGCCTATATAAATTCTTATATCACTTAAAGCTAACTTTTACTTTGAAATAATATATTTTTATATTTTATAGGTGTGTGCGTATACTTGGCAAGCAAGAAAATATTAGGGTGATGCAGTTGGCTTTGTTCCAAGGGGTAGCCAAGAAGCATCTCTCTGCAACTACTATAGAGATGAAAGCATCTGAAAACCCTGTTCTTCAGAATATCCAAGCTGACCCAACAATAGTTTGTACATCTTTCAAAAAGAATAGGTTTTACATGGTATGTGGTGGTATGGAGACACAGACTCATCTCAAGGTTGGAAGGTCCACAAGAAGTGTAGAATGTATGAATCAGAATTCATACATGTACAAGAATCTTCTCTATAAACTACCCAACAAGTGGAGCCAAGATGGCAGAATAAAAATGTATAGTGAGGAGAGGAACCCCCATGCTTCCTAAGGCATTCCACTCCATTTTCAGTTAACTCTTAATCGTTAGGAAAATTTTCCTTAGAGCAAGAAAATTAATCCATGAAACTTGAAATATGCATTCTGCAACTTGTACCTTCAGCTGTTAGTCCGGGGCCCAGTGACCAGTGAAACAAGTCTAATCTCTATTTTACATCACACCTTCTTCTCCAAACTAAATATTCCTAGACCCTTCAGGTGACCCTTATACAACATGATTTTAAAGTACTTTATTGTTCTGATAGCCATCTTCTGGACACTGCCCATTTTACCAATGTCCTTCCTAAAATGTGGTGCCCAGAACTGGTCGCAGTACTTTGAATAGAGTGAAGATACATTGTGATTATCACCTCCTACCTTCTGTATACTGTCGTCTTATGCAGTGTAATGTCACATTGGCTCTTTTGGTTGCCGTATCACACTATTAATTCATTGAGCTTGTAGTTCACTAAAACCTCCAAATCACATTCAGATGAATGATTGTCTAGTTATGCCTTCCCCCATATTTACACCTGTAAATCCTACTTTTCAAATCTTAAGTGTAAAACTTTATCCTTCTTAAATTTCCTCTTATCAGATTTGGCCCAGCACTGTATTCAGTCAAGATCTTTTAGAATCTTGACTCTCTCATCTTCCCAGCTTTGTATCATATGAAAATTTGATAAACATGCCACCTATTATTTTTATCAAAGAAACTATTAAAATGTTAAATAGAACAGCACTAAACCCTGGGACATTCTGCTAGGTAGTTCCTTTCAAATTTACTCTGAATCATTAATTTAATGACTTTTTGAATCCAGTCATTCTACTGTTTCTGAGTTTATTTAACTGTCCCAGCATCTAGCCCAATTTTTCTTCATCTTGTCTATGAGGTTAACATGAACAACTTTGTCAAATACTTAGCTAAAATCTAGATAAACTGTGTTGACATTATTCCATTGATCTGCTTGTTTAGTTTTGAATCTACATTTCATGACTATATCTTCAGTTTCATCTTTTAACATCAGTATGATCTGGTACCACTGCTTTTAATTGTTTTGTCATCAGTCTTATGTCTGCCTCTAATGGATTGCAAATGAATTGGTATTCCAAATTGATGACACCCTTAACTGCTGTGTCTCTTTGCTTTGTGGGACTATCTAATATTTGGTACCTGAACTAGTTTCTGGGCTTATTAGTCCTTGTTACAGTTTTTAATTAAAATTAGTGAAGCTGTTACCTCATTGATATGGATACTCCTTCCATTAATAAAGAGGGAGAAACCTTTCCATGCCCTCTCATCCTTTTCTAGTCTTGATCATGTTCTTTCATAGATTCCTCAGTGAAGATCCATCTAATGTACCAGAGGCTTTCCTTAGGTACCAGAGCACTTTTGTGGTCCACCTGCATTTTAAAGATTTATTTAGGGTAGAAGTATAGAATATAAAAATCTTTGGTCAAATAGCTAAAAAATAGCAGTAGGAGTTTGTTGAATTTAACAGATATTCAGCTTACATAATATCACAAAATTGTTCAGGATTGTTAGTTAACCTTTACCACTTTAAATACTTGGCTAGGCAAAGGATGACAAAAAGAACAAATAGATGGGATGAATGGGATGTAGGACAAGCAGAATTCCTTTACCATAAAGCAGCATTCCCTTCATATTCCCCTGGTTCTACTGCTCACCTGATGTGGGCCAACAAAAACGTCCATGTTTTGGAGTTCCTTAATAGTCATTTAGTTTTCAGTCTTTGCCTCTTAGAAATCCTCAGAGGAAAAAGAAACGTGGGACTAAGAGACTGCCCTAATTTGTATCCTTTGTGGCTGCCCCATGGTTTATCCAGACCAGGCAGGGCTCTACAAGACAAGTGTCAAGTGCCCACAACACTCCCCAGGGCAGCTTGACCCTGATTAAAATACAGTTGGGAAATATTTAACAAAATAAATAAAAATATTTTAAACCTAATGTTAATGTATTTTGCTAGGTCAGTATACTGTCCACAGGGATTCTTATGTATGGTTTATGGACCCCTTTTTCTTTCTGAGTTTGTCACAACTGCTTTACAGTATGAACTCCACAGAATGGCAGTAATGCCCACAAAAAGCAGATGGAAAGGAAATTTCTCTTCATAGAACTAAATCCTATTTAGAACCTTTCCCTTTTTTTACATTATAGTAATTATTTCCTTTTTAAAAGTTATTTTTGGTTGCTTTCTTAGAATTATAGATTTGATTAATACAGAGAAAGCAGACATATTTAATATGTATTATTGCCAGGGGCTACTTGATGCCACCATCAAGTCTGAGTGGAGATATGAGAAAGATGAACCAGGCCAGGGATGGGAGGGGTGAGGGGGTGCAGTTCAGGATACAACTGTTTATTGATTTCTTTCAACAAAATCTTTATAGAAAAAAAAGACAAAGAAGGTAACTATTGGTCACTGTGTTTTCCATTACTGCTTTGTTCATAGTGTCAGGCAGATGAAATAAGGCTGATCTTGAAGGCTATCATGTCCTTGATGTCCCCATACAAGATGTAGAAAATCTAAATGTATGAGTAATCTTGTAGTAAGTTAACACCTTCTGGCTACTATCCCAGAACAGGGCAGAGCCCCGAATCTCAGGCAATCAGGCAAGTTCTGACATGCTGCCACATCATTAGGAAAACCTGGAACTGGTCCCAAGGAATGGCCTGAATCCTGGATCAGATGTTTTGGCTCCCTACATATTATTTTGTTTAAACTCTTTGTTATAAAGTTGAAAGTCCTTGGGGTTTTTGTTGTTGTTGTTGTTTTAGATTGGGCAGGTGAAACTAAATTACCATCAGTATGAAAATAGAAAATGAACAGAAAAATTATTTTTCTTCAGTTCACCAAACGAGAACCAGAAGATACAAAAAGTGCAGATTCTGACCGAGATGTGTTTAATGAGAAGCCATCCAAAGAAGAGGTGATGGCAGCCACACAAGCTGAAGGACCCAAACGAGTTTCCGATAGTGCCATTATCCATACAAGTATGGGAGACATTCACATCAAGCTTTTCCCTGTTGAGTATGTACTAATATTTTTCATTATAGATAAACTTTTAAGGGCATTAGTTAATTTAAAATATGCAGATTTTGTTAGGTGACATTTCTGAGATTATTTGAAAGAAATGTGCTGTCATCCAGAGTTTAGGGAACCTTACTTTACAAAAATATTCATTCTACTGGTCGTTGTTACACTAGAAGAGGATTCAAATCAAGTTGTTCTATCTGAATTACCGATGTGATCATGTAATGAAATTGACAGGTTCTGGTATGTCAGAACAACTAAGGTTTTGTGCCTATTAATATGAAGAATTGATAATGCTGGGTTCGTTTCATGAAAACTGTAATAGTTATTATGGAAGAGGGGAGGAAGCATGCAGAATAATGACTTCATTCAGTAAGCATTTACTGAGTGCCTGCTATGTGCAGAGCACAGAACTAGGTGCTACATAGAAATAAAATGATGTTATTGCTGCCTTGTACGAGGCATTTGTCTTCGGTGCTTTAGGGAATAAAAAGGTCAAGACCCAGCTCCATTCTTCTTGGAGACATGAAAATAATACAAGGCATAATACAATTAGTACTATTAAAATATTAGAATCAAGAGGGTTATAGGAATTAAGATGAGGGGCAGAATGGCTTTCAGGGACTAGAGGGGGAAGTCATGGAAAAGATACCATTTCAACTAGTTTTGGAACAAGTAGGATTTAACAAGAATGATGGCAGAAAGCTTTCTAGGTAGCAGAAAGGTATAGTGTGTTTGGGGAGAAAAATGAGCAGTTTGGCTGAAGCGTAAAATCCATGTGGAAAGCTTGAGGGTAACAAATAGAAAAAGTAGACCCATGAAACATTAGACCTGGAAAGATCCTTAAGGATCACTTACTTCAAACCCCTTGTATAGATGAGGTTACTAAGCGACACTCCTAGTAGAAGCGTTATCTTGTTTCCTGACTAGCTCCTGTCTGACCCAGGAGTAGAACTGGGACTCAAGTCTCTTTGTACCAGGCAAGCGCTCTTTCCATGATGATGGGCAGGATGTATTGGCAGCAGGGCACAGGAGAAGAAAAAAGGCAGAGAGGAGATGATCCAGAGTTTTCAGGGTAGTTGGCATCTGGGGACTTGTAGCATTCTGATGAGACTGTTGCTGAAACATGGCTTTCAGGCTTTCAGGGAATGCAAAGAAAGTAAGGCAGGACCAATAGATTGGACAAAGACCAAAGAATCACAGTGAGGATGAGGATCAGGCTCCAGCAGTGGCAGGATGGTAAAAGTAGAAGAAAGAAAAAGGCTCTTGGTACATTCTGAGTTCTAGATCTTAGAGTCAGAGCAACTATTAGTGAGGATAATCTTTAGGCTGTCATTGGGGCCAGTGGCTAACATAAGTAGAGTAATGAATGAAAAGGGTCCCTGGACTTGAAGAAATTGAGAGGTATTAAGTTCAGATTTTTAGAAGGTTTAGTTCCTTATCCAGATTTCATTGTCTTCTTTCCCAAATCCAGAAGAACAAAATTAAAAGGAGAATAATTGGAGGGACAGAGCAGTATAGTGGATAGTGTAGGATTTAAGAGTCTGGATCTGGGTTCAAATTTTGTCTCGCACTCACTGTGTGATCCTGAGTAAATCGCTTGACCTTTCACAGCCTTGATTTCTTCATCCGTAAAATGGGGATAATAATGTACTGTCTGCTTCATTCATTTGTTGGGAGAAAAAGCATTTTGTAAAGCTTAAAGCACTACATAAATGTGTTGTTAAAATGTTAATGACTTTTCATCTCATTTTAGATTCTTTTCCCCATCGCACCCCCAAAAAAGCATGTCCCTAATTTAGGAAAATGACTTACATGTTTAAACTCATAAAGGGAATGAATGGGGAAGATAGACAGAAACTTAGCTAAATCCCCAAATGCTAGAATTTGTAGCTTCTAAGCAGTAAGACAAATAAAGGGAGGCATGATTTTAAGTGATACGTTGTAGAAACTGACAATATAAATGGGGTAAAAAAATATTTAGATAAAATATTAGTAACCTGTTCCTTGATGATGAGAGTAGGTGAAGTAAGTAATTATTTTTTAAGTGCATACTATATTGCAGGCCCTTTGCTAATTAAGGGCAGGGATGCTCCATTGCCCTTGTGTTTTCAGCAATAGTAGAAGATAGAGCTGTTGTTCTAGGTCAGCTGAATATTTGAGGAAGCGGTAAAGATGACAGAACAAAGCATTCTGTGAATTGAGACAATTTAAAATATTTTTTGATTTCCATATTTGCCTCCTAAGATTTTGCAGCTTTCTCATGTAACTAGTTTTAGTCTCAGGATAGATCTATAAGGGAAGGATTGAGGATTTTTCTTTCTCTGAATTCCATAGATTAGCTGTCACCTATTATTTATTTAGTCTGAGTTTTAAAAAGCAGTCAAGAGCTATCTATATATTTACAAATAAAAAGAAAGCAATAATTTCAGCAGAATGCTTTGAGGGTTTCAGTTGAAAAAAATTGGTTCTTTGATGTGGTTAAAAAACCCAACTGTTAGATTATCTTTTTGTTCTAATACCCAAGACATGCTACTAATTTTTATGTGAATTTTTTGTTTGTATTGAGCCAGAATTCTAAAACTTAATCATTGAGACCTCAGAAGAGGTAAAACAAAGTGTATCTTCACATGAGAGGAAGGAGTAGTGGAAAGAGTCATAGGATCTGGGCTCATTATGACTTTGAGCAGGTCACTAAATCATTCCTTATCTGGTTAGACTAACGTATCTCTAAAGGCCATTTATCTAAACTTATGATTCTTTTAATTCAATTTAATTAGATATTAATCTTTTCAGAAATTTCAGTCTACGTTCCTAAGAGAAGTTCTGTTACTACTGTGATATTAGTATATACCATTGAACTAATAGGTAACCATGTTGCTATATGGGAAGTTCTCATTTTAAACATACCCAGACAATTATAGACCTTTTTTCCCCCCGAGTTGTATGGGCAACTGGCAAATGAACTTCAGATGCCCAATCACACTGAAGTTTGTGTTCCACCATACTTCGGATAACACAGTACTTGCCCCCAACATCTTTCTGGCAATTTCTCAGGCTTTTGATTTCAATCTATATCTCTAATCCCTATGTTGTAGGTCTGTAGTAGAGGTCAGGGGGGAAGAGCTAATTCAATTCAACAGATATTAAGTGCCTGTTATGTACAAAGCACTCAAAATACAAAGGCAAAAATGAGATTGTTCCCATTCTACTAAGGGAATAATATGTACACAGATAAGTATCCAAGGCAACTTGGGGGAAAATAAGAACTAATGGGGTGCGGGAGGAGAATGGGATGAGGTTGGAAGGAGCCAAGGACTGTTCCACTAAGATGTTGGCCCCTGAGCAGAACCTTGAAGGAGTCTCAGACATGGAGTTGAAGAGGAGTAAATTCCAAGCAAGGGGGTGGCTTATTTACATACACAAAGATTGGAGATAGAATGTCCAAATTAAGACACAGCTCTTAGCCTAGTTTGACTAAAACATACAGTATAGGAAGGGAATGTTATGAAATAAAGGCTGCAGAGGTAGATTGCATATAGACTATGAGGAGTATTAAACTATGGCTGAATAGAGTAAGAAGTTCTATATTTAAACCTAGTGGAGCAAAAGGAACCCCTACATTTTTTGAGTGATGGTCAAACCTTTGACTTAGAAAAAAATCTATTTTGGCAGCTGTGGGAATGAATTAGAGCATAATGGTAAGATGAAAATTTGTCAGTTGGGGGACTGTTAAAATAGTTCAGGCAAAGTCCATAAAGGCCTAACCTAGCGTGATGGCACTATGTATAGAGACAAGGGGGAAGATACAAGAACTGATGTAGAAGATGGACTCAGTAGGATTAGGCAGCTGATTGAATGAGAGGTAAAGGAATGAGGTTCTTAACCAGGGGTTTGTGCATTTGTATTTCAATATAACTAATTTCCTTTATAATCCCATGTATTTTACTTTATGTATTTGAAAACATTCTTCTTAGCAAGGATCAGGTAGGCTTCACCAGACATTCAAAGGGGTCCATTGACCCAAAAGAGGTGAAGATCCAGCCTCGATGGCTTCAGGGTCATGACCTCAGGAATTTTTAAATTGTGAAACAGGAAGTTAAGGTGAAAGATAAATTGTAAATAAAGAACCTTTTAGTTACACTTTGTACACTAGGTTACAAGTTGAAGCTGTAACTGCCAGAGAGATGGCAGGTCAAGAAAGCAGAAAAACACATCTTGCTCAAGCATATGTGAGAAAAAGAGGGCAGTAAAAATCATCCCTGGATCAGTTTCTCAGGAGCTTTCAAGTGACTAAAGTCTCCCCAAAAGACTTTCTTCAGTCTCCACAAAGCTGAAATTCACAACTCAGATGAAAATTTTTCTTTACCTTCGTATACCTTATTGTAAAAATAAAGGAAGAACTACAAAACAAGATACAGTATATTAAATAATTAAATGCTTCTGTATTGTGCTATAAAATCAATTTATATACACTTTAAAAAGCTTTACCTGTTATACAGTATACAGGTATATCATTTATAGAATTAAATATGTGGTTTATGATTGCTTTTATTTTTTTTAATTGTCAAAGTTGATTTTGATTACAGCAAAATTAGAATACTGTGACTATATAAAGATGGTCTAATTGGGCTATTTTAAAAATTATTATTCTGGCCCCACCTCATTTTTTCAAGACTTCTTCTGAACCTGCCATTAGCATCTAATGAATGCTACGAAACCGTGTTTCTAGGGATGTCTTAGAATTTTCTCAGTATAGTTAGCAGCTTCTCAACAGACATAAAGCCTAACCTACTGGGATAAAAGAGGGAGAAAATATTTTACTTTCTACTCTTAAGGCCTGAGTTGCTTTCGAAATCATCTGGGAACAAAAAAAGAATATGATTCATACATTTTGTTTAGGCATCAATGAATTAAAATTTACTTAGGAAGAATTTTTTGCATTATTTTAGAATTATTTACATTATGCTTATGTCTTTTTAGGTGTCCTAAAACAGTGGAAAACTTCTGTGTTCACAGCAGAAATGGTTATTACAATGGGCATACATTTCACCGTATTATCAAGGTAAAATATAAACTTCTTTCTTAAGATACAAGGTAAAAGGAAATGACTACTGCATTTGAGGAGCTGAGCAAACAAGACATATAACTGAATCAACTAGATTAGAATTAGGCAACAACACATGTGGACTCATGTGCTAATTGAGTATATGCTGTTGGTCAAAGAGCTGGGAGAATACCAAGGAGTAGGTACGTTACTGTGGGGTGAAATGATAGAGAAACACTGACGTACAGTTAGATTGTTTGAGGACAGCATTCAAAGCTGGTGGGGAGTAGGGTGGCAAAGGCAAGATCAGGAACAAATGGAAAGGGTCCTGTTGAAATGATAGTTTCAGGGAGAAGGGACCACAGGAGAGGAGAAACCTCCTCTGCGATCACATGGAGTCCATTCTTGTCCCCACTACCATTCAGCTTCTTAACCTCATTCACTTCATTCAGACTACAGCTGATTTTGGCATCAGATGACTGAACTTAGAATCTCAGTTTCCTTTACCTTCAGTAACTCATGGAACCTCCGGGTTCTTCAGCTTCTTATCTATAAAATGAGAAACTACTAAATGCAGATGAGTTGGCCAGTAAGGTTCCTTCAGAATCTAAATCTCTGAACCTATGATGAAAGCATATTTCCACTGAGTGGAAAATGTGGAAACCTCTAAGACTTCCAAAATTTTTTCACTTCATATAAAGCATAAATAAAACCTAACACCCAGGTATTTTTCAGCAAAAGACTTTCATTTCGGAGAGTGCCATAGAATTTTCTAGCACAAGTCATAGGGGCGGAGCCAAGATGGCGGAGTAGAAACAACATTTCCAATGTGCTCTGCCCCACACAAATTTCAAACAATGTGAAAGGGGAATCCAAACAACTTCTGGAGCCACAGCACCCACAGAACGGCACAGAGAAGCTAACCTCCTGCTGAGGACAGCCCAGCAGCCCTGCAGGGAGCGGCCAGTGCAGCGCTCTGAGAACAGGCAGCACAGCGCTCTGGGAACCGACTGCTCAGCCCTCAGAGCTGAGGCCAGGTCCGCGGTTTTAGCCCCAGGGTGGCCGGGCCTTCAGCCAGCTGGTGGAACCCCAGAACACCAGCAATTGCGGCAATTCCAGAATTATCAGCACAGATATGCCTAGGACAAAGTTAGTTAGAGGTTAGTGCCCTATGGACTTTGGGACCAGTATTTGGGGAACACGTGGCTTCCTCCCCTGGGGTCAAAAAGCTGCTGAAGAAACAACTGCACAGAAGCCATTTTGCAGCTTCAGTAGTGGCTTTAGCTCCTGGTCTGCAAACTGTAGGAAGATCAGCAATCAGTCTGGGGGTTAATCGCTTTTGCTTTAAACTGCCTGGATCTGGATTGTGGTCTGGGGGGGGAAGTTTGGGGTGGGTATCCAACTTGCCAGAGTGGGTGGAGGCTTTACAGAGGCCACCCAACTGGCGGAAGTTGTGAAGACCCCACGTTTGGGCGGAAGCTCGCCTGTCTGGTGGCAGAGTCCTACTGTGGCAACAAGCCCAAAAATCAAGTAATTAAGTGGCAATATGCCCAGGCAAACGAAACAAAATAAACAGAAAAGTTCAACACTGGACTCCTATTTTAGGGGCAAAGAGGCTCAAAGCATGGAGGAGGACTGTGAGGTCAGAACTCCTGCACCAAAAGCCCCAAATGAAAATACAAGCTGGCTACAGGCCATAGAGGACCTTAAGAAGCAGATAAGAGAAGTGGGGGAAAATTTGGGAAGAGAAATGAAAAAGATGCAAGAAAAATATGAAATGACAGTCAACAGCCTGACTGAGGAAAATAACACCTTAAAAAATAGACTAACTCAAATGGCAAAAGAGGCTCAGAAAGGCAATGAGGAGAAGAATGCCTTAAAAAGTCGAATTTGCCAGATGGAAAAAGAATCTCAAAAGCTCACTGAGGAGATTCATTCCTTCAGAGTTAGACTGGAGCAATGGAAGCTAGTGACTTTATGAGAAATCAAGATACTATTAAACAGATCCAAACAAATGAAAGAATAGAAGGCAATGTGAAATATCTCATGGGAAAAACCAATGAACTGGAAAATAGATCCAGGAGAGATAATTTAAAAATTATTGGACTACCTGAAAGCCATGATCAAAGAAAGAACCTAGAAATCATCCTCAAAGAAATTCTCAAGGAAAATTGCCCTGATGTTTTAGACCCAGAGGGCAAAATAGAGGTTGAAAGAATCCACAGATCACCTCCTGAAAAATATCCCCAAAAGAAAACTCCCAGGAATATTATAGCCAGGTTCCAGAATCCCCAGATCAAGGAGAAAATACTACAAGCAGCCAGGAAGAAACAATTTCAATATTGTGGAAACACAATCAGAATAGCACAGGACCTGGCAGCTTCTACACTGAGGGATCGAAGAGCATGGAATATGATATTCCAGAGGGCAAAAGAGCTGGGATTGAAGCCAAGGGTCACCTATCCAGCAAAACTGAGTATCTTGTTTCAGGGGAAAATATGGTCAGTGGAATAGAGGACTTTCAAGCATTCTTGATGAAAAAACCAAAGTTGAATAGAAAATTTGACATTCAGACACAAGCAAGAGATGCTTGAAAAGGTAATCAAGGAAAACAAATCAAAAGGAACTTATCAAAGTTGGACTATTTACATTCCTACATGGAAAAACAGTAACTATGTTTGATGAAACCTTTCTCATTATGAAAATAATTGAAGAAGGGTACATGGCATATGTTCACAGGTATACATGGATAGAGGGCACAGGTTGAATTTGTTGGGAAGGGATGATTCTTTTTTTTTGGAGGGAAGTTGGGGTTGGATGACTTGCCCAGGGTCGCTCAAGAATTTTTGTTTGTGTGTTGGGTATCTGGGGCCGGATCCGAGCTCGGGTCCTTCTGGCTCCAGGGCCGGTGCTCTGCTCGCTGCGCCACCTAGCCGCCCCAAGGAAAGGATGATTCTTAAGGGGTGAAGTCAAGAGGTGAGAGAGGAAAGTGGCAAGAGGAGATGGAGAGAGACAGGGTAGGGCAAACTATCTCATGTAGAAGAGGCAAGGAGAAGTTGCAGGGGAGGGAGAACAGGAGAAAAAGGCAAAAGCAATTCTCATCTAAGTTGGCTCAAGGAGAGAACACATACATACTAAATGGAATATCTTACCCTCACTCACTCTCCTGAGTAGGGGAAAGGGGGATGAGAGGGGATGATGGAGGGGAGGGCATTCTGGGGAGAGGGGAGGTTAGAAGTACCCACTATCAAAGAGGGACAGGATCAAAGTAGGGAATGGACCAGGTGGGAGGTGAGACAGGTGGGAGGGAAAT